>OZ035823.1:12469534-12882034 GCA_964034765.1 Knipowitschia caucasica
CTATAGAGCTGCATGAAAACCAAGAAAAAAAACGTTTGCTTATAGTGGCACAGGGAAAGGAGTAGAGTTGATCTACTCTTTGGGGATAACCCGGAATTTAGCAATTATAGTAATTACACCTTGCAAAAACATGTATTACAACAATAAAAATGTATTACAACAATAAACAATAAGATGAATAGACTTCTTGGGAGCTTATCATGAGTCATATACCTATGAATGTTCTATAAAGTTCTTTTTATCTGCAACCTCAGCTTTCACTGATTCACTTTCAAATGTGGTAGTCCTAAAGAATTTAGGCCACAAGCAATACACATTATTCAATTGAAGTGATGTGACTTTAAATATGTGACTGTACCGGACTTGTCTTGCTGCGAGACATGATGCAGCCAACTCCGTTGACACTGGAGCAGGGTCCAATAAGTACACAGTGCTTTGTGAAGGGTTTATAAACTGTGAAAAAAAGTTGGCATTTACTATATGTGTACCAACGGATTACAGATATACAAACAAATATAACTTACTAAGAGCTTCCAGTGGTTCTGGTTCTCATTTACAAATGAAATGATTCCCTCATATTGTCCAAGGTCCACCTGCAAGAATAAGAAATGTATAAAGCAGGTTGTTTTAAAAATCTGGTAATAGACACTGTAAAAATTACACACTTTGCGTAGAGCGTGACGTCTGACAGCCTGACGGTCACCATACAGCATCACAGTTGCTGTGTAATGGCAAAGTATGAAAATTTTTTGTTCCAGGTTGAATTGTCTTGCCCAGATCTGTAGTAGGGGTTCAATAACCTGTGGTGGATATAACAAAGATATTTGCTTTAGATTTGTTGTTATTGTAAGAAATATTAAAAAAAAAAAACATTCATTTCAGTAATTACCTCTCCAACAAGCCATTTGTGGGGCTTCAGGGTCTGCAGATCACTATGACGGATCAGAAAGTTGTTTCCTTGGACCTGTGAAGCTATTTGAGAAACTATTGCCTCACTGCTTCTATTTTTCCATAACCAGGTAAGCTGAAATTATAGTAATGGGATAATAATAACATAAGTAATCGTTATTGGCACTCAGTATACAGTATATATATTTCAAACATTAGTGCATAAAAAGATTTATTTGTTTGGCGCATTGACCCCGGCAGTGACACTGCAGAGGGGGAGATTGTCTGCTCCGGTAGATGATCTCAGACCCCCCAGGGTCAAGCACTGGTGGTGGCTAGAAGCATGGTGTGAATGGGGTGTAAGTGGAGCAGGAGCCGGAGCGGGAGCCAGAACCAGGAGCTGAGGAGGCGCTGGGGAGGTGGTGGGTGTTAAGAGCTCAGGAAACACTGTTTATCAGGGAGTGGCTGCTTTTAAACTGGCCGCTTTGCAGCCAGTGGGTTGTCGAGGGGCTGGCCGGGCTGTCTGATTGGCAGAGGCTCGAGAAGCTGGCAAGGCTGTGAGATTGGCTGGCCCTGGCGGTGAGAGCCGTGGCCAGTCTTTCAAGTTTGAACCTGCGCTTGAGCTTCATATATATATATGTACAGTATATATATATATATATTATATATATATATATATGTACAGTACATAGATATATTTAGATATATATATATATATTTATAGATATATATATATATACACACATATATATAAATAAATATTTATATTAATGCAACATTAGTGCATCAGATGTCAAATATTTTCTTTTCTTTTGTCTTCTTACCTGAGAGTCACATTTTGATTTTGCAGTTGGAGACACTTGTGTTACATTCCCAACGACACACAAAGCCTATGGACATGTCCATGAAAAAAAAAATTAGATTTCCAATTTTACACTGAA
This sequence comes from Knipowitschia caucasica, assembly GCA_964034765.1. Classification (NCBI taxonomy): domain Eukaryota; kingdom Metazoa; phylum Chordata; class Actinopteri; order Gobiiformes; family Gobiidae; genus Knipowitschia; species Knipowitschia caucasica. The sequence continues at coordinate 12,471,364 of OZ035823.1, forward strand.
GTATTTCTCCATGTACATTATGTTTGTGTTCTGTATGCTTTTTATGCGCCATTTCTATAATTTTCTATCGTTGTTTTTCTTTGGGGCTTGTAAGGTAAAGGGGGCGTTAATAAGTGACAGTAATTTTAATTTGATGCACAATCAATACAAGCATATTGATTGTCCATGAAGGCGACCTGAATAGTTCGTTCCTATGACATCCTAGTTTAGTTTATCTAATGCGCTATAGATTTTGTTAATGTCAATGCAATGTCTTTGTCCCCATACTGTTAATTTTTATATTCTTTTTTGTGCACTTATTCAGTGTCATAACTCTTTTTTTATTATGACAGTAGTTAGTATGATACTAACTCGTATTTTGGGTTAGAAAAAGGAAGTATAGGAAATTATTAAAAAAACTATGCTCCTGTTTGTATGTAATTTTTTTCAAAGCTTTGTAATCAGTCAGATGCCAAAATATCTGACATTCAATGGTTCTGAGAGATAGCCAGTTTTCTTACGGTACTGTCAGCTTTTGGTGATGAGTGGCAATCCACTTTGCAGGGACCTTCATTCTCCCCAAATTCCTTTAGTAACAAAAATCAGAATATCTTTTTTAGACGGACATTTCCTTTTATCATTTTTCTAAACAAAAAAAGGGAAACATATATAAATAGATTTGCTTTTCAGTACTATAAAAGATCAAAAAAGGTTTAACTCTATGATACGATGCACTGGTATGAGGTATAATCAATACATAAAATTATCCATTAAAGAGAAATATGTATTTTTAACAATGTAACTACAGCCACGGGACAAATAGAATAGACACATTTTATCTGCAGTGCTTCTCTTTCTTGATTGATAACGTTTTTGGGGGAATTTGCAATGCAACCTGTTGCCAATTGTATAGTTTTTGCTTATTATTTATTTGTACTATTATATTTGCTTTTAGAGACTGAGAGGGAGAATGAGAGAGAGTGGGAGAAAAAGAGAGGAAGAAAGAGCAATGGATGGATAGTTATTTGTCTAAGGAACACTTTTCTCCCCTGAAACAAATGATTAATGTTGTTGTCGTGTACCTGTGATTCATGAGGAGTTTCCAGCAATAAAAGTGTATCATCAATGTGATCTGGTGGCTTCGTGGTTTTCTTGATAGTCATGAAAAGTACACAGAATACTTCAAATAAACTTAATTTGCCATATATGATATAGAACAGAAGCCATTATAAAAACAAAGGTTATGCTTGTATATACGTTTTGGTGTTGAAATTATCAAAATGAGGTATTCTTATTATTTTTTGCCTTGTTTATTAAAGAATCTTTGTCAGTGTTGGATATCGCAAGTGTATGTTGTTACATCACAAAATGCAAGAACAATAAGGAATGCATTTTTTGTCAATATAATTAGTATATGTTTGACCATGTTCACATTGATATAGATGAATAAAATAGGGCACTCTCAAACCTCTACGCAACACAAGTCATGTTTTTTTGGATTTATGTGGATCAGTGAAGATATCGCGTGGGGGTGTGTGTGTAATAAAAAATAATACAAATAATCTTTCAGAAAAAGTAAAAAAGGAAAGTACCACAGTGTTGATGTCTTTAAAAGACTGAGGAGTTGCTGTGAAACTTGTAAATGGGCGAACATAAATCCCTTTGCGAGAGTGTTTTTTTTTTTTCCATTTTTCAATGTCCACTTTAAATCTCTGAAACAAAGTATCACATTATTGTTCCCTTTTATCGTCATATATTGTTGGACTAATATTACATTTGTGTTCATTAAAAAAGGTGTGGTTACTTTCTTTGAAATGACTTTGGAGTCTGAATATTCTCTCAGGAGAGCATCATGCATTGTCTTGTAGCGTAGTACAAGGTCGTCAAGACGTGTAAAACGCCTTCGCTGTAACCTGAGGTGTTTGAGGTCCCACTGTGATTTTTCCATTATGCCCTGTGTCCTGTTGTTTTGAGTGAAGTTCTGCCACACAAAAAAACGGTTTATTGCAATGACACAAAAATGAGCTTAGGCATTTCATAAAAATATAACTTACCTGAGTATCCAAGACGCTCACTTTTTTATGCATCCTGCTGAAATTCCGGTATGCATGCCCATCACCATGTCGACCAATGTCCCCTTAAATGCAATATCACATGCTTAATGGCTTAAATGTATCTCCATGAACATAATTGTAACAGAACACTTACCAAGCATTAATCCCGACCACAAAGTAGCCTGAGGCAAAAAATATTTTGCCAGATTGGAAATAAATTCAGGGGCATGGTAATGATTATGTTCTCCATCCAGATCAAGCTTTGCATCATCAATGATGTCTTTGAAATGTTTGTGAAGGGGCGTGTCACACAGATCATTCTGAAGATCAAAATGACAAATATTTGAAATGCTTAAAAAGTAAAGTCCTTCAACACCTTTTTATGTCATTAACATAATGAGCCTCCTGAGCCTTTTGATGTCATTAACAATGTTTTTTTTTTATCATTAATATCCACTATCCTTATGCTTTTATGCCTACATGCATTAACAATGCAGTCAAAGTAGCATAATCAGTCTTAAGATGAATTTATATTTTGTTTGTCATTATCTCACTCATTCACACTGACTTATTGCTGATCATCTTTAATTACAGTTACCTTGTAGTCCTCCACAAGGACCATCGTGTCAGATACAGCAGGTGACTGTTTCATTAGTTCCTGCAGGTTAAATAAGTGTTTCTGCACATGGTCTCCATTGCAAGGTGACGTGAAAACAACGGTGGCACTTAAAATAATTTCTTCCATTTCGGGAAGAGTGCTGCAGGATGCCAGGAGTCCAAATGTGTGCATGGCAAACTTAAAATGCTTTGGTATCCTGCAATTGAAAAGTAACATGTCACCTGTTTTCTATTGTTTACAGTACAATCAAAAATGTTCATTACTGTATTTAAGATACTTGCGTTTTTCGGCACAGGTCTTTGGCATTCTTCATGATGTGACTCAAACACCGGTGAATGATAGGAAAATCAAACTTTTTGGAGGAGAACTGGCCCGTAACAACCTTGTAATACTGCGTCTGGAGATGCTCAATTGACATCTTGCTAAAGGTGAAGGGAAATCGATTGGAGCAGCACCACTGACCCGTCACAAATGAACATAACAGGTCTTTTCGATATCTGTTTCCCAAAGATGCGGACACAGCATCGGTCATAAAAGCTTGTAAAAAATATGACACCGATGCTGTCGTGTGGTCACAGGTAACAAATGTGGCAATTGGCAGTGGTGAAGCTCCTTGGGATGGATTTCGAACAACAAGTTCGTAAATGTAAAATGTCTTTGCGCTTTTCCTCTGTAAAATGCTGCCTGTGGCATCCAGATACACAATGTCATTTTTGCATCTATCATTAAACACAGATATTGTTCGGTTGGACCACAGCATCACTCCTTTTGGGTATAATATTGCTCTTTGTAGCACGTCGCTGTCGTTGCCAGTTTGACTCTCAATTATTTTGAGAAGACTTTCCATTTCGTTGGTATGTGGGCGATTTATATTTTTTTCAGAACAAGATAGATTTTTCAGGACTTTTGCACCTGGAGCTTCATCCCTGCATCCAGAATCAAATACATTCTCCGAAATGGCTTCTAATTTGTCCAAGTAGAATCCTCTGGGAAGTCGAGTCTTTAATTGTTCAGCTATCTCTTTTCGAGCTTTTCCCCTAATAGGTCTGGTTTTTAACTCTTCCTTGCTGTGGCGTAATTGTCCGTCCAGTTTGACATGAGCCTTTAGAGTTGTCTCACAGTCCACTGCAACTTTCACACACACTGAACAGTCTTTAAAAGTGCAATATCCCACACAAGAAAATAATGGCACATCCCTTTTGGAGTTTAGTTGTCTGAGGCAATGTCGCTTAAAAGCAAAACTACACAAAGGTAGTATGCTCCTCAGACCACCAGCAATCATATTGGTCCATTCCAGCCCTATGAATCCCCTCGATCCTCGGGACTGCTGCAGAGACATCCATTTATCTTTCTCTATAAAAAAAAATAACGGGTCTTGGGGCAATTGTGCGGTGTAAAATCCGTCCTTCAAAGGGCACTGTGAATGACAAAATAAAATAATACTAACATGCATTCGAAACATTGTGTTGAGTCCACAGGAGTGACTGTAATTCTTACCACAGTTTCTGGGTGATCCTCTGAAGATGCTTCTTCCTGGTGGCTTTTTTTCCCCAAAAAAGTCTGAAATGTGACGTACAGAAATATGAAATCATCACTGTCTCAGCTATGTGTATGGCAACCCATGAAATTCCAACCTGTGAATGTCGATCTTCTTCAAAGGAAGACACAGACACTGCCTCAGCAGCCTGAAATGTAACGTACAGAAACATGAAATCATCACAGTCGCAGCTATGTGTATGGCAACCCATGAAATTCCAACCTGTGAATGTCGATCTTCTTCAAAGGAAGACCCAGACACTGCCTCAGCAGCCTGAAATGTAACGTACAGAAACATGAAATCATCACTGTCGCAGCTATGTGTATGGCAACCCATGAAATTCCAACCTGTGAATGTCGATCTTCTTCAAAGGAAGACCCAGACACTGCCTCAGCAGCCTGAAATGTAACGTACAGAAACATGAAATCATCACTGTCGCAGCTATGTGTATGGCAACCCATGAAATTCCAACCTGTGAATGTCGATCTTCTTCAAAGGAAGACCCAGACACTGCCTCAGCAGCCTGAAATGTAACGTACAGAAACATGAAATCATCACTGTCGCAGCTATGTGTATGGCAACCCATGAAATTCCAACCTGTGAATGTCGATCTTCTTCAAAGGAAGACACAGACACTGCCTCAGCAGCCTGAAATGTAACGTACAGAAACATGAAATCATCACTGTCGCAGCTATGTGTATGGCAACCCATGAAATTCCAACCTGTGAATGTCGATCTTCTTCAAAGGAAGACCCAGACACTGCCTCAGCAGCCTGAAATGTAACGTACAGAAACATGAAATCATCACTGTCGCAGCTATGTGTATGGCAACCCATGAAATTCCAACCTGTGAATGTCGATCTTCTTCAAAGGAAGACACAGACACTGCCTCAGCAGCCTGAAATGTAACGTACAGAAACATGAAATCATCACTGTCTCAGCTATGTGTATGGCAACCCATGAAATTCCAACCTGTGAATGTCGATCTTCTTCAAAGGAAGACACAGACACTGCCTCAGCAGCCTGAAATGTAACGTACAGAAACATGAAATCATCCACAGTCGCAGCTATGTGTATGGCAACCCATGAAATTCCAACCTGTGAATGTCGATCTTCTTCAAAGGAAGACACAGACACTGCCTCAGCAGCCTGAAATGTAACGTACAGAAACATGAAATCATCACAGTCGCAGCTATGTGTATGGCAACCCATGAAATTCCAACCTGTGAATGTCGATCTTCTTCAAAGGAAGACACAGACACTGCCTCAGCAGCCTGAAATGTAACGTACAGAAACATGAAATCATCACAGTCGCAGCTATGTGTATGGCAACCCATGAAATTCCAACCTGTGAATGTCGATCTTCTTCAAAGGAAGACCCAGACACTGCCTCAGCAGCCTGAAATGTAACGTACAGAAACATGAAATCATCACTGTCTCAGCTATTTGTTTTGAGAACGCAGTGTTTCCCACACATAGGCTCCACCGCCACGGATTCAAGACCGACCGCCACAGATTCCGTTGCGTTATTAACCCTCTAGGCGCCACGGTCCACAAGCTACGGTACTGTTTAAAACGGCCGACTGTGTCTGTCAAAATTCATTCATACTCCCTGCCACTAGTTGGCAGACATGTCAGACTACCTCCCTGGCCCCAAAAAACATCATGCTCTCATACAAAATATTTGAGCAAGACCGCGTTGAATCAGTGGAGAAACCAGAGCGAAGCGAACGCAGCTGCGAGGGCAGTGTGCGAGTGTTAACATAAACACTGACTTTAGACACTTTGCTCAGAGTCAGTGGAACAGTGTTTCTAAGAGTCAGTTTCGGAGACAGCTTAGATTTGCGGAGAACAAGCCTGGAAGTCGTGTCGAGGCACCGCAACGCGACCTCCAGCCTCCGCTAAAGTCTCCGCTATTAGTGCCTCTCACAGATGTATTATCGTGCCTCCCGCCATCACCGGGACACTAACGTGTTTCAGAAACCATTTTCTTGTGTTTGTTTGACAAGAGAGAGAGCAGGGGAAACATAGCAGCAGGGAGACTCGCGGACTCGCGGTGACACTCAGGCACGCGCTTCACCTGGAGGCGCGTGCCTGGGCAGACAACACCCCCCGCCCCCCGCCATACATTGCTATTAAATCTGTGGGAAACACTGGAACGCATTTCTTTATGTCAAACATGGAGTAGATTAGAATAATTAAAATTTACCATCCATGCTTTGTATAAATTCTTCCTGTTGATGGTGGTGTTCGGGATATCCAAGGAACTGCATACGCTTGTCCAACGCTCATCATCTCCATAGGGGCTCCAAATGGTATTTTCTCCAGGGTCAGCATGAGAGCGTATCGCCAGCTGAATTTCCTGAAACGATCTTTTAACTTTTCGGGACTAGAAAAAGAATTAATTTCACATTCTTCATGTTAACCTTTCATGAGCTTGAATGAAAAACATTTGATTCACCTTACCTTTCCAAATACAGTAAAGGTTCTGAACCTAAGAGTAAACGAGTCATTATATAATTATATAAACATGACATAATTATTAGTATTGCTGTGTTTAGCAGTGTTATGAGCAGTGTATTACAAAGGTAAAGTAATTACTGTACTGTATTTAAAGCATTACAAATAACATGTACAAAGGTCAGTCACGTGCATTACTGTTGTATTTTCTGGGGGATAGTAATATCTTAGTAAGTTTATTTAAAGGATTAATCATGAACATGCGCAATGACGCCTGTGGCTATACTGGGGTAGCACGCACAGCATCCAGTGCACCCTTAGCTACTCTGTGAACAATCACAGATTTACGGGGGTTGGACGTTGTAATAGACGAGCGCGGGTGGGCAACGGAGATTATGAGTAGAATGCAGTATGAGTGAGACATGAGACATATTGGCTCTTGTTATAGTCCGCGGTGACACATGTTTGTGGCAGACGCGCTTGACACTTGGCATGCTGGGAAATGTAGTATTCGCGGAAGTTTGTGGCTGCTACTCTGGAAATGTGCGAGTGTTTTTTTTTGTAGAAAATGTATGTTTCATTTGTATTGTACACATAACTAAGATATTAAAAACAAAAATAACATTTTATACATTAATATACGTTTTTGAAGTAACTTGTCCAACAATGGTCTGTACATTCATGGTACGCACGTGTCTTTGTAATGGCCTTTCTAACGCTGTAGTTCACGCAAACACCCATCCCCCACTCAGCGTCCATTAGTCTACAATTACTACGACAATTTTCCATTAATACATTTGTGAGGATGTTCATTCTCGACACATTTTATGTCTGTATTGTAGCTGCGTGTGTCAGGTTACAAACACATTCAATTATATACTAAAGTAGGTTTATTAACAGGTAATATCAACTAAGGCCTATACGTGACAACTCTTCTAAGTAAAACAAAATTTTAGGCAGGTGTACTTACCTCTCTTTCAGATTCATAATGTTGAATGTACAGTAAAGTGCTTTCAAAAATGAAGGCCTGCATTAATTGTTTAGTTGTCTGTCTCTCTGTCTCCTACACCACTGGCTCTGAATTTTCACGGTCACCCCGACTCTTTATAACCTAACCCGTGCGTGATTGGCTAGAAAAGCTATCAATCACTAATGGATAATTTGACTATACGGATTACACACGCAAATAATTGATCATATTTATTTGATCAATATCAATACATTATTTATTTATTTATTAATTTACTGATGAGAGTAGACAGTTTTTCTCATGGATTCTAGTCTTTAATAACTCATCCTTTACCAGACCTTTTTCAGATCAGGGAAGTATTCTTCCATTGTTTTCGTCCAAAAACAACTCTTACAGAAACCGTATAAAAAAGAAAAGTGTCTCCTGTCTCTCACTATGTTTTTATTGCAGATCATGTTATAGAACCATACCCGTTCCAGTTCTCACCCTTGCCCTTTTTAAAGCACCCTTGCCCATAGAATTTTCGTGTGCCCGCGGGGGTTGGCGAGGGCCCTCACACCCCTAAAAAACATCCTTGGCAAGTGAGCTCTGGATCTCAGTTGCACGCAAGGGTATATGCATTATTATGAGAATTAAGTAGCTGTCGGGCAAAGCTGCGCCACTAAAAGAAAACAACATACATGAAATACCAGGGCACAAGTTTGTGGTGAACGTGAGGAAGCTTCTAGGCATTTCGTTATTTAAGCCTGTGTTGCTGTATGTGGCCGTTTGTTCGCTCATGAATCGGCCGCAGCGTGTGGCGTTCGCTGCACGTAATTATTATATATCCAGGACTCTATGGAAAGTACACTCGTTGATTGACGGTCCTCACAACTTGAGGGCCCTCTAAATTGGGACCGGACCGATCCTTTGTACCCTCTGCTTATGTTTGACAATGCATGGTGTCCACTGATTATTGCGTTATATAGTCTGGCGCGTCAGTAAGTGCCGCTTGTCAGAACTTGAGAAATACGTGTGTTAGCAGAGCGGATTATACGCAGTGTTTAACGTGTCAGCCTTAAAACTAGGGCTGTCAAAATTAACGCGTTAATTACAGTTTTCATTAACGTGTGAAAAAAAAATTGACGCATTAACTGCAATATTTTATCAAGCCAGCAGATGGCAGCATTGCTTCATGAATAAAACTTCCCTCTACTCGACTGGGGATTACAGGGGATCGAAACAAGCTAGAAAAAAAAGTATTTTTGCTGATGAAAGTAGACAGTCCATTCTTTTAGAATCTGGTTTTGGATTTCAGATCGTCATAGTACACAATATTCTGTGGGTCTTGAAAATTCAGTTAAAAACATCAGAAACTGGCAATATGGGAGAAATTAAAGCTGGGGTATCTACATTTTCCCTTTCATTAACAGCTCTTGTTGGTTGTGCCCAAAAGAAGGTTGTGAGCAAGTCAAACAGATTTAACTACAATTTGGTATGAATAACAATGTGTCATTACATTTGATAATCTCATTTAACTTCAATTGGAGTGGATTTGAAATAGAATGTTAAAAATGTGATTAATCGTGAGTTAACTCACCATTACTATGCGAATAATCAACTAAAAAAATTAAAGCAACATAATGGATTTCTTTTGGTGCTTCACCAAACTCTTTAGCAGCCATTTATTCAATCGTCACTTTGACCCCCATTTTCTCTGGATTTCTACAGTAAAAGTGAATGATATTTTACACAGTGGTAGAGGGCATCCTGGTGAACAAGTGTGCAGTGAAAGTAGTGGGGGAACTTTTTTAGTTTTTTTTAAAATGAATTTTAAAAAGTGCTTTTGGGACCAAAATGGCACACTTTGACCCCCATTTTTTCTGGATTTCTACAGTAAAAGTGAATGATATTTTACACAGTGGTAGAGGGCATCCTGTTGAACAAGTGTGCAGTGAAATCAGTCAGGGAACTTTTTTATATTTTTTTAAAATGAATTTTAAAAAGTGCTTTTGGGACCAAAATGGCACACTTTGACCCCCATTTTCTCTGGATTTCTATAGTAAAAGCGAATGATATTTTACACAGTGGTAGAGGGCATCCTGGTGAACAAGTGTGCAGTGAAAGTAGTGAGGAAACTTTTTTAGTTTTTTAAAAATGAATTTTAAAAAGTGCTTTTGGGACCAAAATGGCACACTTTGACCCCCATTTTCTCTGGATTTCTACAGTAAAAGTGAATGACATTTTACACAGTGGTAGAGGGCATCCCAGTCAACAAGTGTGCAGTGAAAGTAGTGAGGGAACTTTTTTAGATTTTTTTAAAATGAATTTTAAAAAGTGCTTTTGGGACCAAAATGGCACACTTTGACCCCCATTTTCTCTGGATTTCTACAGTAAAAGTAAATATATTTTACACAGTGGTAGAGGGCATCCTGTTGAACAAGTGTGCAGTGAAATCAGTCAGGGAACTTTTTTAGTTTTTTTAAAAATGAATTTTAAAAAGTGCTTTTGGGACCACTTGTGCATACTTTGACCCCCATTTTCTCTGGATTTCTACAGTAAAAGTGAATAAATTTTACACAGTGGTAAGGGCATCCCAGTGAACAAGTGTGCAGTGAAAGTAGTGAGGGAACTTTTTTAGATTTTTTAAAAATTTTAAAAAGTGCTTTTGGGACCAAAATGGCACACTTTGACCCCCATTTTCTCTGGATTTCTACAGTAAAAGTGAATGATATTGTACACAGTGGTAGAGGGCATCCCAGTGAACAAGTGTGCAGTGAAAGTAATCTGGGAACTTTTTTAGATTTTTTTAAAATGATTTTTAAAAAGTGCTTTTGGGACCACTTGTGCACACTTTGACCCCCATTTTCTCTGGATTTCTACAATAAAAGTGAATTATATTTTACACAGTGGTAGAGGGCATCCTGTTGAACAAGTCTGCAGTGAAATCAGTCAGGGAACTTTTTTATATTTTTTTAAAATGAATTTTAAAAAGTGCTTTTGGGACCACTTGAACACACTTTGACCCCCATTTTCTCTGGATTTCTACAGTAAAAGTGAATGATATTTTACACAGTGGTAGAGGGCATCCCAGTGAACAAGTATGCAGTGAAAGTAGTGAGGGAACTTTTTTAGATTTTTTTAAAATGATTTTTAAAAAGTGTCTTTGGGACGAAAATGGCACACTTTGACCCCCATTTTCTCTGGATTTCTACAGTAAAAGTGAATGATATTTTACACAGTGGTAGAGGGCATCCCAGTGAACAAGTATGCAGTGAAAGTAGTGAGGGAACTTTTTTAGATTTTTTTAAAATGATTTTTAAAAAGTGCTTTTGGGACCAAAATGGCACACTTTGACCCCCATTTTCTCTGGATTTCTACAGTAAAAGTGAATGATATTTTACACAGTGGTAGAGGGCATCCCAGTGAACAAGTGTGCAGTGAAAGTAGTGAGGGAACTTTTTAGATTTTTTTAAAATGAATTTTAAAAAGTGCTTTTGGGACCAAAATGGCACACTTTGACCCCCATTTTCTCTGGATTTCTACAGTAAAAGTGAATGATATTTTACACAGTGGTAGAGGGCATCCTGGTGAACAAGTGTGCAGTGAAAGTAGTCAGGGAACTTTTTTAGTTTTTTTTTAAATGAATTTTAAAAAGTGCTTTTGGGACCAAAATGGCACACTTTGACCCCCATTTTCTCTGGATTTCTACAGTAAAAGTGAATGATATTTTACACAGTGGTAGAGGGCATCCTGGTGAACAAGTGTGCAGTGAAATCAGTCAGGGAACTTTTTTATATTTTTTTAAAATGAATTTTAAAAAGTGCTTTTGGGACCACTTGTGCATACTTTGACCCCCATTTTCTCTGGATTTCTACAGTAAAAGTGAATAAAATTTTACACAGTGGTAAAGGGCATCCCAGTGAACAAGTGTGCAGTGAAAGTAGTGAGGGAACTTTTTTAGATTTTTTAAAAATTAATTTTAAAAAGTGCTTTTGGGACCACTTGTGCACACTTTGACCCCCATTTTCTCTGGATTTCTACAGTAAAAGTGAATGATATTTTACACAGTGGTAGAGGGCATCCCAGTGAACAAGTGTGCAGTGAAAGTAGTGAGGGAACTTTTTTAGATTTTTTAAAAATTAATTTTAAAAAGTGCTTTTGGGACCAAAATGGCACACTTTGACCCCCATTTTCTCTGGATTTCTACGGTAAAAGTAAATGATATTGTACACAGTGGTAGAGGGCATCCCAGTGAACAAGTGTGCAGTGAAAGTAGTCTGGGAACTTTTTTAGATTTTTTTAAAATGATTTTTAAAAAGTGCTTTTGGGACCACTTGTGCACACTTTGACCCCCATTTTCTCTGGATTTCTACAGTAAAAGTGAATTATATTTTACACAGTGGTAGAGGGCATCCTGTTGAACAAGTGTGCAGTGAAATCAGTCAGGGAACTTTTTTAGATTTTTTTAAAATGAATTTTAAAAAGTGCTTTTGGGACCAAAATGGCACACTTTGACCCCCATTTTCTCTGGATTTCTACAGTAAAAGTGAATGATATTTTACACAGTGGTAGAGGGCATCCCAGTGAACAAGGTGCAGTGAAAGTAGTGAGGGAACTTTTTTAGATTTTTTTAAAATGATTTTTAAAAAGTGCTTTTGGGACCAAAATGGCACACTTTGACCCCCATTTTCTCTGGATTTCTACAGTAAAAGTGAATGATATTTTACACAGTGGTAGAGGGCATCCCAGTGAACAAGTATGCAGTGAAAGTAGTGAGGGAACTTTTTTAGATTTTTTTAAAATGATTTTTAAAAAGTGCTTTTGGGACCAAAATGGCACACTTTGACCCCCATTTTCTCTGGATTTCTACAGTAAAAGTGAATGATATTTTACACAGTGGTAGAGGGCATCCAGTGAACAAGTGTGCAGTGAAAGTAGTGAGGGAACTTTTTTAGATTTTTTTAAAATGAATTTTAAAAAGTGCTTTTGGGACCAAAATGGCACACTTTGACCCCCATTTTCTCTGGATTTCTACAGTAAAAGTGAATGATATTTTACACAGTGGTAGAGGGCATCCTGTTGAACAAGTGTGCAGTGAAATCAGTCAGGGAACTTTTTTATTTTTTTAAAATGAATTTTAAAAAGTGCTTTTGGGACCAAAATGACACACTTTGACCCCCATTTCCTCTGGATTTCTACAGTAAAAGTGAATGATATTTTACACAGTGGTAGAGGGGATCCCAGTGAACAAGTATGCAGTGAAAGTAGTGAGGGAACTTTTTTAGATTTTTTTAAAATGATTTTTAAAAAGTGCTTTTGGGACCAAAATGGCACACTTTGACCCCCATTTTCTCTGGATTTCTACAGTAAAAGTGAATGATATTTTACACAGTGGTAGAGGGCATCCCAGTGAACAAGTATGCAGTGAAAGTAGTGAGGGAACTTTTTTAGATTTTTTTAAAATGATTTTTAAAAAGTGCTTTTGGGACCAAAATGGCACACTTTGACCCCCATTTTCTCTGGATTTCTACAGTAAAAGTGAATGATATTTTACACAGTGGTAGAGGGCATCCCAGTGAACAAGTATGCAGTGAAAGTAGTGAGGGAACTTTTTTAGATTTTTTTAAAATGATTTTTAAAAAGTGCTTTTGGGACCAAAATGGCACACTTTGACCCCCATTTTCTCTGGATTTCTACAGTAAAAGTGAATGATATTTTACACAGTGGTAGAGGGCATCCTGGTGAACAAGTGTGCAGTGAAAGTAGTCTGGGAACTTTTTTAGTTTTTTTTAAAATGAATTTTAAAAAGTGCTTTTGGGACCAAAATGGCACACTTTGACCCCCATTTTCTCTGGATTTCTACAGTAAAAGTGAATGATATTTTACACAGTGGTAGAGGGCATCCTGTTGAACAAGTGTGCAGTGAAATCAGTCAGGGAACTTTTTTATATTTTTTTAAAATGAATTTTAAAAAGTGCTTTTGGGACCACTTGTGCATACTTTGACCCCCATTTTCTCTGGATTTCTACAGTAAAAGTGAATAAAATTTTACACAGTGGTAGAGGGCATCCTGTTGAACAAGTCTGCAGTGAAATCAGTCAGGGAACTTTTTTATATTTTTTTAAAATGAATTTTAAAAAGTGCTTTTGGGACCAAAATGGCACACTTTGACCCCCATTTTCTCTGGATTTCTACAGTAAAAGTGAATGATATTTTACACAGTGGTAGAGGGCATCCCAGTGAACAAGTATGCAGTGAAAGTAGTGAGGGAACTTTTTTAGATTTTTTTAAAATGATTTTTAAAAAGTGCTTTTGGGACGAAAATGGCACACTTTGACCCCCATTTTCTCTGGATTTCTACAGTAAAAGTGAATGATATTTTACACAGTGGTAGAGGGCATCCCAGTGAACAAGTATGCAGTGAAAGTAGTGAGGGAACTTTTTTAGATTTTTTTAAAATGATTTTTAAAAAGTGCTTTTGGGACCAAAATGGCACACTTTGACCCCCATTTTCTCTGGATTTCTACAGTAAAAGTGAATGATATTTTACACAGTGGTAAAGGGCATCCCAGTGAACAAGTGTGCAGTGAAAGTAGTGAGGGAACTTTTTAGATTTTTTTAAAATGAATTTTAAAAAGTGCTTTTGGGACCAAAATGGCACACTTTGACCCCCATTTTCTCTGGATTTCTACAGTAAAAGTGAATGATATTTTACACAGTGGTAGAGGGCATCCTGTTGAACAAGTCTGCAGTGAAATCAGTCAGGGAACTTGTTTATATTTTTTTAAAATGAATTTTAAAAAGTGCTTTTGGGACCACTTGAACACACTTTGACCCCCATTTTCTCTGGATTTCTACAGTAAAAGTGAATGATATTTTACACAGTGGTAGAGGGCATCCCAGTGAACAAGTATGCAGTGAAAGTAGTGAGGGAACTTTTTTAGATTTTTTTAAAATGATTTTTAAAAAGTGCTTTTGGGACGAAAATGGCACACTTTGACCCCCATTTTCTCTGGATTACTACAGTAAAAGTGAATGATATTTTACACAGTGGTAGAGGGCATCCCAGTGAACAAGTATGCAGTGAAAGTAGTGAGGGAACTTTTTTAGATTTTTTTAAAATGATTTTTAAAAAGTGCTTTTGGGACCAAAATGGCACACTTTGACCCCCATTTTCTCTGGATTTCTACAGTAAAAGTGAATGATATTTTACACAGTGGTAAAGGGCATCCCAGTGAACAAGTGTGCAGTGAAAGTAGTGAGGGAACTTTTTAGATTTTTTTAAAATGAATTTTAAAAAGTGCTTTTGGGACCAAAATGGCACACTTTGACCCCCATTTTCTCTGGATTTCTACAGTAAAAGTGAATGATATTTTACACAGTGGTAGAGGGCATCCTGGTGAACAAGTGTGCAGTGAAAGTAGTGAGGGAACTTTTTTAGTTTTTTTTAAAATGAATTTTAAAAAGTGCTTTTGGGACCAAAATGGCACACTTTGACCCCCATTTTCTCTGGATTTCTACAGTAAAAGTGAATAAAATTTTACACAGTGGTAGAGGGCATCCTGTTGAACAAGTGTGCCGTGAAATCAGTCAGGGAACTTTTTTATATTTTTTTAAAATGAATTTTAAAAAGTGCTTTTGGGACCACTTGTGCATACTTTGACCCCCATTTTCTCTGGATTTCTACAGTAAAAGTGAATAAAATTTTACACAGTGGTAAAGGGCATCCCAGTGAACAAGTGTGCAGTGAAAGTAGTTTGGGAACTTTAGATTTTTTTTAAATGATTTTTAAAAAGTGCTTTTGGGACCACTTGTGCACACTTTGACCCCCATTTTCTCTGGATTTCTACAGTAAAAGTGAATGATATTTTACACAGTGGTAGAGGGCATCCTGGTGAACAAGTGTGCAGTGAAAGCAGTCAGGGAACTTTTTTCGATTTTTTTAAAATGAATTTTAAAAAGTGCTTTTGGGACCAAAATGGCACATTCTGACCCCCATTTTCTCAGAATTTCTACAGTAAAAATGAATGATATTTTACACAGTGGTAAAGAGCATCTTATTGAAGAAGTGTGCAGTGAAAGTATTCTCAAACCTCTTTTTGTTCTTTTTTAATGATTTTTTAAAAGATATAGCATTTTGCTTTCTCGTCGTCACGGCTTCCCTTTCCACATTTACCGTAAGTAACAGCATAAAAGAGCCAACCGCTTTCAAAGTGCGGACCTCTTTACCGCTCGCGACGAAATGCAGGGCCACTTTACCGCGGTACACTAATGGCGCTTTTCCACAGCACCAGCACTACACCACTCTACACGACACGTCACGACCCGGTCGAGTACGCGTGCTTTTCCACATATCTCCATCGGACATCTTCAAGTGGGTGGGCTTTTCATACCACCGCTACCGTTACGTAATTTCCGCTACCGTTACGCCATTTCCGCGCGACTCACGAGCATGAAACCAGGAAAAACATTACATCCTCAAACAATGGAGGACTCCGACACGATCGTGGTGTTGCTGCTCTCTCTGTGGCTACTAGTCACAAATAGACTGAAAAGCCTGAGAAGAATCCAGGCGGCGAGACACCAAAGAATGACGAAGTTATTGAAAACCTTGCAGGAGTTTGCAGTTGAGGACAGGAGACAACGAGCTGAAAAAAGACGGCGTTTGTGGGTAAGCTAATATTGCTATCGCTAGCTTTGTAGCAGCCGTCCTGAACAAAATGGCTGCTGGCTGTCTCTGTAAATCATTAAAATGTGTATGCTGTATGTGTGTGTTTCAGATGCTTCTCGGGTTGCGTCGCCGCCGCAAGCCATCGGTGTGGGCCTTAAACCGAGCCTCCGAGTGGTGGGATATTGTAGTCCCAAGCTTCAACAACACGCAGTGGGTGCAGAATTTCCGCATGTCCAAAGAAACGTTTGATTACCTCTGCACAAAGCTGCGCTTGATTATGGAGCGACAAGACACTACTTACCGGGTATGTGTGCCCCTAAAGAAGAGAGTGGCTATCGCACTCTGGAAACTTGCTACTGGCTCTGAGTACCGAAGCATTGGTCACCTTTTTGGAGTCAGTATAACAACGGTGTGCCGCTGTGTGCAAGACTTTTGTGCTGCAGAAAATGCGGTGTTGGTCCCAGCGCAGATCCGTTGTCCTACTGAGGAGAAATTCAGGGAGATTGCTGCCTACAACGAGAACAGATGGGGGGTCCCACACTGTGTTGGTGCCATTGATGGATCCCACATCCCTATCATGGCTCCACAGGAATGTCATTGTGACTATTTCAACCGCAAAGGGTGGCATTCCATTATTCTCCAAGGTGTGGTTGATGGAAAGGGGTTGTTTTGGAACGTGTTTGCCGGATTGCCTGGGAGCTTGCATGATGCCAGGGTCTTGAGACTCTCTAACTTGTGGGAGTTAGCCTGCCGGGGAAGCCTCTTCCCAGCTCACACAAGAGAAATTGGTGGGGTGACTGCTGGCTATTACCTCCTAGGGGACTCCGCTTACCCCCTGCGGAACTGGCTCCTAAAACCTTTTCAGGACACCGGACGACTGACAGACGAACAGCAACTATTCAACAGAAAATTCAGCAGAGGGCGGGTGGTTGTTGAAAATGCTTTCGGCAGGCTTAAAGGAAGATGGCGCTGTCTTCTGAAAAGGAATGACTCTGACACTGAACTGGTAAAGTCTATGGTGCTGGCTTGTTGTGCTCTGTTGCAGTAATGACCCAAATTACGGACGAACACAAGGCAGGAGTGTCTTTTCTTATTTTATTATAAGTTTCACTTCTCTCAGTGAGCACAAGTCATTGTTCATTTATTTCACACACGTTCAAACAATCACTGATAAAAAAGGAAAAAGGGCACCACCCACAACGGCCATTGGAAGGGGCCGACTGGGAGGAGCGCGTCTCCTGCTGTGAGGTGCGCTCGTTATGAGCGCCTAGATGGTAGCGTGCAGCGCGTTTGGATAGCCGCAACATGCTCTGCACAATCTGTGCGAAAACCATGGAGAGACCTACGTGACAGAATGGGACACACCTGTAGCAACAGTTCAGCCTGTGGTAGCAGTGGCACAGGGTGCAGATGAGGGGGGCAGTGATGTTAGGGAGGGTCTGATGCGTCACTTTCTGTCCAATGTCTGAACATTTTGCCTGTTTTGGAACAACAAATAAACCTTTTTGTATTCAGCAAAAATGCCTTCTATTCATATTTCACTCCTGGGAAAGTACAGGTATTACTCATATAGGTCACATTACAGTCACCACTCACAGAACAGTCGCAGGAATATGCCATCTGCTGCAGATGCTTCCTGGAATACTCACAATGAAGAGCAATAATCCTAAATAAAATCAATATCCAAACAGTTATTCAAATCAATATCCAAACAGCCCACAACCTGGGCCCATTTAAACGCAGAGCTTCTAAAGTTCACTCCCAAAAACAAACTCAATTATGCAAATGACTTACAGGAATTGACACTACCCAACACGATGTCAAGACTTTGCATTTTCTCCAGATGCCAATTTCTGGACCCAAATCCGCAACATTTACTTTATGGCCAAAAACTCAAACATACAACTCAAAGTCCTCCATAGATACCACTACAGAGACCGCTAACTTTTAAAAATGGGTTTCAGCACTTGCTCGCATTGCACAAAAATAGTGCTGATAACATTAATATAGATATGGATGTTAATAGCAATAATGAGAAACTCAAGAGGGCAAGTGGAGAGGTCCAACGCACCACTAGAGCAGGACACAATGTAGTGCAAGTATTGACAGTCATAATGGATTCATTTTTTGTGCTGTTACTTGTTTTGTCATTGTAACCTTTTGGTGGGATATGCATGTATGTGTTCATGTATATGCAGAGAGCCAATATTGCATATTAATGAAATATTAATTCATACATTTTCAATCATACACCCATTAACCATTCCCACCATTACAAATACCTTTATTCCCTTTCAGATTTGGATCAGCCACTCGCACGTGCACACACAAACTCTTTATCGTGCCTTTCTTACCCACTTTCCTAGCTTATTGTATTGTAACCAACACTGTACATTATCAGTAGTCTGTATTGTTCCCTGTAGGCTCCTCACTTAAATAAATAAACCTTCTATTCCTAAATTTACCACAATTAAGGATTTACTGACAACAAATAATGTGAAACCTTTGGTTTGCATGTTAACTCATGTGTACCGAGAAATGAAACCTGGCTTGGAAAAAATCACACATTTATTTAAAAAAAACAAAATTTTAAAGTGCACCAATAAAATTATTTACAAAGTGTCTTGGTGAAGAGTGTCTTGGTGAAGTGTCAGTTTCGGCGGCCACTCATGGCTTCCACCAGCTGGCCCAGGAGACCAAGAAATGATTGGTTAAATGCAGCCGCCTGTGCATTTTCCTCCCTCCTCAATGTCGCTTCCAACTCTTGCGACTCTCTGACGAGCTGGAGTTGCTGTGTCCGGTTCAGCTCCTGCTGCACCACATCTTCAGCTTGGATCTGCCTCATCATTTCTACAGTCTCCGTCTGGAAGAGCGCCCTTTTTCTCTTCCCTGTACAACAATAAAAAAAGTATTAACAGTTGGTAATTATCCAAAGCAGTGACATTTCTGGAGACATACTTTTATGTAGGCAAAAAGATTATTACGTTTCAGACCAGTATATATCACACTACCCGAGATTTTGCAACAACTACCCTTTCAAAGAGGAAAAACCTCCACTTAAAGTGTTACGTGTGGGATCATTTGACTTAATTGCAAATCGGGTAATGTTTGTATGTCATGTATCACGCTTTGTCAATAAACAATATTTAATGGTCAATGTTTAGGCATTTTAGGACAAAGCATGAGCATGACTTAAATACACCCAGATTAATCAAATCAGTCAGTGCAGCTAAACTTACATTTCGCTGCATTTCTTTTTCACACCAAAGTGAAGTGGTATTGTATCACAAATTAGATTTTTTATTTGGAAAAAGATCACTGACAGGTGGTCCGATTCCTTTTTTATTGACATTCTCTAAAGCTAGGGTGATAGTGTCCAAACTATGCATTAATTGGACATACTTCACCGAGTTGAATGCAATTACTTCTGAGATCCACCAGGTGTCGGTATAGAGCTGCACTGTTGCGGCACAGTATCAATGTAGTTGTATTATTTTTTTTTTGCTGCTATAGGACATGAATTTCTCCCAGGGTGATGAATAAAATATCTATCGATCATGTATTATGTTTGCCTTACCCGTGACCACACGCTGTGCGCTGCTAGACGTGTCGCTCGCTATCGAAGGGAACGCATCAGGCGTCGAAGCAGCAGCTGGTTCTGGAGGGATTGGAGACGGGGACCTTGGGGGGTCGTTCGACGCTTCACTTGCGACAAGGGATTCTATAATAAGACAAACACACACAACAACTTAAGTAAAAGCACAAAACTGAATGGCAACACGTGAAATGGCAAGATGTAGCACGTGTTAGCAGCTTGCTATCGATAGCTTAAAGTAGCTAGCTCACTTTGTACAGCAGACAACAATCAAACGTTTACATGAATAAATACATTCCAGTGGGCATTGAGCCACAGGTTACGTGATAATGCATTTTCACAATAACTACAGATAAAAGTTACAAAGCACTTACCATTATCGCCCATTCTCGACGTGGTAGAAGAGTCCAGAGCACACTCCCGTCCATTGTTTGCAGGCCTGTGGCCATAAATGGCATCCATCTCGGCATACCACCTCCAGGTCTTCCGATTGACCCCACTTCGGCCGTTGTGGTCCTTTATGGCCCGGTAATCGCATTTCATCTTCTTAATCTTGTCCCTGCACTGCTGATGCGTACGGTGGTAACCGTGTGTTAGCAAGAGCTGGGCGATCTCTTTATAGACCTTCTCATTTCGCGTACTGCCATCGAGCTCCTTCTGTATTCTGTCTTCGGCCAGTAAAGACAGAAATGTTTGGACCTCATCAACAGACCACGGTGTGGACTTTTGCGGCTTGCTGGATTCCATTTCTCGAGTGCAGTGCGTATGCTCACAGGGCAGTTTTAAAAATGGCGGGGTTGAATCTTGTCTCTCAATACGGTCAGACGTCGCACTTATGACGCTACCAGTGACGACAGTCGTTGGCCAATAGTGTGAGAGAGCCGTTGGCCAATAGCGTAGGCAGTCCGCTTACGTCACGAGCGTGTAGCTTTTTGGAACCGCTCCAGAGGCGGTCCGAAAATAGAACACAATACCTAGCTTCAACGCTAGTGGAAATGCAAAAGTAACGCGCCGTGTCGTGTAGAGTGGTGTAGTGCCGGTGCTGTGGAAAAGCGGCATTACAGACGTGTTGCTGCAGGCGTTACTTTTTTTCGGCTCGTACTTATATTA
Organism: Knipowitschia caucasica; assembly: GCA_964034765.1. Lineage (NCBI taxonomy): Eukaryota > Metazoa > Chordata > Actinopteri > Gobiiformes > Gobiidae > Knipowitschia > Knipowitschia caucasica. Next base: position 12,492,341 of record OZ035823.1, read on the forward strand.
GTGGTGCGTTCACGAGTAGTCCATACAAACTATTATTAAAGTTACATTACAGACAGTATGGGCAGAGAACTGTAGAGCAGTAAAATGTTTGTCGCGCACGTGCGGCCGTTATGTGAGATGTCCTCCGTGATTATCACACATCAGGGTCCACAGGTAATACTAATCCCGTGCGAGTCAGGTGCGAGTAAACAAACTTGTTTCACTTTCTGGTAATCAAATACATAATAATAAAAAAGGTTAATTATTGGATTTTTTTAGTTCCCAAATCCTATTATTATTATTTTATATACGTCTTATAGGCAATGAAAAAAACCCAAATGGTCATTTTTGTAAATAGCTGTGTGCCTGAAAATGCAAAATAGCCTTTTTTCGATTTTCAATTTCCCTTCAAAAACAGAAAATGTATTGAACGCAAAAGTACACGGACCTAGAAGGTTTCAAATAAAGCCACACGTCCCAATAGCCTGATCTAGCTAGATTAAAAAATGGCAACATATATCTGATGAAGATCTTTCTCTCAGCCCGAAAAAAATAATATAACATCTCTAACTTTAGCATAATAAAGAACCAAGTATAAAATCTCTTTGGCATACAGTATAAATATACTGTATATTCTAGTGCAATAAATGTATAGTTATTTAAAACCTGTTCACTTCCATCACAATACTCAATAGTACATATGAGAGATCCGCTTCAACATTCTTTGAGGGAGGTCTGCGGACCAGTTCTGGGATCAGCTCCAAACTTTAGATAAACTTTTTATCTACAAACGTAACCAGCTCCGCCTCCAGGAAGGGCACTTACCACTGGATGGTGCTGTTGTTCAAGCATTAGCTGCAAAGTATAGGTAGTTTTTCAGGTCAAAGGGGCAGAAGTTGTCACATACAACATCCAATTCTATAATATTCATAAAAAAAACTGTGGACATTTGACTAATGTGATGCGTAGGAATCTGATAGAGGTGATTACATTGGCACAATGAACCTGGATTATTCTGTAGTTTAACTCAAGAGTGTTACAAAGGCTTATATCAAGAGACATTGTACTTAAAGGCTTTGTCTCCTAGTTGTGTTTTTCATAAACATTATATGAACTATATTTATAGCTTATAGAACAATTTATTCAGGCTATTGTTCATATAAATATTGTAAAATCCATATCTATGTTTGCATTCTTACTGTAACTCAAGAATGTTGTGTGACATTTGTACACAATGAATGTGGATTTGTCTGTTCTTTGACATTTCTTTAGCTGCACACTCAGTAAATCCTCACTTTTCAAACTATCTTCTGTAAAGAGCTGCTGCGTTTGGACTTTTTGAATTTAAAACACAGGGGTGACAAAGGGCAGAGGTCCATGCAGACAAACCTGTGGTCATGATCAGAGCAGAGTTGGGGAGTAGGACAGCACACATTTTGCAAAATAATTATTGATTAATGATATTTATGACCATCAATGTAATTCTGATGCATTTTTTTTATATTCTGTGTGTTTATATAGATAGATAGATACTTTATTGATCCCCGTAGCAAAAATGCAGGTGTCCAGCAGCAGAAAAGTCATAACGGTTTGTTGTACAGTCTGACAGCCGAAGGAACAAAGGATCTCTTGAAATGTTCCGTTCGGCATTATAGTGATAGGAGCCTGTGGATATGATTATGCAGAGGGTGTCTGGAGTTACCCAGGATGCCCTGCATTAGAGCCCTCATCCTTCTCTCCAGCACAGCTCCCACAGAGTACACACTTCTCCCCATCGCAGAGACACATTTCCTGATCAGCCTGTGGAGCCGGTTACTGTCTCTGAGGTCAGACTGCCGCCCCAACATTTTTAAAACCTCATTTGGTTCAGAGCAAAGAGTTATACTTGAAAAGGCCTATACCAAGACATAGACATTTAACACACATTTCAGAAAATTATGATACATAACTTATTTTGCAACAATGTTTTTAGTCAAAATAAAAAAAGTTAAATAGATCGAGCAGTCACAATAAACAAAATCAGACCCGAGCAATATTTGCGATATCAATTCAATTGCAATTAATTGTACAGTCCTTGCAGGGGTGAAAAACCTAAGAGATAAAATACCGATACCTGCAAAAGATGACTTAAGTCAACCCAAGTTTGGTAATTATTTTCTGGCTGTTCAGTTCAGTTACTGTACGTTTTGACCAACCCCAAATTGTCAGTTAAACGATTTGGCAAATGATTTATATTTTTACATGAATATTGTAAATGTAAACAATCAAGGTTTAGAATGTTTGAGTAAATGAGCTTTCAAATGAGGTGGTAATCTTACCATCAATGTTGCATACTAATATTCAAACTTATTTCAGGGGCCACTAAAAATGGTCTAGCGGGCCGCATTTGGCCCATGGGCCTCGTGTTTGACACCTGTCCATTACATCATGAAAACCTGTGGCTTATATTCAAGTACGTCCTATATGTGGAAAAGAATTACCTTTTTGATATCTAGCTGGTGTGGTTTATATACAGGAGTACGCACTGCGACAAAGAATCTTGAATAATAATAATAATTAATTTTATTACATGACGCCTTACAATATAAAAAACACACAATATTAAAAGTACAGAATATAAAACAGTTATACTATTCATAAAAATGTTATACCCCTAAAAGTTGACATTTCTTAGTAATAATATGGTGGCCTTATGCTGAACGTGGGCCTATATTCTGGAGACATGTTACTCCCCAACGCTGCATGTAGGAGATGTGCATTCCCTCTTCTGTGAACATTCTGGGCACATGGCAACAGAGGCTAAATATAGCCCTCAGCCTGCTTCACCACGGATCATGCTTCCAATCAACCAGCATCCCTCTGTTCTACTTCCACTATGAACATGTGGCGTCCCCTCTACGTGTGTATCATTGTAGCAGCTCAGGCACCAGCGACGCACAATCCTCCCGTTAGTTCTGTTTACAGACCAGTGATCTGCAAAGAGAGAAATGCAACAAACATGAAGTACAAAGTTAGCAAATGCTTTTAAGACCCGCTTTCATTCTTCTTTATCAATATTTTCTTGATCATTTTTGTTTCTTTTATGTTCTAACTGCATTCTTTTTATTAATTTATTTAAAACGACAATGTTAGCAATTATCAGATTAATTACTAGGATTTTATTTTTTTCTGTGCAACACTTCAGAAACTGATTAACATGGCACATATCACTGGGCGATCAAGACAGAACACTTGGATTATTTGATAAAAGCCCTTTGCAAATGTTTCAAAAAAGATAAAAAAAACATGTTCATAATTGTGTAGTACATTGTGTAGTACAATGCTCATGTACAATGCTGGGGCAGGTTTGGTGTTGTAGAGTAATACACAGTCCAATTGTGTGCTATAAATGTGATTGAAGATCAAAACATAACGTTTCTGTGGCAGATTGTGTAGAAAGCACCAATGGAATGTAGATCATATTCAATCATTAGGTCAAAGTTGTACCTGTTGACGGTTGGTCAATCGGAACGCCACCGCTGTATCCGGGGCCAAGGGGTGGAGGCAGCAGTCTGAGCAGACATTCTTACCCTGAAGCTTCAGGGGTTCCCGGCCAGCGGAGAGGTGCATCCAATAAAATACAACAGTGGCATTAAAAAAATGTTACAAACTTGAACTTGATCAAACCAGGAGCCATTCCGTCACCTAAAAGGAAGAAGATAGAAAAGGAAGGAAGGTGTATTCTTATTCGGATGTAGCCATAGTCATCTCAGCTGGCTCTTCTCAACAGAAAGGAGTTTCCTTCAATACTGGGATCACAAAGGCACTTGTAAATGACATTCTGAGATGACCATTTAGCTCCGTCATGAGACTTCTTTACAGTTATCCTTTCGCGTGGTGCAGGCCAAGCGTCATGTGTGAACATAACTCCGCACAATCAGTGCCGGTACACAAAAAGTTGTACCGGCTCCTAATGGCACAGCTGACTCCTTAACCTGGAATGTGCATCTGCAGAGGCCTCCTACATTAAAATAGCCAACATGCTCTGTCAGCACACACTCACTGCAAACATATGGTGGACAAGCAGCTGCCCCACTCTCAAAGTGCAGGGGTAAAGGGTCTCTTAGATCACACACCATGTTTTGGGAGCGATTGATCAGTTATCAAGAAACCAGCAACAATGGCCATTCAAGAGTTTGTGTTGCTTGTCTAAATTCATTCATTTCAATCAGCTGATATATAGAACATGTGTAGTTACAAACTCAAGCATTAACAACTTTAAGAAATTAATATCATTTATTGTTTTAGTCTTGAAATTCTTTTACACAATACATTTGTGTTTCAAAAATATCTTTTTCTGTAATATATTTGATATAAGTACATTTTTATTTCAATATAGTTCTCTTGAAAAAACAAAAGACTTCAAAACAAAAAAATTAAACATAAATTTCTTTGTTTTCTGCCAGGGTCTGCACCACGTGCAGATAAGAGTGGCTGCATCTACCACTAAAGGGGGCTGAATGGGAATGGAGTTCAGTATTGGACCCTAGTAGTGTCATGTGACAGCACTGACATAGAGCCAAGTGGGTCCCATCACACGGGACTTCATCTGTGAAACACGGCTACTCTAATAACTCACTGCTCCAACAGATTTAGCAGCACCATAAGATTTTATCAATAGATCATTTCTATGTTAAAAATAATAAAATTCTTAACAGCCTTGACTTCAGTCAAAGCTTTAAATTTAGCCTCCAACCACTTTTATTTGGAGTTACAGATAATCTGCTCTGCAACTTCTCTTGACATTTTGAGTAATCTGCTGCAAAACCTATGGTTCTGACAGCTGCCCATCTGCTGACATGCCAAATGCAAACACCCAGCCAAAAACAAAGGCTTTTCTTACATTCCTTCTAATAGACACAATTTAACTACTTGTCCCCACATATCATTATCCACTGAAGAGTGCTGAACCAAACAAATATAGCTTATGCCAATTTTCTTTCCATAATAAAGCAATAAGACAATTGTGTAAAACTAGGATGAAAATAAGATATTTGTCATTTAACTTGCTGGTTTTAGTAGGTTCTCTCTCCTCTTAATATAAAGCATAAGTCACTCCGTTTTCAGCAAAAAATAAAACATGAAGTCCACGTTTTCACTTCCAAAAGTCACACAACCAAAATCCAAGCCAACCTAGCCCAACCTACACACTTCAGGAAAATACATCAAAACCCATGTACAACATTGTGTCTGCCACGATACTCGAGTAGGCCAATACAGCACGATTTGCCATGCACATCCGTTACCACATCAGTCCACTTTCCCCGCTCAGTCGTCCTCCACATCCTCCACCTCAGACTCTTCTCTCCTCTCGTATGGTTGATCTTTCTGTCGCTCATGGATCTCCTTCATCTCCTCCGCGTAGCGGCTGAACGCGCCTCCAAACTTGCTCCAAGCTTTGAAGGGGATGGTGATGGAGTTCCTGTAGCTCGGCTTCACCTCGCTCACTCGCAGGAAGACCCCGTACTTGTTGGCGCCGACATCGAAAAAGAAGCGCTTGGAGTCCACCATGATGGATGTGCCCTCGGGCAGCTCTCCGTAGGCCCCAGCAGCGGTCCCGGAGGTCAGTTCATCGTCGTCCCCGCCGTAGTCATCGATGAGCTTGGCCAGCGCGTCCCTGAACTCTATGAGGCCCTGGGCCGGGAGGGCGATGGTCTGCCCGGACAGCATGCCCCCCACAGGGCCCCCGACCCCGAAGCCTGGCCGGTTCACGGTCTGCCGGATGCGTAGGAACCTCCCTCGCTGGTTTTCCTTCAGGTCCAGGTAGTACTTGCGGTTTTCGCGGACAAGAAACTCACTTTTGAGAGCTCGCCTCGGGCCGCCGTCTTCCCCGGCGCTGGACTGGGCGATCTGCTCCGCACTGCTCGGTCCAAGCTGTGCGTAATGCTCGATGAAGTCCCCGAGATAGTCCCGAAACTCGGCTGCCACTGACAGCGACAGAGTCAGGCGACTTTTGGAGCCCCCAGCCCCAACCTCGGCGATCTTTATAAACCTGCCTTTGCTGTTTTGCTTTACATCCAGGTAAAAGCGTTTGTTTTGGATGTCTAGGCGCTTGGACGCCAGCTCCTGGGTCTCCTGGTCCCTTTGGAAGTGTTGGAATCCTCCACCACCGCCGCGCTCGCTCCCGCTGTCCCCATCCGCCATGTTCCTCCCTCGGCTGTGCCCTGCTCCTCCCTCTGCTATGGCTGTGCCCTGCTCCTCCCTCTGCTCCCGCTCCTGCGCAGCTGCATTCTGCGTGAGCGCTTCTCTGCACACTGGTTTACTGCACACTGAGACATGCAATAGGTCCGTGTCCATGTCAATCATGCCCCTCCGCCCACAGAGGGACTCATGCAACCCTGTTTCAAACAAGTTTAAACCATGGATCTATAATAACAACGATATAAAGCCCATGTATAAACCACTCTGCGGTGTTTCTGTCACCCTCATGTACAGCACAATACAGCCCCATATCTACACATTTACGTCAATTTGAACCTTTTGTAGGCAAGTAAATTCATTAGGCAGGGCATTCCCCATTAGTGCTTTAACCAGGCCTGTCGGCAGGGGGCGTTAGTACTCAACAGCCTCGATGCAACATGCCCTGATTCATGAATAGGTAGGTTTTAAAGTGATCTTATCCATGGATGTATTATGCAAGTGTTAACCAGAGAGTAGAGAAGTAACTGCACCAGCGACATGGACATATGGGTTTAGACAAAGTACTTTGTCTAAACCCATGTCCACTTTATTTCTTTTTTTTTGTTTTACATCTAGCTGGATTTATGAATTTATGTCTGGCAACCCAGTGAAAGACACATTACAATTAACTTTTCCCAGCGTTTTTACGTGTGGTAATTTATCTGGTCTTCACATGAATAGTTTTAAAAATATATTTTTAACTTTAAAACAATTTAACTCCCAGAGATTTAAGACATTATCAACATCATCGTTTTCAATGAGAATAGATACACTCATATTTAATCACAATTGTATTAAAACAAATACATGAATACAAAAAAACATGAAATAAAGCATTTCATTAAAACAATTAAATAGATCAAAAGTATACATTTAATACATTCTGTGGCTGTCATTCATCAGTTTTGTTAACACTCGCTCTCACTGTGATGTGTGGAGTACACATGGTCCATGGTCCATAAAGGGGGCCTATGAGGCAGAACCCCGGCCGGGTCAGTAGTATGGGGGATATGAGGGGTACGATCCCATCAGTGGCGAAGAGGTGGAGGGCAGCATGACATGGCTGCTGTACTGGTACAGAGGGTCCCGGGACATTCCACTGAGAGCAGAAGAGTATTGCAGGCTCTGTGGCTGCACAAAGGGAGTGAGGGAGCTGTCCTGTGCAGACGAGTGGAACCTGGGATAAGGAGATGGTCTGTAGGACTGCAGCTCAGGATAATGTATGAAATGAGACGCTACATTTGCCTGACAAGCGTGAGCCAAGGCATCCTGCACGGTCCTCTTCATCTTCATTCTCCTGTTCTGGAACCAGTTGCGAATCTGCAGATAGAAATGTGTTTTTGCATTAATTATTATTGCCAGAAATAGACAGAAATAGCCATTCTATTTTAAAATTAAAAGTGCATAATTCTTGGTGTTTAAAGGCTGGTTACCTGCTTATCAGAGAGATTGAGCTTTTTGCAAAGTTCAGCCTTGTCTTGTGTTCCCAGATAGGCATTCCTTTTGAAGGCCTGCTCCAGGCTGTTGATCTGCTCTGCAGTGAAGGCTGTACGAGGTCTTCTTCCTGGTGGAGGAGAGGCTGGGACTGTGGAGGCTGCATTAACCAGAACTGTTGGAGAATGGGAATGTCCTTCTTCACTCTCATACCCAGAGGTCTCTTCTTCTGTCCCACTGTTCAAGTCAGCTTCATTGTCTAAAGAAACACAAGTACTGATTACACACAAAAATAAATGACAGAACACACATTCTTGGTTTAGAAACGTACGTGCATCACTGTGGGAAGTTTGATGCTGAGGACTGTGGGAGCTCATGGAACTGTAATCTAGATCCACACATCTCTCCTGTTCTCCCTTCGGTCTCTCTCGGCAGTAGAATCCAGGCAGGCTCTCTGAGTTTGTCCCACAAGAAGTGGGTTCAATAGCTTGTCTTGGGCCTGATGCAGACGCTGTCCTGGCTAAATGGCTGCTTTGAGCCATCCATTCAATGGAAAAAATACCCTTCATCATTGTAATTCCAGTTGAGAGATGGTGTCCGAGTCTAAATGCTTGTTGTAAGTTATGAGTGTCCTCAAAGCTGGTCAGTATTTATAGAGCAGAGCCACCTCATCTCAGAACCCCTCCGCCTGAGATCAAAGCTTGCATCCTCCCAAAGCTCCCGCCCTCCGTTTTCACAACTAGAGTAATTAAGATCGTCTCATTCAGTCTCTATGAAGCTGTTACACTCTGGCTCCAGTAAGTCTGGGAGACCCCCCTTCAGTCCTGTTCTCTTTTCCTGCCATCTAGAGACACACCTTGATCCCTCTGTCTGTCTCTTCACAGCCACTTGGAAAATAGTTTGTTTAATAGAAGTCCTTCATCAGATGCAATAGTTTATTATGATCATTCAGGTGACATGTCCCAGAGCACAAATTGCATGAATAATTATGGTGACACTCGACAAAGCCTTTCACAGAAATAATTAAATCCTAGTTTTGAGGTTTGTATAGATAGATAGTTAGGTAGATAGACATATACAGATTTCCAGTTTGAATAATAACCAAAGGAAAACCTTTCCAGACTCAGGGTGAACATGCAAACTCAGGGTGAACATGCAAACTCCACTAAGGGAGTTACAACCAGGATTCGAACTTAATCTTCTTGCAGAGAAGAGAGAGTTCTCACCACTAAACCACTGTATATTCATTTAAGATATGGTACTAGGCCATCCTGGAAAAATACATGATGTGGCTGTTGGTGAGTTGGGGGTTCTTACTGTACAAGTGACGTCCCACAGTGCATTGAGAACCAGGGATGGGAAATAATTAATGGCACATGGCCGACATTAGTTATAAGATTTTGTTCTCAACATTTCACCTCTTGGATGAACGGTTGTCTTATCGTCTAAGGGACAATAAGCCACACATAACAAGTTCATGTAACTGAGCACCGTACTTTACCTTGAATGCAGATATACAGTAGTGTACAGTTTGTTCTGTGTATATGGCTTGTGTTCACCCTGGCGTCTTCAGACGTGTGGCGACGTAAACAGGTCTGTGTCTCGTGTTGAAGTATCAAAGAGCAGAGAGGCTTTGAAGTGCCCACTGTCCCTAATGAGCTATTAGCACCCGGCCACAGACAGACGAGCGTCTGCAGCCACATCACTGCCCTCATTATCTTATCAATGCCACTGTTTCACCTCGGATTCTCTAAGCATGCAACATTTGCACACAAACTTGCGCCATCGCATACGCCACAGAGACGCTTATGTGACCGCGGTAAAGTGGCCGTGCATTTCGTCGGCAGCGGTAAAGAGGTCCGCACTTTGAAAGGGGTTGGCTCCTTTATGCTGTTACTTACGGTAAACGTGGAACGGGAAGCCGCGACGAGAAGCAAGCAAAATGCAATTTAAAAATAAAAAAGAACAAAAAGAGTTTCGCGAAGACTTTCACTGCACACTTGTTCACTGTGATGCCCTCTACCACTGTGTAAAATATAGTTCACTTTTACTGTAGAAATTCAGAGAAAATTGGGGTCAAAGTGTGCCATTTGGGTCCCAAAAGCACTTTTTCAAAATCAATTTTAAAAAATCTAAAAAAGTTCCATTACTAATTTTGCTGCACACTTGTTCACTGTGATGTCCAAAATGGCACACTTTGACCCCAATTATTTCTGAATTTCTACAGTAAAAGTGAATGACTTTTTATACAGTGGTAGAGGGCATCACAGTGAACAAGTGTGCAGTAAAATTTGTCAGGGAACTTTTTTAGATTTTTTTTAAATAAATTTTAAAAAGTGCTTTTGGGACCATTTGTGCACACTTTGACCCCTATTATCTCTGAATTTCTATAGTAAAAGTGAATGATATTTTACACAGTGGTAGAGGGCATCTTAGTGAACAAGTGTGCAGTGAAAGTAGTCAGGGAACTTTTTTAGATTAAAAAAAAAAAAATTTTTTTAAAAGTGCTTTTGGGACCAAAATGGCACACTTTGACCCCAATTATCTCTGAATTTCTACAGTAAAAGTGAATGATATTTTACACAGTAGTAGAGGGCATCACAGTGAACAAGTGTGCAGTGAAATTAGTCAAGGAACTTTTTTAGATTTAAAAAAAAAGATTTTTAAAAAGTGCTTTTAGGACCAATTGTGCACATTTTGACTCCAATGTTCTCTGAATTTCTACAGTAAAAGTGAATGATATTTTACACAGTGGTAGAGGGCATCTTAGTGAACAGGTGTGCAGTGAAAGTAGTCAGAGAACTTTTTTAGATTTAAAAAAAATGATTTTTAAAAAGTGCTTTTGGGACCAAAATGGCACACTTTGACCCCAATTTTCTCTGAATTTCTACAGTAAAAGTGAATGATATTTTACACAGTGGTAGAGGGCCTCACAGTGAACAAGTGTGCAGTGAAAGTAGTCAGGGAACTTTTTTAGATTTAAAAAAAAAAAAAAAAGAATTTTAAAAAGGGCTTTTGGGACCAAAATGGCACACTTTGACCCCAATTTTCTCTGAATTTCTACAGTAAAAGGAAAGTATTCGCAAAACTCTTTTTGTTCTTTTTTAATGATTTTATTAATAAAATTGCATTTTGCTTGCTTCTCGTCGCGGCTTCCCTTTCCACGTTTACCGTAAGTAACAGCATAAAGGAGCCAACCGCTTTCAAAGTGCGGACCTCTTTACCGCTGCCGACGAAATGCACGGCCACTTTACCGTACCATTCCATTCCATAATCCGATACATCATATAAACATGGTTCGATGAGAATAAATTATCATTAAATATAAGCAAAACGAAATTCATGGTGTTTTCAAACAATAACAGTAACACAGACGTCCAGGTGTCAATAAATAGCACAAAAATTGAAAGAGTACAAGAAATAACATTTTTGGGAGTGACAATGAATGAGAAATTAAATTGGAAATCCCATGTAAACCAGGTAAAAAGAAAAATATCAAAACATATCTCGGTACTGCACAAAGTGAAACATTCACTTGATCATAAAGCCCTAAGGCTCCTGTACAGTACCTTGATATTGCCCCATTTCACCTATGGTGAAATGGGGCAATATAATAATAATAAGACTTTGCCCCATATAATAATAATATGGGGCAAAGTCTGGGGAAACACATACAAACACACCATACATCCTCTAATCCTCTTACAAAAAAAAGCAGTGAGAATCATTCATAAAGTGGACTCAAGAGAACACACAAACAACCTATTCATACAATCAAAACTGTTAAAACTAGAGGATCTGATCAAACTACAGTCACTCATTGTGATGTACAAAGCCAGAGACTCTCTGCTGCCAGCAGCTGTACAACAGCTCTTCTCTCTCAATATCAACCAGGACAGTAGAAGGAAGTTACACTTCTCCGTCCCTTTTGCCAGAACCACCCAGAAACACATGGGAATATCAGTGGTCGGAGTAAAACTATGGAATCAACTTGACTATGAATAAAAAAAATCCGCAAACATCCACATGTTTAAGAAAAAAATCAAAGCAACAACAGTGAAATCGTACGAAATGAATGATTAGAAAAAAAAACAATAAAAAACAAAGAATTATGAAAACAAAAACACATCAAATAAAAACAGTTTGAAGAAGTGCTAAAGGCCATCTTATTTTTTTCTTTTTTTAAATTTTTTTTAAATTTAATTTGTACATGTATGAAGAAAGGGGCAGGCAACATAAGATTTTTTTTCTTCTTTCTGCTCCTTTTCATTTGTGAGACAAGACGACAATTATTTGAAATGTAACTGTAATATGTGTAGTATTGTTTTTGTCCACAATTGAAACAAACAAATAAATAAATCATATATCTAATATCATCACTTATAAATAACCAGATCCCTCTAACAACCAGCAGCAGTGTCCTCCCCAAACATCTGGAGATACCACCATCCCCTTCCAAATGATGATGATAATGTAAATTCCTACTTTATTCTTCGGCCATCAGCAGAAAATAAACATTTGACATTCACAAATTATAAATTATTACACATTATATACATAAACACAGAATATGACTATATATATATAGTAGTAAGTAGTAATCTTTATTTATAAACCGTCTTTTCACTGCAGATCTGAGTCTCAAAGCGGTTTACAATTGTTAATTTTGGGCATTTGTCTCTCACTCCACACAGAGATGGGAGCGGACCAGTACAGGAGGCGCATGCCAGACCTATTGTACATATTTTTAGTGGTAGGGGAAACCGGAGTACCCGGAGGAAACCGGAGTACCCGGAGGAAACCTACGCAGACACAGGGAGAACATGCATGCAAACTCCACTCAGAAAGGCCCTGGTCCGACTGGGATTTGAACCCAGGACCTTCCGTGCCGATATATATATATATATTTTTTTTCTTTCTTCGTTTTTTGTATATGATATACATCTATACATGCATTTACATACACATACATATACGCATACATTCATATATATATACCCATATATATACATACACACACATACAAACATACATACACCGGGACCTGCATATACACATTCACTTATGCACACATATGCAGTGCACATAACGTGTCTATAAATATACACAATATACACAGATATGTTTATATTATACAGTATTTTATTTATTTATTTATTTTTTGATATTGAGAATATTTTACACGTACAGTACATGTATTATTATATTTATTATCATTACCATTATTATTATCATTATCACCACCATTACTACCACCATCATCATTATTTTCATTATTATTATTCTAGTGATTTATACTTTTCTTCAACAATGGCCTTAAAACGTTTTTTAAATGTGTGAATTAAGGTGGAACATTTGAGTGGCTCATCCAGACCATTCCAAAGATGAACCCCCCTGACAGAGATGCATCTACTTTTTAAACTGGTTCTCACATTTGGTTTCTGAAAGACAGACAAACCTCGTAAGTCATAAGGACTCTCTCTAGGTTTGAACCCCTCCTGTATGCGCTGAGGGAGCAGGTGGTTATGGGCTTTGTACCTCTTCATTGTATCGCCTACATTTCTTTTGACCTGATAAAACTCTTCTGTCCTGAGAAAGGAGCTGCTGCTCAGAGCAGTTACCGACAACCCTCATGGTCAAAGTAAAAGTAAATAATTTTCTTACTTAAGTAAAAAGGTTAAATGCATTTTTGTTGAATAATTAGTTGATGGTGAATATATTTATTAAGATGTATTTTAAACATTGTTGTTGAAACACTTTTATAATAAGTAAATAATAATACTATACAGTTATAGACATATCTCATACTGGCAGAGAATGTGACGACAAACAAAACATGAACAACATGCTCAACATGTTTTGTTTGTCTAATTACATCTGTGAGAATAGACTCATTAAATCATCTTCCATCATTTTCTTCACACCTTTTTATGCTGTAACTACTGCACACACTGCAAAGAAACCTGTCATAAAGCTATTACATATTTGGGTTTAAAAGAAAAGGAGTTAAAAGTCCCAGAATGTTATTTTCAGTGCATATTTACAAAATAATAGTCTCGTCTAACTGTTGGGTATTCTACTTTATGTCAGAAACCAGTTTTACTCTTCTTTAGTAAGGTTTGTTTTTAACAAAGATTTTCCTCTATACACAGACTGTTACCACTTATAATGATAGTTAATGATTAAAAACTACAGCCCCAGCTTCACATCCTGAATCTGTCCTGCAGGGATCAATGAAGATTTATCTGTCTATGAGTCCTGCCATTTGTTGTAATACAAAACGTTCACAAACAGGTGCAGTATAACAGTTTCAATTTCAGACTGAGAAAATTAGTGTAAACTTGCCAACCACCTTTTTAGATGTTTATATTTATATCACTTTAATTACAAGTGTTTGAGCCAGTGTTTGTTGACACATTTCAATCAGATGAAAGTATCTGACCAAATACAAACATTATTCAACATCACAACAAGCTGCTACGCTCTTCCTCCAATAGACTGTTGCTGTCTGAGGGCGAGCGTCACCTGCTGAGACCACGTTTGAGTGCTGGCACTCTGAGCCTTTCATGTCTAATGGGCCTGTTTGCTGCTCTGTTATGGAAACAAACACATCTCTGCCCCTCGAGCTGCACCGGGCAGAAGAACCTGGCCACACGGAGACAGATGGACGTGTCCAGACACTGGACAATCTCAGGATTACTTCCCCTCCTGTCCCATGATTAGTGTGTTCTCCTCATCAAACTATTGTCCAGTCACATTATGAGTTGATATACAACATGTACTGTAACATAATGAAAAGTAGTTTTAAGGAGCAAACATGCTAACATGTCTAAATGGGTGCTGTAATGCAGATGACAGTCAATAATCATTGATCTGAATAGCAGCAGTCTCCAGGGGCTGCCCGCCCTGTCTGTAAACACAGTCTGTTAAGGCCTCTTCCCCTCTGCTATTGATCCCTATCAACCTCATCAAAGGCACCCCTGGGCTTTGATGGGGCCAGTGGGACTGGTCCCGTAGTAGCAGACGCTCCTCCACACATGGGCAAGAGGGAAACTGCCTCCGAGACACTTGCACTGGGAATTTTTATGTTTGCATTCATGAGGCCTCACACCCCTCGGTCTACAGCGAGTATCATCAGCCTCTCAAAACCTATTGTCATTCACACATGAGGAATTACAGGATCAACTACTAATCCATTACACATATATATTACAGTGGGGTTTAAATAGGGTTTTTTTAGGAAACACAGTGTCAGGATTTAAGCAGACAGAGACGGATCGTGGTGTGCCAAACTCTGGAAGTTTATTTAAGTTTCTCTCAAGTTCCACTGGTTTACTCTGTTTCTTTCCCTCAGACAGAATAAAGGCAGTACACAGTTTATATAGTCATTGTCACGTCACACATCGAAAGACATACGTGTCACAAAGAGACAGTCACATTGAAGAAGATGACATAGTCTGGGATCGCGTCTTTAATTCAGACAGAAGACATGTTTTATTGTCGATGGTAGAGACAGCACGATCAAAGCACACGATCACAGATACAAGAGAATGCAAGTGTATTATACAGAGCGGAGGCATGGAGACCTCCAATCAGCAGCTTCCACGGTGCCATGTAGCTTGGCCTTCAGATAGACAAAACATAAAGTGGAAAAGTACAGGCTTCTGCACATTGATAGAATGATGAGTTTAACTTTAACAAAAGTTGCTTCAAAGTGTTATGAAATCTCACATTCCCCCCTCTGGTCATACATTCACGTGTGACCATCAGGATCGATAAACAGCAACATAACATCATGACTCAATACTTCAAAAATTCATAAACTCGGTACTTCACTCGGTACTTCAAAAAACTCAGAACTCGGAATACTTCAAAAACTCATAAAACATGTTCAGATCTTTCATAAAACTCGTCAACAATCTTCAGTAAAATACCAAACTTCATCAGTCGATGGTGGTTCCAGATATTGCTTTGAAAACAGTCTCTCCCACTTCTCCTGTTGGTTTCTTCAGGCTGCATTTGTGTCGAGCCATGAATTCTTCTGTGACGTGTCTTTCAATCACTCGTTTCAGCTTCAGTGTCCAGATTCAGCAATTCAATTCAGTCCAAATTATGTCCAAATTCAGAAATCCAGATTGTTCCAAATTATGTCCAAATTGTGTAATCCAATTGTTCCATGCAAAAGAGGACGATGGTGTTGTCCATGTCTCAGCAGCTCACAGCCTGAGTGGAATCAGGGGCTGTGCAGATTGTCCAAGTGCTGATCTAGATGCATTCTCTTGAGGTTTCTCAGTTTTGGCTTAAAAAAAAAAAACACGTAATGTTCATTTACTTAAAGAGTTTAAGGAGACAGAGGGTCGCTGCTACCTTTGATGTCACACTAGAGCTATAAGCTGTTAGAGCCGACACTCTCATGGGCCACAGAAGTATCTCAAGACAAAGAAGGAGCTCTTTCCACCAGGACACTTGAAACTTCCATGAAGACATTATGCTGACGACTCAGTGAGCACAGGAGCTTTTGTGCTTTAACATCTTCATTACAAGATACTGATGACATGTCATTGAAATAGATACATTTGCTATTTTCCAAAATGTTTATTGATCATTTAAATTCAAGTGTTATACATGTACAACCTATTTATTGATGCCAGAAACTGTGCTACATCTAAGCATTTCTTTCAGTTGGTGGAATGAACTCTAGACCAAGGTGAGAAAATATTTCTTCCTCTGACGTCGTCCTCAGATACTTACACTGTTTTAGAGGAAATAGAAATTAACAACTAATTGGACAACTACCTGAAAAGTTGAAGTCTAAGCACTGTACCTGTTTGATGTCAAAAAGAGCGTGGCTACTGAGAGACATGGACTTGACCTGACTTGCCCAACGGCGCAACTCTCTCTCAAACAACTAAAACAAATGTATTTATTACTTGATTAATTTCACAAATACAAACAGTTGAACATTATTTGCACCTTAGACCCAGTCCAGCCCAAAACAGCAAAGGCATATTGGCTTATGGGGGCCACCACTAAATCCACTCTGACAGCCCTCCAGTCTTTATCTGGTCTCATCTGTGAATTAGAAAATTAGTAAAATTGTTAAAATCATTGTTCGATGCTTACTCTGTGGCCTTTCTGGATGTAAAATCACACCTCCTTTATCTCCAGCTTAAAAATGCAGAAACACCTTTCAAATCGGTCCATAGTTGAAGATGGTTGCGCCAGTCTGCCTTTGTTCTCCATATATGAGTTTCTTGTGGTTTTCTGGTACAACAACAAACCCTGAAAACACAACAGGTGGAAAAATACATATATATTCACTGAAATAATATGAATAAATATAATAATAATAATAATAGAATTTACCTGTGCAGTTAACAAAGAGACCACTTTAGAAATAAGTCCTGTTTCTTTGCCCTCATCTGGGTGAGTGATCAAAAAGTCAACGTCATGTCCTGTCATTTTCCCTCTATAGACAAGATTATTTCATTACTGTAGAATAAGTGTTGTTTCTTTATGCAACAAGAATTCAACTTGATGCGTTATTTAACCTCCTAAATCCTCCAGTGAGGGTCATTTCCGACCCCGGCAACACGTCAAGTACTACCCTTCTCACAATGTCACCAATGGCCTCCGCTTCAGCTTTTGTAACTGGCTGGTTGAGGTCGTGATAGTGCTCCAGACCTATACAAAATCACTGTTATTACCATTAGTATTCATTCTTTAGGTACCAGAGCATTTTCAGAAATTTGATGCTAAACATACAAAATTGTGTCCTGAAACTTGACTGCAAAGATCAATAACAGAAATAAAGAG
The DNA here is from genome assembly GCA_964034765.1 of Knipowitschia caucasica. Classification (NCBI taxonomy): domain Eukaryota; kingdom Metazoa; phylum Chordata; class Actinopteri; order Gobiiformes; family Gobiidae; genus Knipowitschia; species Knipowitschia caucasica. Next base: position 12,509,789 of record OZ035823.1, read on the forward strand.
AGATGTAAGAGAAAATAGGACAATAGATGAGTGATAACAGGATAGATAATGAAAATATGTGAGTGTATGGCTTTATAATGAAAACGTACCTGCTTGTTGGGCAGGATTTAGCTCATGTCCTGAATGAACCAATTGAGTGAGGCTTTGAATCCCCTCCTTAAACCATCGGTCAGCAGTTTTTGCCCCAACTCCAAAAATGCCAGTTAAAAGCTGAAATAAAAGACATGTTATTGAGAAGATGTACAGACACTGGTTATGGACCAATGGCAAAGCATTTCCTGTGTTCTAGTGGTTTGATTCTCTAATCTCTTGTCTGCAAATTGCCAATTTTGCAAAGTTCTCAGAGACAACTGTTGTCTTAAATAGGACAGGGCATTAAAAAAAAGAATGTATACATGAGTAAAGTTAGCAAGAGCTGTTCATAGAGATGGATGCTGCAAACCCAGTTAAAAAAGCCCAATAGGGAAGTGCTCATGGAATAAGCTGTGCTCCTATTCGCTCTGGCTCCTAATGACTTACACTGAAAAGTTAACTCCTCTAGCTCAGTAACAGTTTGTTTGATATCGTCTTCCAGATATGAGCCATTTAATCAGATGCCTTAAATCGCAGGGTGAACTCCAGCTTGCCTTAGCAAAGCTAATGTTGTTAGAACAAATGCCCATTTAAAGAAACTGGCTCCAGCTAGCTTATGTTCAAATCGGCTTCTTCTGCTTTCAGCAAATACTATGGTAATGTCAGAGCTCAGTCAGTCCACTCGTTACATACCCTCTATGGTGCAGTCTTACCTTCAGTGCTTTGAAACGCTCAGAGTGCATAGTTGATTCTACTTCATTTGATACTCCATTCTCAATAATGTCCTGTGTGTACAGATTCAGATAAGCTTCTGTTATCAGGTCCTTGTTGCTAAAGACTTGTGATTACCTTGATGACCCTCTGTGAGTGCTCTCCCAGACAGGGCAGCCCTCGGAGCTGAGTTGCAGACGTGACCATCACAGGGAGTGCTTTCAAAACTGCTGCAGCTCGTCGAAAGGCAACAGCTCGGCCCTCCTCGTTATTAAGCTCTGCGTTTTCTGCCAAAAGGGACAGAGCTTCCTAAAACAATAAATCAACATAATAACTCAATATTAATAATTTAGAACTAATTATTGACTGAAGCAAACAGACAGTGAACTTGTTGTTATGGCTTTCCAATGGGGTTAGTCTCTGACAGGCATAACTTGGCATCAAAAACTGTTCTTTATCTGGTAGCACTACCTGAAACATAAAACAGTAATATCCATACATTAATTTGAAGAAATATTCTAAAATAACCAATAATAACAATAAGCACATCCAACACCTGCAATTCATGCTTGTCCAGTATCTCCACAGGGCGGCCGGCACGCATGCTCTCAGTGAACCAGCTTATGTCCAGAAGTTTTACAGTCGCTTTAGTTTGTCCTTTTGGCTGCAAGTCCAGCCACATCCTCACCTCATCCCCAGAGTTGTTTTCAGAGATGACATGAGTGACACCAGCACTGTGGACAAACACAAGGCTGGTGTCAGACAAAAACAAACCAATCCAATCTACTTTATTCATATAGCACATTCTATAAAACAAGTTTCTAAAGTGCTGCACAGAGATAAAAGAAACACATTTAAATATACAGGTTTGCCAGCTTCATATGTTTGAAAATGATAAAAAATAAACCAAATAGAATAAGTAAAAGATGCATTTACGCAGTAAAAAAAAAAAAAGTAATAAAAACATCAAAATACCAATTATCCAATTTAAAAATAAAAGTGAAACTAAAAACAATGAAATACATATAGTAAATAAAACAGAGGACCACACAAAAGGCAGAGAGTGAAAATGCGTCTTAAAACACAATCCAACGAGGGAGCAATGATGGATTCATTCCTACTGCCGTCAGACATCTTATGACGCAAGACTGACATTTACCAACTGTGGGACGAATCAAAATCTCTTAATCTTACTCAAAATAACTGATTCAATTGTTTTTTTTTTTGTGTTTTTACCTGAAATTATCTTCTATTTGAAAGCCATTTTTCCGGCCAAGTTGGGAAAGAAAAGTTCGTCGACTTGCTCCCATTTTCCGCTCTATTAAAAATATAACTATATGTGGAAACTTTACTATAGTCTCTGGTTCAGGTACAGGAAGAGACAGTTTTCTTCGCTTCACAGGAACCATCATTTACAGCCATGAGCTAAAAAAAAACATCTAAAACGAATAATTAAAACTTTGAGAATAAAATAAAGATCGTACCGTTAATATAATACATCCATGGATCGTACACATAATAATAGAACTGTGCTTTGTATGCTACTCATGATGCTACTTGAAGGAGCCAGTGTCTCACCAAAATACTTCCGACTGGAAACATAATATATATTCAGCTCAGACTACTTTTTGCCCAATAATAATGTTTTCAATATGATAACTATTTCGTATCTATTTATTACATTTAATGGATGTCTTCATCGTCAATATCTACCCTGTTTACGCAAAAACTATATATTTGTGAAGAGCAAAACTTTGCCCACTAGAGGGAGGCATTTGACTGGAACATGCCATGCCCGTATTATTAAACCCTAAATCTAAATCTTAAGCAGATCTATACAGTCTGAATGCAAAAACAAGAGACCAGCATTCAGAACCAACAACCATATTTTGTCTAACAAACCAACTAAACTACGCACATTAGGGCATAGCTTTTACTGATATAAGTGTGTAATAATGTAATTGGTGCCCATTTAGTAGCATCTATGGCTCAGGATCATGGAAGTATAATATGTTGGATTATATATTAGATTCAATCGTATATATTTGTATCGATTTGTATCTATGGTCGGGATCAGCTGACTACTTCCTCTTCCGCGTTATTCGCTCGAAGAGTCATATGGATCTTTGGTCATATGACTGGTTGCACGCACTTCCTCAAAACTTTGTACTCTCTGTTCTATCCTGCACATGAAACGAAACTTAAGCAGCTGCGCAGACCTGTCCGGAGACAGTGTGGACATTTATTACAGTGGGTGGTTGGAGTCCGATGGCTGCGACAGAGGCTCCTCCGAGGGGAAAGCAGCGCGGTGTTGTGAGGTTGGCTCTGGTCACGTCTCTGGTCACGTCTCTGCTCACCTGCTGCGTCAGGTGCGATAAACCCAGTAACATCGTGCTCATTTTGACCGATGATCAGGATGTCACGCTGGGAGGAATGGTGAGCAGATCTAAAACAATGTAATAATAATATTGCATTGATGTTACCCAAAATGTAATTTATATCAGGCTCAGCTCAGGTACTCAAACTTCACACTGAGACCAGATCTTGCTTCAACTAAAGTGGCTGCATATGTGCTACATCAACCTTAATGCTCTGTAGTAATGCTGCAGTGATGTTGTAAGTCTATTTCGTGCTTTACCACTGTGTTTCCCACAAGAGTTGGTTGAGAGATAAGGTTAAGAGGAATTTGGAGACATGTTTTTATTGCATTAGATAAATATTAGTTTGAGCTGTTGGTAATGCCACTCACATTCTTTTATGTATGAGATTTGATCTTATATAGCAACAACACAAAATAAAACAAAAATTTGATTTCGCAATTTGGTTATTTTTTTTGCAGCAGAAGTAATTGTATGGGATCATCATGCATTTGAGAAGCCACTTAAAAAGTTAGATATCAACAGTTTCAGTTGATTCATGTGAATCACATTTTTAAGAATAACAATCAAGATAAAATAACACACAAAAAATGCTTTTGATATAACATGATATGACCATGTTTTCCCACAGAACCCGATGACCCAAACAAAAGCTCTAATAGGAGAAGCTGGAGCAACATTTGTCAATTCCGTGAGTGTTCCTGCTTGGCTTCTTCTTGTAACATTTGAATTGGTTGTGCGTATGTTTTATGCATACCTTTGTATCTATTTTTCTTATAACCTGTTTGCGGCATTCACCAAAGCCAATTCCTAGTGTTACTTACAATGTCAATACAAATAATTATGATTCTGTATTCTTTGCTTTTCAGTTCACTGTGACGCCTCTTTGCTGTCCGAGCCGTAGCAGTATTTTGTCTGGACAGTACCCACACAACCATGCGGTGAGGAATAATTCACTGTCCGGAAACTGCTCCAGTGAACAGTGGCAAAAAGGGCCCGAGTCTGTGGCCTTCCCCTTCTACCTCAGCAAACGGAACTACCAGACATTCTTCGCTGGAAAATATTTGAACGAGGTTTGTAGTTCACAACAAAGTACGTGTTATCAATGTGAGTGAAATGTTATATTATTACTATCACTGGGAAATGACTGGAACACAGCAGCTCATGTTTGTATTAATATTAAAGAATAACTATTGTGCATAATTTTTTTCCATAAATATGATAATGATATTATTTGTAATTTCACGTTTTAGAATCTGATATTATATTGTAGAATAAGTTGAAACTAATGTAACATGTGTCACACAGCCACGTAAAGAGCAAAAAGCCACCCGATTAATGGACTAAACTAAATTAGGGGCAATAATTCTGTTTTAAAAGGCAGAGAGTGTGATGTAATAGGGGTCTATGACATCACAACTGGTTTGAGATTAGAGCATTTAGATTGGAGGTGCAGAGTTGTATGTTTGTGCTGGAAGTTCCAAATGGAGCTGCTTTGAGCTCCAGAAGTCAATATTCTCACAAATTCCCAAAGGAATTTTTAAAGACTAACTATTATCCACAGCATAATGGATTCAGACAAAAAAATCTCCATCAAAAAAGTATACATTTTTTGGCTGATCAGCACCGTACAAGTTCAATATTTTTTCTAAATCACTGAAGATTTTGAATGGAGAGCTTTGTGCACTTTGCAGCTTCATTAACATAAAAGGATCTAAAAAAGGAATCATTTTTGTTAACTGAGCTAATAAGATTTTTTTCCCAGTTAAAAAAGTAGTGAAGTAAAAGTACAGATGCCTCAAACACGGTGAAGTACCTTATGGTTATTCTCATTCCACTGAAAGGTTGTGTGTGCTTGTTTCACAGTATGGGAAAGACGTTGGCCATGTCCCTCCGGGTTGGGACCAGTGGCACGCATTGGTGAGACATTTTCATATTTTCATCTCTGCATCCTGTCACTTCACGCAGATAATAGATTTTTATGAATGTTACATCACTTTAGGTCGGAAATTCCCAATACTACAACTACACTCTGTCCGTCAACGGCAAAGAAGAAATTCACGGCGACAACTATGAAAAGGACTACCTCACCGACCTTATTGTGAGTTTGTCTGTACTCTGACGTTTTAAAAGGGAATTATGTAAGATTTTATTGCAAAAATAAAACTTGTTAAGTTCAGGGAAAGTTCTGAATCAGCAGCTGAGCCCGATGAATGTACAACGCTCATTTAGAATGAACATTGTACATTTCTATCTGAACAATACACAGTTAGAATTCTTTCCATTCTGTGCCTGCATTGGGTTTCTTCTGATTAGTCTATGTCTAAAAAGTTTGCCCTCCACAAATTCAGTTTGGGGCTCTGCTTTTTTTATAATCCCTATATAGGGCTTGAAATGACTGCTTCAAGATTTAAATTAAATTGTCTCATTTTTCTCCTATTTCAAAGCTATCTACTTTCTTTGAAGCTATAGTGCCTAACCTTTTAACTACAAAACTATAAAATATAACATCCATCTAACTAGTTCATTGCTCTCAAAACTCTCTATCACTTGTTGCATAAAGATGCATTTTTGGTTTGTGTCACATCTTCAGATCAGATCAGCTTTGGCAGTGGAAAAAAAAGAAAAAGAGTACCAGCCCTTACTCGGCCAATCAGCTCTTAGCATGTCAAAGATAACATGTTTTTTAATAAGATAAAGAGGGCATGTTGTGGTCTGATTTGTTCACAAAATGTTCTCAAGACTTGTTCTGTTGAGACCATAGACCGTAAATTTTAAGATATTGAGACAAGCAAAAATGTATACGCTTTAATTGTGAAAGTGGGAGAAGATCAGAGAAGAGGAAAATGTATCATACATACAGTACAGGGCAAAAGTTTGGACACACTTTCTCATTCAATGAGTTTCCTTTCTTTTCATGACTATTGACTGTAGATTCACACCCAGACTGTGTAAGGGCTGTTTGACCATTAAGGAGAGTGATGGGGTGCTGGGCCAGATGACCTGGCCTCCACAGTCACCGGACCTGAACCCAATCCAGATGGTTTTGGGGTGAGCTGGACCACAGAGTGAAGGTCAAAGGGCCAACAAGTGCTAAGCATCTCTGGGAACTCCTTCAAGACTGTTGGAAGACCATTTCAGGTCACCCGAGATACTTGGAACTCCTCCACTTGAGGAAGGACCTCTCCACCTGGGGGGAGGGCAAGGCACCATTTTTCGGTCGAGCACCATGGCCTCAGATTTGGAGGTGCTGATTCTCATCCCAGCCGCTTCACACTCGGCTGCAAACCGTCCCAGTGCATGTTGCAGGTCCTGGTTCGTTGGAGCCAACAGGACAACATCGTCCGCAAACAGCAGAGATGGAATCTTGTTGTCCCTGAACCGGACCCCCTCTTGCCCCCCTCTGACTGTGCCTAGAAATTCTGTCCATGAAGACAGTGAACAGAACCGGTGACAAAGGGCAGCCCTGGCAGAGGCCAACATGCACCGGGAACAGGTCTGACGCAGCTCTCCACCTGCACCGTACACGGTGTTGGCAAAGAACTGCTTCCCCCTTCTGAGGTTTGCCAGAATCTCTTCGAGGCCGACCAATAGTCATGTTCTATGGACTCTCCACCGGCCGGGGCCGCGGCCCGCTTGGCCTGCCGGTACTGGACAGCTGCCTCAGGAGTCCCACGAACCATCATGGCTCGATAGGACTCCTTCTTCAGCCTGACGGCATCCCTTACTGCCGGTGTCCACCACCGGGTTCGGGAGTTACCCGAGGCCCCGGGGAAGACACAGGACACGCTGGAGGGACTATGTCTCTCAGCTGGCCTGGGAACGCCTTGGGGTCCCCCCGTACGAGCTGAAGGAATTGTGTGTGGATAGGGAAGTCTGGGCGTCTTTGCTTAGACTGTTGCCCCCGCGACCTGGCAACGGATGAAGCGGAAGAAAATGGATGGATGGATGGGTGAAAATAAAAAAACTCTTTGAATGAGAAGGTGTGTCCAAACTTTTGGTCTGTACTGTATATACTTGATCTTCCCCCACGTTTAGGCTAAGGACATTGGTGGCTCACTTGATTGGATAATTCACATCACACGACATTACAGTATTTGAATGCACTTGACCTAAATATGTAAGTTGTAGTTTAAAGGCTGCTTCCGTTCCTAATCTCTCTGTAGAAAAACCGATCTCTGGCCTTTCTGGACAATAGGAGTCCTCAGCACCCGTTCTTCCTGATGCTTTCTCCTCCTGCTCCTCATTCCCCCTGGACAGCAGCTCCTCAGTACCAGAAGAAGTTTGTAGATGTCAAAGCTCCTCGAGATGGCAGTTTTGACAAATTGGGAAAAGTAAGTGAAATAACACGTTAGGTTTTGTCACAGTGGTTTTAGTTGTAAAAGTACAAAAGAGTCTCATCCATTACTCACATTAAACAATCTGACTGAAGGTATTGTCTGATTCATTATTTGATGATGGGCGGCACGGTGGCTGAGTGGATAGCACTCTCGCCTCTCAGCAAGAAGGTCCTGGGTTCGAATCCCAGTTGGACCAGGGCCTTTCTGAGTGGAGTTTGCATGTTCTCCCCGTGTCTGCGTAGGTTTCCTCCGGGTACTCCGGTTTCCCCTACCACTAAAAATATGTCCAATAGTTCTAGCATGCGCCTCCTGTACTGGCGACCCCGCTCCCATCTCTGTGTGGAGTGAGAGACAAATGCCCAAAAATGAACAATTGTAAACCGCTTTGAGACTCAGATCTGCAGTGAAAAGGCGGTATATAAATAAAGATTACTTACTTGATTTGATTGTAATTTGTTTTTAAAAAGGCAATTGGAAAGGCATAGATTCACATATTTAATAAACTAGTGGTAGTTTATATAAACACCCTCCAGTTCTACGCATAGCCAAGCACAACTGTTTTTTATCTTGGATTTGATTATAGTCAGAGTAGAAGACTGTCTCACATTTTCAATAATACTATTTCATATTATAGCAGCAAATATGAAAACGCTGCCTCCCAATGTTTAGTCCTTACTCAGGGCACCATCAGGAGGCCAGTCCCTGTGCTCCTCAGAGTTTGAGTTGGTTCATATGGCACTAACATGTCACTGATGTACTTTATTGCGAGACCAGAGACAAACAGAGGTTACAATCAAGTCTATACTCTGAGTAAAATAATGGTTAGCTCTCTCGCTTTTCAGCAAGAAGTTTCTGGTTCAAGAACTTGTCGGAACAGAGCATTGGCCTTTGAGCCTGAAGGTTTTGGGTTTGAGCCCACCATAAGACCTCCTCCACCAACTCACACTGATGACTGCTGTCGTGTTGTCCTTCGGCAAGACACTTAACCCCACTTTGCCTGGAGCCCCCACTGAAAGATCAAGGCTCCTGTGGACTCACCACCTGCAGGAGGATCAGTGAGGGGCTGGTGCTATGTGTACTGGGTGCAGCTCTGGTCACCCCCCCCCCCCCCCCCCCCGACCCAAAAATGGATTAAGGGGTAGAAAATGGATGGATGGATGGACGGACTTGCTTACTTACCTGACAAAGCGGAGGTATCAGCATCTGGAGATGCTCAATTCAATTTTACTCAAGTGAGAGTGTACGGTGTGCGAAAACAACTCTGATAAACTCACATTTGTTCTTTGGGTACATGTAACCAATCCATCTCTGACTCTGCACTAATTACATTCTGTCCTTGTTTCTGTGAATTAATATTATAAATGTTTTAGGACAAGCACTGGCTGCTGCGTCAGGCCAGCAACCCAATGTCCAACACCTCACTCAGCTACTTGGATGATGCATATAGGCGGAGGTATGTCATGGATGTGGCTTTCACTTCTGATTGCAAACTAAGGATATTTCTCGCAGGTGGCAGACGTTGTTATCTGTGGATGAAATGGTGGCGTCACTGGTGAAAAAACTCAAAGACATACAAGAGCTGAACAACACATACATCTTCTACACGTCGGACAACGGCTATCACACAGGTCTGGTCCACTGCACTTACCAAATGTCTGGGGTTTTTTTTTCTGCCGTGTGATAACTATGAGGCTTCCGGTCCAGGTCAATTCTCTCTACCGATCGACAAACGACAGCTGTACGAGTTTGACATCAGGATTCCACTCTTAGTTCGTGGTCCAGGCATCAAACCAAATATAACAGTGAAGGTAGCGAAAGACTTAAAACGGCAATTTCTACATTTACGATTCACTTCTAACAACTTGAACTGTATTTTCTGGTGCAGGCTCCAGTTCTAAACATAGATCTTGCCCCGACAATAATGGACATTTCCGGAGTGAATCTGTCCACGGTGAATGTGGACGGTCAATCGTTTCTCTCCCAAATGGTTGTTCTTTTTAGTTCTGAATGTTTTGGAATTAAAAAAGTACTAATAATACTAATAATTTTCATAAATGTGTCTGCTCCAGGCTCCATCATTGCGTAATGGGACTTCTCGACCATATTTCCTTGTGGAATATACAGGAGAGGGAAATCCAAATACAGATCCGGCTTGTCCCAAACTCGGACCCGGATTGTCTGTAAGTCATTTGGAAGAATTTTGTGTTTCAGGTTTTGAGCAGCGGGGAAATGTTATTGTTGCAAACGCACAGGTCAGCACTAGGAATATAAAATGTACTCAAAAATCTGTATGGATCGGAGCCGGGAGCGAGCAATGAAACACACATATACAGGGGCTGGTACATACATTCATATATTTAAGGGTTTTAAAAAAGGGTTTACTTTTATTAACAACATGATTCTACTGTCATACCACCAACACAATAACCATAAAGCAGTATAATCTCAGTAAAACCAAATGATGACATAATGAATAATGAATCAACCTTGTAACTAAAATACTGCTGTTGTATTCCAAAATAAATTCTTCACTGTTATTGACCGATCAAAGGGTCAGTCACAAAGAGCGTAGAGTGGATGAGATGCATGTGGTGTGTTCCAGATATGTTATCCTGATTGTGTGTGTGAGGATTCCTACAACAACACGTACGCCTGCGTCCGGTCCCTCACCTCGGGCCAGGACCTGCAGTACTGCGAGTTTGCAGACAGCGAGGCAAGTACTGTCGCATTCAGGGCTGCACGAATATCTAATCGCAATATAAAAAATAATATATATAGAGAAATACATTTATAAAAGCAATTACCTACCCCTAACCCTAATACACCATTTGAAAACGTATTTAGACCCGTTAGAGCTCAGAAGCTAAGCAGAACAAGGCCTGGTTAGTACTGTGATTGGGGGGCCTCTAGGAACACCAGTTGCCACAGTGGTGCTGCTGTGAAGTGCCAAATTGTTGGTGTGTCCTTAGGCAAGGCACTTTCCCCACAGAATGTGTTATGATTGGTGACACATACTGGTTGCCTCACTTTCGTTCATCTGGCCCGGTGCAACTGCAGCTTTGAGTGTGAATACTCCTGCTCAACAACTAAACATGAAACTTTTTGTATCCCTTTTTTGTTTGCAAAGAACTGAAATAATTGCAGTCTTAGTTATCATATATTTGTGACCAAAAACATGTACTTTTGTTTCGATTGCGATTAATCGTCCAGCCCTAGTCACATTTATCACTTCATGAACAATTATTATAAGTGTTTTGTATTTGCAGTCTTTCGTAGAAGTGTACAACCTAACGGCGGACCCCCACCAACTCGAGAATATTTCTAAAAAAATCGACCCAACCATTCTGCAAACCATGAACCAACGACTGATCAAGCTGCAGTCGTGTGCGAACAAAGGCTGCAGAGACTATGAAAACATGAGGTGGGACCAACCACTTCGCTCCCGTTTTAGGAATCACTGAGGATCTGATGTCTCTGTTCCACTACTTTAGTCCTTAAGTCTGTTATTTTGTTAAATATTGGCTAAATGAATCCTAAAGTTATTTAAAACACGCAACCAAAGATTTGCTAAATATTTCTGTCTGAGAATATGTTGTTTTGAAACTAGCTGAAATGATTGCACTTTTATTGGAGAAAATAAGGCTTTTATTGTAATGGTTGTGTAGATTTTAAGCAAAAGGTTGAATTCTGTCCATTTGAGCTTAGTATCGAAACACACTCCACTATAAAGTATTTAGTACCTGTATGTTTGTCCATTCATATCCAACCTGAGCAACATGTAGTCACTCAAACCAGAATTCAACCGTTGCTATGGATCTCACTACATCCGACCCGTGATTCAGAATTTTAATTGAATGCACTAGGATAAATGTTTTACCTCTTGTTGAATGCCAAACTTGTTTTTTTAGGAAAACTCTGGTAAAGGGAATCATTAAGTGCCTTGTTTGTACTGATGGCTGTCTATGTGCCCCAAATGTGAATGTATTTACACTGTGATTAAATCAAATTGAAGATAATTGGTATTGTATGAATTTATTCACAAATTAAATCCATCAATATTTTAGTGCATATATATAAAAACAAAGTATAAAAACGGTGTTGGAGAGAAACTGCATCACTTTAACCTTTATACAAATTCAAATTGCTATTTTAGTAATCTTTTTGTGGGGTAAATGGAACCGCAATGCACTATAATTAATACAAATTATGAAGTGACTTGTGGTTATCCTGATTCAGCAGGCTGACTTTCTATTGTCTGTAATTGCTGGAGTGGTGGGGTGCAGAATGATTTCAAGAATAAATGTAAATTATTTAAAAGTGAAATATCTAAGTGCACTGAATGAATTTGGCATGTTTGTACTTTCAATTTAATTCTCCAGTGTGGGTTGTAAGTCAGTTTCATGCTATTCACCTCAACAAGTCCTGGTCTGGAAAGATTGTATTAACTTTTTTTTCATCTAAAAGACACACAAACTGTTCTAATTCTAATAGTTGAACGTCAAAGTTTTCAAAATACAGTACTTTATCAGCCATTCAGTGATCTGTAACTTAATACATTTTCAAAACAGTATTCTCCCCAACACTGTGAGCAAAGCTTAAGTTATATGTATTTATACACTGCTCTGTCCTGCAAAGTTTGAATTTCTAATTTAACAGGGCATTTATAAAAGTGGGACAGTAGTGACTCTGAATAACCAATCAAGAAATAAAACTTCTGAGGGGGTAGTTTCTGCAACATTAAAGCACACACTATGAGCACATTTCCACGCCTTTTGATCACGATCTCATTGGCAAGGCAGCCATGGAAAGTGCCAAACATGAAGCGCCTTATGAAAACGTCCTCAATTGTACGCTCTGCAGCTCCAGCCTCTCCTTTTAGGTTACCTGCAAAGTCATTTACAATAATTTATTTCAATGCATTAACTTTTTTTTTTTTTTTACTGCACTACATCTGTGTCAACTTACCAGTGTGGTGTGACAGCCAGCCTTTCCTATGGCCAATTTGATGAGGAGGAAGAGCTTGTTCATAAGTTAAGGGTCTGTCTCCTTTCCCAACACGAATCCGAGCCGCTTTGTTCTGAAGTGGGATAAAAAACAATAGGTTAGAGAGATAACTACAGGGGTATCAACTGTGGCAGGTCTAGGACCAAATGCTTGTGATTGGAATGATACCTTGAAGCACACAGCACTGACATGGAGGCTTCTGTTTCCGTGGTAGAATTTAGACAGAACAGTCTGGAAACAAGACATATCCTGTTTGTTAAGTAGCTATGCGTAGTGCCAAAACAGAACAATGAATGGTTTGCATTTTAGAACTCACAACCAATTTATGTCAGTATAATGACAGACAATTTTCTTACCAGCAACCTCGCACTACTCAAGGGCATCGCCATACTGACCAAATCTGATTGTAAAACCTTAGATAACGACTTTCAAGTTATTGGCTTCTAAGCTCATTATACAGGTAAACACTCAAATAATAACGCTCTTCACTTTTACTTGTATAGTTATACGAGGTGAACAGGGAGCTAATGCAGAAGAATCTCGAACAGGAACCATACACTGTTATGTAGGAGCGTGTGTGTATGGTGCATGTCTGGTCTGGCTTCTTCTTCTTCTTCTTCGTGTGCGTTTTCGGCAGGCTAGACGCCGCTAGGCGTATTGCTGCCTTCCACAGTCAGTCAGTGGAACTGCATCAAGGGAAAATCTTCACATGAAGGTCTGGTCTGGCGGTGGGATTGGACAACTTTCAAAATAAAACGTCCTCGTAGTTTTGAGTAAACCTGTTTGGTTAAGAAATATAGACATGAATGTACACTTGAATACATGAATAAAAACAGTAACATTTATGACAAAATAAATACAATACAAACGGTTTATTACCTACAATGGTGAAGAAATTTCGCGAATGAAGAACGTGATGTTTTATATTGAAATATTAAAACCGGAAGTACTTTTGTACCGGGGGACGGCTTTCTCGCGAGATTTGCAGGAGGACGGTCGTAGACTCAGCCTGTGGGTCGGAAGAGGACGAGAGAGCGGACGCAAGTTTGAATCTAAGATAAATAATAAAAGAGAACATCGATACTGGCAGTTTGGCATAATCTGGTTTGTGACTGGGCCGGGATGGACTCCCAGGCAGAGGAGGAGGATGATTTGATGAACTTTGATGACTTTCCATCATTACGTAGGGATGGGGACAGGGGGGGTAGGAGCAGTCAGAGAAGTAAGCGTGGTTTAGATGATTCTAGTCCAGATGAAGGAAGGTCAGTGATGCGTAAGAGAGTAGTTCGAGAACCAAACAAACCTAAGGTCATACTTAAGTTCGGGAGTGAAAGTGAGGCTTTAAAGGTCGGGATTTTGGCGCTGTCCAGGGAGATAAAAAAGAAGTTGGGAGAAGTGGAGTTAGCAAAGATTTTGAGAGATGGGTGTTTATTAATTGTGTGCAAGTCTGAAGCGCAAAAGGATGAGGTGATGCAGTTAGGAAGTATAGGTAAGACGGTGGTTAGGGAGCGCAAGATAGTCGGGGAAAGGAGGGGGGCGCGGGGGGTGATAACCGGTGTCCCTCTGGACGAGGATCTTGAGAAACTAAAAAATAGCTTTGGAGCAGGGGTGAAAGCAGTTACAAGGCTGATGCGAAGGAGTGAGGGCCAAAGGGTCCAAAGTCTGTCTGTTTTAGTGGAGTTTTGTGATGAGGTGCTTCCTGAAAAGATCAGAGTGGGGTGTTTGAGTTTCCCGGTAAGAGAGTTTGTTCCTCCCCCCGCTCCGGTGCTATAAGTGCCAACACTATGGGCACATAGCAGCGGTGTGTAGAGGGAAACAACGCTGTTCTAGGTGTGGAGGGGAGCATAGGATTGAAGAATGTAAAGAAAAAGACAAAATAAAGTGCTGTAACTGTGGGGGACAACACACCACTTCATATGGGGGATGTGAAGTCAGGAAAAGGGCTGTGGAAATTGAGAAAGTCAAAGTTGCAGATAACACCACGTATGCTGAGGCAGCGAAGAAGGTTCCAGTTCAAACACGGGGGAATGGAGGTTCCGCAGAGGTAGGGCTGAGAAGAGAGGTGAGTGTAGGCCCAGATATGGGAGACTGGCTTGTGTTTTTGGCCTATGTGGTTAACTGCGTTGATCAAACTAAACATAGAGCAGAAAAAGTAAAGATTGTCGTGAAGGGTGCCGAAAAGTTCTTGGGGGTGAAGGGAATACCATGGGAGCAGGTGTACAAGAGACTGGAAGTGGGTAGTAAGGGAGGAGGAGGAGGCATTGCTGAGAAGCAATGAATCTAATACAGTGGAACGCTCGGAGTTTAATTGCAAATGGTCAGGAGTTTAAGGCGTATGTGCAAAATAGTCAAGTAAAACCGGATATTATCTGTGTGCAAGAGACATGGCTTAAGGATTCACTGGATTTTGTTATTAGGGGGTATGAATGTGTAAGAAGGGATCGGGATGGAGGAAATGGTGGTGGGTGTGCAATATTTGTTAGAAGCGGGATTCAGTATAGGGTTGTAAGTAAGGGAGAAACACTTGAGTGTATAGTTATAGAAGTATGGGGGAGAGGAGGTAAGATTATAGTTGTAAATTTCTATAATCCATGCAAAAGGTTATCACTGGAGGGTCTGCAGGAGATTATGATGCACATGGAAGGGAAGGTGGTGTGTTGTGGTGATTTTAACGCACATAGTACATTGTGGAGTGGGGTTAATGATGCGAATGGACTGGTGGTTGAAGAATTATTGGATATAAAGAGCCTTGTATGTCTGAATGATGGGAGTGGAACTAGATTTGATTCGAGGACTGGGAAGGAGTCCTCGTTAGACTTAACACTGGTGTCTGAGAGTATTGCTGGGAACTGCACATGGAAGGTGGATAAGGAAACTACGGTAGGAAGTGACCATTTTCCACTAGTCATTCAGATAGGGTTTAGTTTTGAAGAAGCTGCTGTTGGAGGGGTAGGTAAATGGTGTTTTGACAAGGTGGACTGGGGTAAGTTCAAAACCATTTGTGAAGAAGAAACTGAGAAGATAAATGTTAATGGTCATATTACTGTGGATGAGTTTAATAGTAGCTTGTGTAATGCAATAGTTCATGCAGCAAAACAGACAGTTAGAAAGAAGGAGGGGAGGAGGAAAAGGAAGATCGTCCCCTGGTGGTCAGAAGAGTGCACTGTAGCCATACGTGAGAGAAATAAAGCCTTCAAGGCTTTGGCAAATAATGTAAACTGGGAGAATTATCTGGACTATAAGAGGAAGTTGGCAGTTGGCAGGAGAGTGATCAGGGCAGCTAAGAAGAACTATTGGAGGGGTTACTGTGACACGCTGGACAGACAGACTTCTATGAGCCAGGTTTGGGGAACAATTAGAAAGATGGCAGGTAGGGGTAGGGTGTTTAGCTACCCTGTGATGAAAAGTGGGGAGCGTATCGTGATGGAGGATAAGGGTAAAGCTGAAGAATTGGCTAAATATTTTGCAAGGGTCCATAGCTCAGAAAATTTAAGCATAGAGGAAAGGAGAGAAAGAGAGCGGACAGTATTAAAACACGCAGGTGGCTTAGAGCATGCACAGAGTTATAATGATGTGATCAATGTGGAGTTTTCAATGTTTGAACTAAATGGTGCGTTAAATAAATGTGGGAAGACGTCCCCAGGGGGGGACGATATTAGCTACTGTATGTTAAAGAATCTTAGTAATCGTAGTAAGGAAAAGCTGTTAAAATTGTATAATAAAGTCTGGGCAGAGAGTGTGTTGCCAGAGCAGTGGAAAGAAGCGGTAGTGGTGCCAATTTGTAAGCCAGGTAAGGACCCCAGTGCGGTCGAGAGTTATAGGCCTATAGCCTTGACCTCACATGTTTGCAAATTAATGGAGAAAAATGGTCAATGAGAGATTAGTATACTTTGTGGAAAAAAATAGGTTGCTTAAAGACCATCAGTATGGGTTTAGAAAGGGCAGGAGCACAATAGATCCAGCAGTTTTATTGGAGCATGACATAAGAAAGGCCCAGGCTAACAAGGAGAGTGTGGTGGCAGTGTTTTTTGATGTGGAAAAAGCCTACGATATGATGTGGCGGGAAGGGCTTATAATAAGGTTGCGTCAGATGGGAATAAGAGGGGAAATGCTTGGATGGGTCAGACAGTTTCTAACAGGGAGAAAGATTTTGGTACGAGTAGGATCTGAGATAAGCGCAAGGTATGAGGTAGACAATGGGACGCCACAAGGGAGTATTGTGAGTCCAGTGTTCTTCTCCATAATGATAAATGAGATTTTTTGTAATGTTGAAGGGTCTGTTGGAGTGTCACTGTTCGCGGATGATGGAGTAGTATGGAAGCGAGGAAGGAATGTAAAATATATAGTGGGGAAGATTCAAGAAGCGATACAGAAAGTTGAATCGTGGTCTGTAAAGTGGGGATTTAGGTTCTCTGTTGCAAAAACAAAAGTAATGAGTTTTACGAGAAAGAAAAAGGCTGTTGTTAATATTAATCTGTATGGGGAGAGATTGGAGGTAGTGAATGAGTTTAAATATTTAGGATTATGGTTTGACAGTAGAGTGACATGGAAGGGGCATATTCAAAAGATTGTAGAGAAAAGCAAAAAAGTTTTAAATATAATGAGATGTTTGAGAGGTCGGGATTGGGGAGCAAGCCGGGCCTGCCTTAAGA
The DNA here is from genome assembly GCA_964034765.1 of Knipowitschia caucasica. Taxonomy (NCBI): domain Eukaryota; kingdom Metazoa; phylum Chordata; class Actinopteri; order Gobiiformes; family Gobiidae; genus Knipowitschia; species Knipowitschia caucasica. Next base: position 12,526,946 of record OZ035823.1, read on the forward strand.
AGGTCTATGTTGCGCTTGTTAGGTCAGTGATTGACTATGGATGTGTGGTGTTTACTTCTGCGTCAAAAAGTAATCTAAAGAAGTTAGATGTGGTTCAGAGCCAAGCCTTAAGGATATGCAGTGGTGCAATGACGTCAACTCCAGTGGCAGCCTTGCAGGTTGAGATGGCAGAGATGCCATTGGAACTACGAAGAAGGCAACTAATGCTCAATTACTGGGCTAACCTCAGAGGGTACAGCAGAGGTCATCCAGGGTTGGAGGTGTTAAGACCCTGTCAAGAGAAAGTCAAACTACAAGTGAATAGCTTTGGATGGGTCTGTGAGAGTGAAGCGAGGGAAGCACAGATATTTCAATTAGACGTGAGTCCAACAGTGCCACTTTCAGTTATCCCTCCTTGGAATATGAAAGAGGTAAGCATTGATCTGGGTCTTTTAGGTAGAGGAAAGTGTGGAAGTAAGGGAGTAGAGAAATATCTAGGGAAATATGGGGAGCAAGTAATGGTTTTTACGGATGCGTCAAAGTTAGAGGATGGGAGGATAGGAGTTTCTTTTGTCATCCCAGGACTAGGTGTAGTAGGAAAGAAGAGAATAAGTGACAATTTAGCAGTATATACAGGTGAGCTTATAGCAATTCTATTAGCATTGGAATGGGTGGAAGAAAGTGGACCAGAGAGAAGTGTAGTAGCATCAGATTCAAGTAGTGCAGTAGTAAGTATTAAAAACATGAATTCGAGATCCAGACCAGATATAGTAGTAGAGATAGGACACACTTTAGAGAGAATATATAGGAAGGGTAAAGTGGTGACATTAGTATGGGTCCCAGCTCACATAGGGGTGGAGGGAAATGAGTTGGCAGATATGTTTGCAAAAGGAGGGGCAAAAAAAGGGGAGGTTGACTTTCCAATTAGGTATAGTAAAGCAGAAATCAAAAGCATAATAAAAGTAAAAGTGAGAGAGCAGTGGCAAGAAAGGTGGCAAGAGGGGTTAAAAGGAAGATTTTTGTATGAAATACAAAAGGAAGCAGAGCTCAAGATGAAGGATTGGGGTTCGCTAAATAGAAGGGAGGAAGATATATTGTCAAGGTTGAGATTAGGGCATACAGGACTAAATGATACATTGAGAATAATAGGGAAGCATGAGACAGGCAATTGTGATGTGTGCAGGACAAGGGAAAATGTGGAACACGCCATTATTAAGTGCCCCAGATATAGAGAGTATAGGGAGCCATTTAAACGAGTACTGAGAAGGCATAAAATTGTTTTTTGTGTAAAGGATATATTGAAAGTTTGTGATAAAGAGGTTGTTAGAAAAGAATTGTTTAAGTTTCTGAAGAAATCTGGGTTGGAAGGTAGGATTTAAGGCTAGGAGCTAGTTGTTGTCTGTGGGGGCCATCCTGGCCCACACTCCACTCCGGAAGGTGGCAGTAATGCACCAAAAGTTGTTTGCCAACTGCCATAAAACAACACGAGAAGAAGAAGACTTTTGTACCGGAAAAAGCTCGGTTTAGACAACAACCCCCAGTGCAGTTTGTAAAGCAGCTATTTGTTTATATTTATTAGCATATTACATCTCTTCATTAGTTTACCAAAGCTCATTAAAGTCTGGCTGGTGTTATGGCGTCTTCGTTTGAAAAGGCAGAGATGTACGATAACGCCTTGTTGGGCATACTGCAGCATGTGGGGAACATACAGGACTTTCTACAAGTCTACTTTGGCTTTTTGTATCGTAAAACAGACTTTTATCGCCTCATGTCCAATCCCACCGATAAAATGGGATTTCCTCCTGGTGTTGCCGAGAAAATGGTGCTGAAGGTAACGTGCATGTCTGTGATTACTGCAAACTAGGCACTGTTATGGAGCGTATGTGGAATGTGCTCTAAGGTCGTTACTTCTGGACTAACGTTACAATTACAACCAAACCATGCTTTACACGTCAAGCACTGTTCGATCCTGTGCAGCAGGTACTGAGAGTTAACCTGCTGGATTTCACCAAAGAATCTGGCAACCCAAATGAGAGATCCATTCTGCTTTCTGAAGCTGCTACTTGGCTTGAAACAAGAAAGCTTTGGCTGTTGGTTAAACAATGACCTACGTTTTTGTAAATTATTGTACCCTTAATGTTGAGTATTTCATATAGCTGCCTATTATACTAGTTGTAAACATTATTTTCAACACTTTTCTATTCTGAAATAGAAGTGTAATAATAATAATAGATGTATAGATACTTTATTGATCACCCACTGAAGAATTGCATGAGTCCCGTGGCAGAAATACATGATCCATCTGTACATAAATGAATACATAATTCTAAGTTACTAGCAATAGTAATAAAGTGCACATGTTTAATGTCTGTTGTACAGTCTCACAGCCAAAGGAACAAAAGATCTCTTATAACATTCCGTTTTGCAGCGCAGTGATAGAAGCCAGTCGCTATGGTTGAATTATGCTTTTATATTTTTATTATTACTATTATCTTAAAGTGTTGGTTAATTATCATGGTTTTAAACATTGTTTTGTTTCTTTTTACACTCAGACATTCAAGTATTTTGGGAAAATGGCAGAATGTGACCGAGAAAGGCAGCTGAATGAGCTTCAGAGAAGAGAGGAGAGCAGGTCCGTTCCTCCTGCCGTTCAGGAACTGGAAGTCTCCTCAAATTCACCTGCAGAATTGTCACATTCAAACACAGATGAGGCTCAAATAGACCCAACTTCAAAACCAGAGGATTCTTCTTCTGCAGCAGCAGCTGCTCCAGTGCAGGAAACTCCGTCCTGTTCTAGTCCTACAGAGCAGTCAGCTGAAGCACAAGCTCCTGATCCGTCGGACCCGTACGTACCAAACCGTTCAAATGCTTTTCTTACACTTCTCTTTCGAGTCAATGAATGTTTATTTATGAATGCATTAGGGCATTTATCATTAATATGCAGATCACTTATTCTATACATTACAAAAGTTTAGATTTGAGCCGTCATTCTTTGCTTGGATTAAAATACTACACAAAAACGTCACAGCATCAGTTATTTCGCGGTACAAAGCAGGACTGCCCGCTCTCTCCCCTTATCTTTGCTATTGCCCTGGAACCACTGGCCATCGCTATGAGGAACAATCGTAACATAATAGGGGTACAAGCTGACCAAGAGGAACATATAATATTCCTCTACGCTGATGACCTTCTCTTGGTTTTACAATACCCCACTGAGGCCCACACTTGTCATATCATTAATTAACGACTTCTCAAGAATTTCAGGATACAAGATGAACTGGTCTAACATGGCCAATACCCAATGGCCATTTAAACGGTATACCTATGAATTAAGCTCACAAATAGTATTGAGGATATGATGCATCTAAACCTTAAATCAGTAATTTACAATATTAGACTACTCTTAGATAACTGGAACAACATGTATATTTCATTACTTGGTAGAATGAACCTCATTAAAATGATCATAATTCCTAAAATAAATTACCTATTGTATATGCTGCCTCTTCCTCTCCCAAACTCAGTCCTAAAAGACTATAACCGAGCTGTTGAAAATTTTGTTTGGAGGGGGAAGAAGCCCTTAGTTAATAGAACTAAATGATATTCTGCTAAGGAACAGGGTGGTCTCTCACTTCCCAATATAGAATGGTATCAGCATTCATTCTCACTTGCTCAACTCTCTAAAAGTAACCAGTCCATAAATAAATATCCAGCATGGGTAAATATTGAAAATGAAATATTGAAACCTTTTAAAATTGGCACTTTTGCTTCGCAATCTGGCAGATCTACACCTCTAAACAACCCAATATCGGAGTTCACCAAACAGAGCTGGACAAAAGCACATAGAATTCTAAAAATCAATCCCGCATTAACATTGGACAGCTCTATATGGTTCAACTCCAAAATTATTATTGATAAGAAACCAATATACTGGAAAGAATGGGCAGTGACCTGAATTCTCCACTTGGGGGATCTATACAGGAATGGCCACATAGTAGAGTTTGAGCAATTGAAGAAGCAATATAAAATTTCCAACCAAGAGTTCTGGAAATACCTGCAGCTTAGACACTGCCTACATTCTGCTGTGAACCTAAGCCCTAATAATCATCTATTCAAAAGTTGTTAAAGACTGCATCTCTCAAAAAAGGTGACCCATCAGCTTTCTATTGTATTCTTAGAAATGCTAACGCACCAAATCAAAAGTAGCTTGAAAATTACATGGGAGGTGCAAGTAGGGGCTGCTATAGAGCAAGAGCAATGGTAAACTATTATCACTAATTGGTATCTTACATCCCGTGAAACTCAAATGCAATTGATAAAGTACAATATCTTAAATAGATGCTATTGGACTCCTAGCAGAATGGCTCGGCTAAACTTAATTGATGACAATAAATGCTGGCGATGCAAGAAATGTAATGGAACTCTGATTTACATGCTTTATGAATGCGATAATGTTTTAAGCTTATGGAAACATATTATTAACCTTATCAACAATCTGTTTAAAGTCAAACTGGTCAATAATCCTGAACTGTGCCTGCTCGGATTGGTTCCTGCAGACTAACTGTCCTCTGAACAATCGCGATGGTGCAGGATTGCTGTGATCACAGGATGTCGGATTATAACCCGGTGACTGGAAATCCACAATTCCTTCATCTATCGACAAATGGCTGGAATGGATGAGAAAAGCTGCAAGCTACAAAAAAGTGATCCTTAGGCTGCACCAACAGCAAGACCTCTTCCTTAAAATATGGTCACATTTTATTTACTTTGTAGCAGCTGGTTAAGGACACACAAAAATCTGCCTTTCTAAACCACATAACATGAGTATTGGTCAGGTGCTGATATGTATGAAGGTGGGTTCCGAAGATATATAAACATGTGTATATATATGCAAGGGTGTATGTATATGCGTGTATGTATGAATATGGATGTATGTATGTACAGTACCTTGCGAAAGTATTCGGCCCCCTTGAACCTTTCAACATTTCGCTTTTTTAACAAATAAAAAACTGAAAAGTGGGGCGTGCAATATTTTTCGGCCCCCTTGCGCTAATACTTTGTAGCGCCACCTTTTGCTGCAATTACAGCTGCAAGTTGCTTGGGGAATGTCTCTATCAGTTTTGCACATCGAGAGACTGGAATTCTTGCCCATTCTTCCTTGCAAAACAGCTCGAGCTCAGTGAGGTTGGATGGAGAGCGTTTGTGAACAGCAGTCTTCAGCTCTTTCCACAGATTCTCGATTGGATTCAGGTCTGGACTTTGACTTGGCCATTCTAACACCTGGATACGTCTATTTGTGAACCATTCCATTGTGGAATTGGCTTTATGTTTTGGATCATTGTCCTGTTGGAAGATAAATCTCCATCCCAATCTCAGGTCTTTTGCAGACTCCAACAGGTTTTCTTCCAGAATGGTCCTGTATTTGGCTCCATCCATCTTCCCATCAATTTTAGCCATCTTCCCTGTCCCTGCTGAAGAAAAGCAGGCCCAAACCATGATGCTGCCACCACCATGTTTGACAGTGGGGATGGTGTGTTCAGGGTGATGAGCTGTGTTGCTTTTACGCCAAACATATCGTTTTGTATTGTGGCCAAAAAGTTCGATTTTGGTTTCATCTGACCAGAGCACCTTCTTTGACATGTTTGGTGTGTCTCCCAGGTGGCTTGTGGCAAACTTTAAACGAGACTTTTTATGGATATCTTTGAGAAATGGCTTTCTTCTTGCCACTCTTCCATAAAGGCCAGATTTGTGCAGTGCATGGCTGATTGTTGTCCTATGAACAGACTCTCCCACCTCAGCTGTAGTTATCTGCTGTTCATCCAGAGTGATCATGGGCCTCTTGGCTGCATCTCTGATCAGTCTTCTCCTTGTTTGAGATGAAAGTTTGGAGGGACAGCCGGGTATTGGTAGATTTGCAGTGGTCTGATACTCCTTCCATTTCAATATAATTGCTTGCACAGTGCTCCTTGAGATGTTTAAAGCTTGGGAAATCTTTTTGTATCCAAATCTGGCTTTAAACTTCTCCACAACAGTATCTCGGACCTGCCTGGTGTGTTCCTTTGTCTTCATGGTTCTCTCTGCGCTTTAAACAGAACCTTGAGGCTATCAAAGAGCAGGTGCATTTATACGGAGACTTGATTACACACAGGTAAAAAACCCCACAGACTGTAGTTACAACTGTAACTAACTGCATTTAATGTTGTGTGTAACAAACAAACAAAAAACAAAAAATGCAGATCACATGGATGCAATGTACAATGTGCAGTGTACTTTGCATGTTCTCACTGTGTCTGCGTAGGGTTTCCTCCGGGTGCTCCGGTTTCCTTTACCACTAATACAGATAGGTCTGTTTTAGGATACAATAGGACTGAATGTGTGAGAGAACGTATCCTGGTCATCAGAGGCTCTGATGGTGCCGCCTGTGCTCCTGCTTCTGTCCTCACCATGTGTGGAGGGAAAACCCTCGTACTAATGAATAACATATTGTTTTTATGTTTCAGGACTAAGAATTACCAGTCTGATCCGGACAGTTATAATGGGGCAGTAAGAGAAAACTACAGCTGGTCTCAGGACGCTACTGATGTGGAAGTGCGTGTGTTTGTGCCAAAAACAGTTGTGAAGGGTCGACAGGTAATACAGACTGTTGTGTGTCTGCAGATTACAACATTAGAGTTGTTTTTGTTCATTATCTGTTTGAACCCAAGGTGTCAGTAAACCTGCAGAGCGGCAGCGTCTGTGTGAGTGTCAAAGATGGAGCTGAGCAGAAAACATTGATAGAAGGAGAATTCACTCACAAAATCAACACTGAAAACTCGCTGTGGAGCTTGGAGCCTGGAAATTGTGTAGTTGTGAGTGATTACAAGTAGCACAGTGTGTCTGTCCGTGCATTTGTCTTAAAGTTTACAAGCTTCTGTTTTTGCGCAGCTGTCACTTAATAAAACGTCCGACATTTGGTGGTGGAACGCTGTGCTGAAAGGAGAACAGGAAATCGACATCGACAAGATTAACCGCGAGAGATCGATGGCAACGGTTGACGAGGAAGAGCACGCCGTTTTAGACAGACTCACGTTTGACTACCACCAGAAACTACAAGGGAAACCACAGAGTCACGAACTGGTGAGGACAAACAAACCCCATATTTATAGACTTCTAGACCTCACTTCAGCAGAGATGGTTTGTTAAAAATAATCTTTGTCTTCGTAGAAAGTTCACGAGATGTTAAAGAAAGGTTGGGAGGCTGACGGATCGCCGTTCAGAGGCCAGCAGTTCGACCCCTCCATGTTCGACATCCCGTCCAGCGCAGTGCAGTTCTGAGTTCAGACCAGAAAGGGACTGAAAACCATACGTCTGTGTGTGTGAAACAGACTCTGTTAAACTTGTTTTGGTTTGTTGAAAGATTTTTTGTTAAAACTGACTAAATTATAATTTCTGTATACTGAGCATTTATGGAGGTGTTATGGGAGATTAGCCACGTCCAAGCTACTGTATTACATTTTTCTAATTTACAGTACCTGCAATTTTTATGGATGCCAATTGTGTAACCGGAAATTGATTAATTTATGCATTATCAAATTATTGTCCTTTACTCATAACACCACTGGCTACAGACAGTTAGTGAGTGGAAATATCTGGAGAAAACTTAAAGTCTTTCCCCTAACAATACACATTTGATGCAATGATGGCAGATGTTTTAAATAGTGGCTTAATAAAATGAACAAATGTTGGATGCTCCGTGGCCTTGATGATTAATCTAAGGCATTTAAAATAATGTTGGCCTAATTCCATGCATGGTTTTGTCCATGAAACCACAGGATTTGTATAAAAAGTAATATTTACATTGAATGAAAAAAAGGAAAAATATAATGTAATTCAAACACAATATACTCAGTTTACACTTAAGTTATGTTTTACTTTATTCTCCCCGTAGGAACATGGATCTTGTGTATTTGACCCATCCTGCTGCTAGTGCCTCTGTTAGGAGCAGTGGTTGCTTTAATACAGTTCCCAGGGCCCTTCTCCAGATGTTGTTGCTCAACTTGGTTTGTACCAGAGCTGGAGGATTTTATCTATTGCACCTGTATTTTAGTGGTAGGACACAAGGAATACAGGCTGTGTTCCGACTGGGATTCCAACCCAGGACCTTCTTGTTAAAAAGCTGAGTATAAAATTGTTCCAAAACTTCCTTAAAAACTTGGGCAATGAATGAGGTGGCCACACATTTTCAATCAAAGTGAACACAAACTGTTGGTGCTGATTACCAACCAAAGATAAAAATAAAAGGCCCACTTTCCAAAATACTGCTCCAAAAAATGTTACACCCATAGGAGGCTATTCACTCCACTGGATCATCATGAAAATGGCAAATGCTATTAAAATGCAGCCATGTTAAATAAAGAATATTACCAATAAATAAACCAATTTGTTCTAAAATAATAAAATAATAATAATGACCATCAGTTTTTCTCAGTTATTCTGTCATGTTTATTTTACATTAAAGTGTTAGTCCCCTCAACCATATCCCTGCCCAGCCTGGGTGGTTCACAGCCCGGGGCAAGCGGAGCATCAACATCTGGATATGTGTCCCCTGCACTGGAGCTATTTTTTCCATCCAATAAGAAGAAAATAAATACAGAAATACACCAAACTTAGAAACGTGCAAATACTAACAATACCAGTTTCTACTTCTTCTGGACACCTGAATTTCTCCTACAGGGATCAATAAACTATATATCTATCTAACTATTATTGCCATGAATACAGCTTTATAACAGCTTCTCCAAACACCCATGACTGCGAGCCAGCTCTCAGCCCAAAGGGTCAAATAGTGACTGTCATGGCTCTTTCTTACAAGTATAAAGTAGTTCAAATAAGTTCTAATACTTAACATAATTTATTGTTTAATTTTTATTCCAATGCTGTGTTCACAATACTCTATATGAGGGTCATTGGGTGTTTCAGCTTTGCCTTACCTAACCTTAGATCTGTGCCTTAACAATATTTCCATGACCACCATTGCTCAGCATCAGCATCATCAGCATCATCAGCAGCAGCAGTAGCATCAGTAGCATCAGCAGCAGCAGCAGCATCAGCAGCACGTGCCGGGCTCAGAAGAGGCTGCTCAGGGGTGGGCGGGGACTGAGTTTTGAGATCCCCCCCGTGTCTCTGCAGCATCGTGCATTTTGGTCTCGGAAAGCTGCACTCTCCGGGCGAACATCATGGCCACGACTACCTGTACACGCTTCACGGATGAGTTCCAGCTGTACGAGGAGCTGGGCAAGTAAGCCGTCCGCACTTTTTGTCACGTCTTTGCATGCTGCTGCAGAGGGACAGGCGGGCGGTGTGATGCCCGAAGAAAGATGCTCGAGTCCCGGCTTACAAACTTAACACTTTCCCGCACTTTTTATAAGACTACAGAGACGCTGGCATCAAGTCTCTCCGTGCAATTTAGTCTCAAAGTTGCGTTGTACTATATTGGCAATGCTAGGGGTATAGTTAGAGTGGACTTAAATGCGCACAAACGCCCATTAGGGACAAATTATTATTAGATGATTGTGAATTTCGCTGCCTCATCATATGCCAATGTGAATGCACCAGTTCTTACAGTTGAAGTGGAAATACAGCCTTGTCTACATCTGTCAGTAATCTAAAGGATGTGTCTTCTGGTCTTCAAGGTCCACCATAAATAGGCAGTGATTTATTCCTCAGAGATGTTAGTGATGCTTAATGTCAGGTTGTGCGTGGGCTGTGAGGAGGATTTCTCTGCAATGTCTGCCTCACAGGAACAGTCTCCAAATGCACTTCTCTTCACAGATCCTCATTTGCCAAGACAGTTCATAATCGTCTGCCCGAAACGTTGATGGAGACATGCAATAAGTTAAGCTCGTTAATTGCAGCTGTCTCCACAAATAGTCTTTGTGCATTGAGTGTATTGTGATCTATGAGGGCTATGCAGATGTGTGATTACAAAACTGTTATTAGCACCAATGCCTTTGTTTTTGGAGATGCACTGTCCTCCCCTCAAGTGGCTATGGCTTAATTACAGCGCACGGTGCAATCCCTTTTCCTTTTAACTAATTCCTAGATTTTTTTCCAGGGGGCGGGGGTTCCCCAGAGCTCAATTATCAAACGTAATATGTATGTATATGTATGTAAGTATTATATAGACACTCTCTATACTATGTATTTGTCCAAAATGGTGGGTATCTGTTGTCATTCTGCTATTCTACGGTTTTATAAAGTGCTTAATGTGGTGTCACTGGTGAATTTTAAGATTCTTGGGTGAGTGGAAGTTGGGGTTTGTTCTGTATCTTATTGGTGAATTCCAAAACCATGCAATTGTAAAGGTTATATTTGCGTTTGTGTGACTTTTAAGCTTCAATGGCTGTCAAGACTGCCGATTTTTGAGGTCGCTCTGATAGCTGAGATTCCATGTTTTGATGCTGACAAAGCTTATCTGGCACTTGACCCATCTTCTTGGTCCTGTCTGATGTCTTTCTCCCAGGGGGGCCTTTTCAGTGGTGCGTCGCTGTGTAAAACTCTGCACAGGACAAGAGTATGCTGCAAAAATCATCAACACCAAAAAGCTTTCCAACAGAGGTGAGAAAGATAAGCACAGAGGTATACGCCCAAAGCACAACAACTGCATGTATTTGAAAAGCAAAAGCAAAGGCATCTGGGGATTTATTTTCATTTTGCTATCTATGTGTACGTCCCAGTTTTGAAGTCGCATTAGCATATTTTAGCAAGTGTTTGATTTGAGCGTGTGTAGCCTTGCCGTCTGTTCTATTCAGAGCAGGTGACGATTTCCCTCCATTGTACTTGTATTCTACTAAATATACTCTACAAAACAAGTAGAAATGATGCAAGCTTCAAAGGCACAGCTCAAATCCACGACATGTTTTGACAGTGTTGCAATATTTACCTGTTTGTAACAATCCCAGAAATAGCCAAAGATTGCTTTTGTTACCAATCAAGTAAGTAAGAAATATTTATTTATATTGCGTGTTTTTACAAGCCGAGGTCACCCAAAGCACTTTACGATGTTAAGAATTAAGATATTTTGATGACAGAAGCGAGACGCAGGGCACACTGGCATCAAAGCCCCCACACACCAACACTTACATTCAGACCTATTGTACCCTGAGAAAACCTACGCAGACACAGGGAGAACATGCAAACTCCACACAGAAAGGCCAGGAGGTGGAATCAAAACCCAGGACCTTCTTGCTGTGAAACACAAGCTCTAACCGTTGTGCCAATTTAAATCCAATTGTAATAATGGACAAATGCTCTGTGTCTAAACTGGGACCAGTTATCCAATATCCCACCCACTTGTTGTGCTCGGTCTCTGCTCGGAGGTATCAAATGCACCAAACGCTGAAACTCAAAATAGACTTGCATCAGTTTAACTACAGCAAGATGTCATGTGTACAAAAAATAAAACACATTACAGTGAGTGGAATCAGAAAGGTCTTCCCCTGGAGACAAGCCGAGAACCAGCGCCTTGGTGAAAAATGGTTTCAAGGGACTACTTAATTCACCTCAATTCTAATTATTTTTGTGTAGCCCTAAATCTCAACAGAAGTTATCGCGGAGGACTTTACAGAGTTGTCGATTCACCAACAACAGATCAGAGAATCAAGCGCAGGAATCACAGAAACTAGAAGATATAGATTTGTGTAGTTCACTTGATTTCAGTGTATTTTTTTCTAATCACACAGTTTTTTGGACTTTTTTACTCATGCAGGCTGGAGATACTTGACATAATATTACTTGTCATTTTAGTGGAAAGAAATCATGATCCACTGGCAGATAAATTAGCTTGAAACATGTCCTTTTTCTCTAATAGTAGCTATTTTGTCTTGTTCTTTTGGAGCCACTTTTTGCAGTGAATGTAAGAATAACACACATATATATATAGAAGCCATTGGTCCATAGTTAGCCGGGTGACCACTGTCCATAAGTGTTAACTACTAAGATGTTTATCTCAGAACTTGCATACAACTTTATTTTATTGAACAAAATAACATACATTTGTTCGTACACGGAGGAAACTCACCAACAACATTTGCTTTACATCTGAAACTGCGGTTATGGTTTAAGAGGCTGTTTTAACTGTTGCAGACCATCAGAAACTGGAGAGAGAGGCGAGGATCTGCAGATTACTCAAGCATTCAAATATTGGTAAGAAAACTTCGAGTTAGGAGTCGTGTTCCCACCAGCCCAGCTCGGCTCTGCTCTACTCTACTCTACTCTACTTTACTCTCCTCTACTCTACCCTGGTTCTAACCTGGCCGAGCTGGTACTAAAGTGGTCTAACTGACGGAGGAATTTCCCCAGATTCTGGTTTGTTGTGCCTAGGTTGCCAGGATACAGTACCAGATACTACAGTCTAATGCAAACGCAACCCGAGTAGAGCCGAGTAGAGTAGGGCTGGTGGAAACGGGGCTATATTGAAGTAAACCGCTTGTTTGAGATAGCAGTGGTGTGCATCTGTAACATGTTGCTCAGTCTATACTTAGGGCTGCACAGTGGAACTTTATGGCCAAACATAACATTATTTTTGGATGTTTTATTGCAGTGAAAAAGCATAAAAACAGGCTTCTCAAATTGCATATTTTATGGTTCTTTGGATGAAAGTTTGGCTTGAATTGTGGTTTTAACTATCTATCTAATAATCATGAAATGGAATCATGCATTTCTCCCACTACAATCAGAAAGGTTCACAGTGTTGCTTTAATTATAATAATAATAATAATAATAAAATCAAATACATTTTACATTTCCATGAGACCTCAAAGTGCTACAGATTAAAATCCCATGCAGCCAACAAAAGAAAAAAGATCAGAGGGGACAGTATAGCGCTCCTACTGGTTGAAGAAAGGCATTACAATTACAACACAAATCTCTGTGGCCACATACACATTTTGATCGGAAAATGCCAAAAATGTAGGACACATAACGACACAACGTAACATCTTTTCATAGATGGTGTCAAATCCGAGCCAACTGCCACAACTTTTTCTATAAATACATTCACAGATCATTTATTGCCGGAGTTGCATAAATGTTCGTCCTGCGCGGTGTGAGTGGCTGAGCTTCAGTTGTTACATTTACACACACACACACACACACACGTTAACACACTTCTCCCATTGCTGTTTGTCTCATGTGTTTCTTGCCTTTGCTCAGTTCGCCTCCATGACAGTATCTCAGAAGAAGGTTTCCACTATCTCCTCTTTGACCTGTGAGTGGCTTTAACAACTCTTTCTCGTCTGTCTTTATCATGATGGAGAATTTCCCTGAACTGCCAAGGTTAAACCCATTGTAACGGCTTCTTCTCAATTCCAAATGTCGTCCCATGGGTGTGATAGAGAGGCGTGTTTATGTCAAATCGATGGGAAAACGAATCTTTTGAATTTTGACTTGATATATTTGAAAGGAATGCAAACACAATACAATAGAAGCACCACAAAAATGATGAAATATGAGGGCAGTTTTTATCTTGGTGTAGCCTTAAAACAAGACCTGTCAATGGGACAAGCTGTTCAGTCTCATTTCAATAATTCCTTCATTCATTCCTTCCTTTTCTACCCCATTATTGGTCTATTTCTGGGTTGGGGGGTGTTGGGGGGGAGGCAATCAGAGCTGCCACCAATGCTCATAGTTATTTCAAGAACTGTTGCTTTATTTCCTCATTCCAAGGGAGACATTTCTTGTATCTTTTTAAAACATTTTGCGTGTCTCATCGGCAAATCTTGTTTTATGGCAGTCAAAATGTGCTCAAATTAAGATGCATCTAGCCAAATTTGAGCAATTTTTGACTTATTTTTTTAATAACTTTTTGCAGTGGAGATCTGTAATTATTTGCTTGGCGCCTGATCTCAACCGCTGCATACAAACTATTTGAGGAGCAAACAGACCTGGCCGATTCTAAATGCTGTTTCTTGCCTTCTTGTCCGAGTCTGGTATTTCCCTCTCCTCCCTGCCTCCAATATGGCTCCTCTTCTTTCCTGCATGTTTTGGCGTATTTCCTCCATTACTTTTCACTGATAAATTGTCCCTTACATTACATAACAGCCCCGTTTGCCCCCTTCATTGCGGCTCTTAAAAGCCCACTCCCCCGCTCCAGAGCCAGTCTCCATGGCAACCCAGTCAGAGAGAATCCTGCAGCCGGGGTTTCCCCTAATGAGGACATCCCCCTCCTGTGTGCGCCTGTGTACTTGTGGGTGTGTGTATACGTGTGTGTTTGTGGGTGTGTGTTTACGTGTGTGTGTTTGTGTGTATATGTGTGTGCGAATGTGTACTTACGTGTGTGCGCGTGTGTGTGTACGCGTGTGTGTTTATGTGTGTGTGTGGGTGTTTGTGCGTGTGTTTACGTGCATTGTGCGTATGATTGTGTGTATACCTGTGCGTGCATGTGTTTGCGTGTGTGTTTGTGCGTTTGTGTACATGCATTGTTTGTATGTATGTGTATCCGCATTTGAGTGTGTGTGTTTGTAAGTGTGTGCGCATGTGTGTGTGAGAGTGTTTGTTCGTTTGTGCGCATGAGAGTGTATTTGTACGTGTGTGTCTGTGTATGCGCATAGGTGTGTGAGAGTGCGTTTGTACGTGTGTGTGTGTCTGCTGCGCCACATGCTTCTGGACATGACTTTGTGTGTTGTGTGTGTCTTTGTGGTGTGCAGGGTGACAGGAGGAGAGCTGTTTGAAGACATTGTTGCCAGAGAGTACTACAGTGAAGCAGACGCCAGGTAAACACATCGACTGAGAGGAAAAGCAACAAACACACAACAACAATGTTGTCATACACAAGACTGAGGGAAACACCTCAATGCAGCATTTTCTCTCGTGATATGAATTCCAATCCCAGTCAGCTCGAGTGCAAGAGACAGATGTAAACCGAATATAGATGATCACAGACGCCCACCGCACAGACCTCGGGTGAAAGACTGAGGGATACACATGAGAAGAGAGAGGGAACAAGTTTATTCAAAGGAAACATTTAAAGATGAACATAACTTAGTTACTTTTCAGGATTATATATTTTTTGGAACTGGACACATGACTGTATCAATTATGTTTATTTTCATTTGATCAAAAGTGAATGATCTTTGAGGCCGCTCTTTACTTAATGTAGCTCTAGGATAATGCTCTTTGCTACTCACTGTATGTTTATGATTGTATTGAGATGAGCTCTTCTTTTCTACTCTTTTACTTCATTAATTTAGTTGAGTTGTTTAAACGTATCCCTCATCACTTTTGTTTGTCGTCCCATTGCCAGCTTTTGTGTTCTTGTGTGATTAAATCATCTGTGTCACTGAGTGGGTGTGTGAAGCCACAGCTTGATATATGTCCAGACTGTGCATCCTCCATCTGCACCCAGGATTCATCTTTCTCTCTCCTCACATTTTGCTCTATTTTGACCAAAACGGTTCATTACAATAATTAGTAACTGAAAAAATCCCTGTGTGGTAAATAAACACTATTTTGTGTTAATTTTTCAATTATTGTTCAAATAATCTCACTCAATATTCATTGACACTGAGTGAATATTGATTGAGTGTGTATTTGATTCAGTGATTTTCAGCAGATTATAGTTAGTCTTCAGTGTGAATAAGCTGTAATGATTGTGTGAGTAAACTCATCCTAACCTGGAGCTGCTGTCAGTGTGTCCTGTTGTGTGTCTTTGGTCCTGATGCAGTGCTCACTGTTGTGTCTCTGCAGTCACTGTATCCATCAGATTCTAGACAGTGTGTCTTACACACACCAACATGAGATAGTGCACAGGGACCTGAAGGTGTGTGTTCCTCATTCTTGCACTGCTCTGCACCTTGTGGGCCCCGCGTCACCCCCGTGTCCCGCTCTTGTCTCGTGCCTGTGGTTGTGCTTGTGCCTGCAGCATGTCTGCAGATCTTCTTGTTCCACGGGGTTTAGTTTGCATGAGACCTGTGCAGACCTGTCCTCTACATAAGCACACAGGACACAGGTTAGCACAGTGTCTCCTACATGAAGTGGCACCACTCCCACACTGGCTGTCTGACTAACAGTTGGCATTTTCTCTCATGCTGAATTTAGCACAAGCTCAAAAATAGACACCCTCAGACAGGTTCACTCTCTTCAGCGGAGAGGTGGAGATGACTGAATGAGTGTGACTGCAGTGAGAAGTGGGATATGATTGAGATATGCTGCCTCTGCATGGATGTGACTGTTGCTCAGACTAACCTGCTCCCCCTACTGTTTGCATGCAGTCATTGCATCCAGCAGATCCTGGAGGCTGTTCTCCACTGCCATCAGATGGGGGTAGTACACAGAGACCTGAAGGTGAGCTTGATCACTGTGGTTGTGTTTGGTGCTGACTGGGCTGAGGTGGTCTGTAGCAAAGTACATCACTCAAGTATTATTCTTGAAATAAATATGTAATTGAAAAAGTCTAATAAGTTTACAAATGATTACATCAGGTGGGTCACATGACTGAATTACCCTTCCACCCAAAACTCTAGTGATAAGAGATAAAACTCTAGAAAAAGAGCTCAAAGAGTCTATCCCAGAACCTCACTCTCAGTTGCTCTTTGCTCCCCAATGTTTCAGTAGAGACCAGTGAACCAGAGTCCAGTGTATTCCACATCCTGTGGTCAGAGACACAACCTCTGGGCCATGTCTCATCATGAATTAAGGTTTAGTTATAATTTATTGTCCTCTGTATTTGACCCATCCTGCTCTGTCATGGATGTTACTGTATCTGCAATGAAATATGTATGGCCAGATGTTTTCATGATGAAATGATTATGAAGGTGTTTCAGATCACCGTCTTGATTAGGGAAAGGAATGGAACGGTTTTACTTTTCTTGTTTTCTTGTTTCAAATGAAATTGTCTGATCTTTCATATTCTGCAGATTCAATGAAAAAAGAATGCACATACATTTTGCAGACAGCCGCATAGGGGAATGTGTGCTTAATGCTCAAATGACGTATTAAAGGGAAAAAATCCTGAACACTTTTAATTTCAGAGTTTTTAAACTACAAAGTTCATGGTATTTTGTACTGTTTTGATTGAACATTTTATTATATATAGAAGATTTGACCTGGTCAAACCACCTTAGCCTGTGATTGGTTGTCTGGTTGGTGTGGTGGTTGGAAGGTTCTCTGTGGTTGGTGTGTGTGGAGTCTTGACTTTTTCACTTTCTCCTGAAAATTGGTAAGTTAACCATGTAAAAACCACACATGCATGGAGCCTGAACCCGACATCTGCATACCTGGTTTCTCTAGGACGATGTCTGTGCATGTATCTAATAAATGACCGCTTAAATGATGTCGTTATCCCACACACACGAACTGAAGACACAAGATATACATTCGCATAATATGTTATTTAAAAAAGTTCCACTTTTGGCTCTTTATATTTTTTACTTTCCACCAGGGGGTAATGTATCTGCCAGGGTTTGTCTGCAAGATAACTAAAAACGTTTTGGGTGGAATTTTGAAAATCACTGTAGGGATCCAGGATTTTATTGAAACCTCTGAAACACTACACTAAACAGACAGCAGAGGGCGCTAAGTGAACTGAGAACAACATGAGAGACCAGTTGAATTATTCCAAGAATTAACATTTTGCCTATTTGAGTTGGAAAAGTATTTAGAGTGAAGTTTAGAAATGCTAAAAGATGACATTTTAGTGAGACAAAAATAATAAATAGAGTGTAAAAGGGAAATCAGCGGAAATCAGCCTTTATAAACTAACCTGAAAATGGAATTTTCTGTCAAACATTCACAATGTCTTGATCTTTCAATGGAAAAAACACAACGCTTGAGCTACACTCATGGGCAATTGCAACCGCTGTAAAACAGTCATTTTGACTGAAATGGTCACGAGGGTTAAGAACCAAAAATAAATGACCCAAAGGCTGAGCCAAAGGATCAGATTTGTGAAGCACCAAGACACGACACACATTAAGTCGGTGACACGGGTGACTGCCGCCCATTAACCTTCAAATCTTTGGAAGAAAGAGCTTCAAGAGGGAAAAAAAATCTGAGGCCTCGTCTCTGTCTATGCCATAAAACTACATAGAAATAATACTTTTTGATGAGAAAATAAATAGGGTTGGTCACTTCATTTTTGGATTGCATATTGTACGTCAGTCGTGGCAGAAGACACGCTCCCAGCCTGCGCTTGTAACATTGAAGTGACTTGAATTTGTCAGTGGTCTGTCATTCACACAAATGCACTTTTCTCACAGCCTGAGAACCTTCTGCTGGCCAGCAAGTGTAAGAATGCAGCTGTGAAACTTGCAGACTTTGGGCTTGCAATTGAAGTCCAAGGAGAGCAGCAGGCCTGGTTTGGTATGTTCTTCATTCGTCTGATTTCAAACTTTGCGTGGAACAATTCAACTGTATTTTGCATAATTAAGAACATTGTATTTGTTGCACATCCTTCGCAGTACCATGCATTTTGTTTGACACGCTTTGTGTGTAGGTTTTGCCGGGACTCCTGGATACTTGTCTCCGGAGGTGCTGAGGAAAGAGGCCTATGGAAAACCTGTAGACATCTGGGCTTGTGGTACGGATTATTACTTTTTATCTCTGGAATTCAAACTGTTACAGTTTCATCCCCTAAATGTATTCTACGTTGAGCAGGTGTGATTCTCTATATTCTTTTGGTTGGATACCCTCCATTTTGGGATGAAGACCAACACAAACTCTACCAACAAATCAAAGCCGGGGCCTACGATGTAAGTCTGCGTTTACAGTTATAGTATTTTCAATCCAATTCAATCATATAATTCATACAGTAAACAAGATTTTACTTTAAGTTGGTTATAGGAATGTATAATAATAAATGTATGTGCAGTTTCCTTCTCCAGAATGGGACACAGTGACACCTGAGGCTAAAAATCTGATCAACCAGATGCTGACTATCAACCCAACCAAGAGAATCACTGCCCAGGAGGCTCTGAAGCACCCATGGGTCTGTGTAAGTGGACAAGTCTATCTTTATGTTGCACATTACACAATTTGGAAAGTTCAAAGGGTATGAATACTTCTGCCAAGCCACTGTCTGTTCCTTTATCATAGTTCCTCTTTCTTTTCCTACTTTCAGCAACGCTCGACCGTGGCCTCGATGATGCACAGACAGGAAACTGTTGAGTGTCTCAAGAAGTTTAACGCCAGAAGGAAACTCAAGGTTTTACATAAATACTTCAATGGCCATTGTAAATATCAATTGTTCCAACCTGGTGTCTTGTGTTCTTATTGTGAAGGGGGCAATTTTGACCACTATGCTCGTCTCCAGAAACTTCTCTGGTGAGTGAACCCTGAGTGAGTGAATCTGTTTCTGTCTGTGTCACACACAGTAGTAGCTTTTATGTCATTGAAGTAATCAGTGCCTCCCAGAAGGTGAAGTGATCAACAGGGTTTGTGTGTTTATCTGTGAGAAACATAACATAACATGGCTTAGTGAACAAGGGCTTTGATTATGGAGGTGATCAAAACCCCGGTGTAGATCAGGGCTGGGCCAACTAGGCACAGGCTGTAGTTCCCACCTGAGCAGGAGCACACCAGACTCAAACCAGTTTTAACCTGAAGATTTGAGTGTATTTACCATTTGTAGTAAAACCACTTTGGTATACCTGTGCAAGAGTATCCCAGTGTGTGTATCCCTCTTGCCGCGACACCGTGTCTCAGCGTCGTGTTGATGAATGTGAGGCTGCCGCACTTTTCCACAACCACACATGATCATTCATCATTTTTTTTTCCTTTTACTGTTGTCGACCACAAACATTGAGATCGTGATGTGACTAAATGTGGAAAAGTTCATGGGGTTTGAATACTTTTTCAAGCCATTGTATCATTTCTAATATTCTAAGATTGTAGTATACATCTATAGTGGAGGGTCATGCACTACCAGACTTTGTCGCACTAAACGTCCTTGGATGGATCATCATTGAACCATGCTGAATAAGTATGAACCAGAAAGGACATACAATATCTAAAGAATAAAGATAGTCCTCAGTGTTTCTTTATACATTAGTGTATAAAGTGGGTTAGTGGGGACATTTCAGACATATTTACATTGTGCCAAAATGTCATACACTTTATGATTGCTATATCATGTCAAGAGGCACAATTACAACTGTCTTATGTCTGATTGACAGTGGGACGTCAGACTACAGCCCCTGCTGCTGTCAGTGCTGTTGCTGGGACCACTGCTGGGATAGTGGAACAAGGTAATGGCAATAAAATACTCGACTTGGCCTCGAGCCTTCCATCCTTCAGCTTCATGATGATCAAACAGTTATAAAAACAGAGTTCTGAAATATTCTGCTTCTTATGGTTTAGCTCTTTTTAATCTGTTTTCCTAAATCTTTCCCTAATGCGTCGGAAACGGTTGCCAAGGTAAGCACTAAGCAGAGTCATCGCTCAGATGAAGCACAGCGACTTTCACTGGTTTGGATTTTGGAATTCTCACACTGTTTCTCTGTAACTCCTTACATTTATACACTCTAAAGGATTTATAGGTAGAAACAGAAAGAGTTTTTAAACTCAAAAGTCCTTTTTCAGTACTAACATTAGAGTATGCATTGTAGTTTCCTTTTAAGTGATTTTTAATTTGAAACCGTTAGTTAATAGCGGTGATTTGATCAAATCTAGCCCCATTATCATCATAGCTGCTCTTCCATTTCGTTCATGCTTTTGCCCCTAATCCCAGTCTCAGTGCGTGTGTGCGGAGAGTAGTGGGATTAAATGTTGAATCTGACTTTTGCCTCTATGCCTCTGCTTATGCAATGCAGTCAGGTGCCAGCTGCTGGAGATTTCCAGTGTGTGTTTGATAACACAATCTTTTAGTTGTGGTTGGGAGGAGTTTTGTAGTAAAAAGCAAATATGGTAATTTGAGGTGGAATACTTCCTCCAGGTTAAACAATGTAGAAAAATGTGTCTTATCAGCTCTGGTAAGATGTGTGCTCTCCCATCTGAGGGTGTGTCCTTCTGCCTCTCTGCAGCAGCCAAGAGTCTCCTCAATAAAAAGACTGATGTCAAGGTGAGTGTTCATGGTTTAATCAGACTGTTCCTATTTTATTTTTGTGTTTGTGAGTTATTTATTTGTGCCTTGCTCTTATACTTGTCCGTCTAAACTTGTTTGTATTGTATATGTATCTGTTGTGGATTCTTATGGTTGACAACAACCTTGAAGTTGCAGTGCACATGGTGGAGCAGCCTGCCGTAATGGGGCTTCTAAATATCTTATAGAGTTCACAGTAGGCTCGACAGGAGCGTTAGCAAACAAGTTACTTCATTTTGTCAACAGTCTTGTGCCAGAACAAGATTAGCTCAGCAAATTATTTTGTTAATGACTCGTTATGTGCAATCTGAGAGTGTCTCCTGCCGGGCTGGAGACACTGGTTACAGCTATTGATCTGCATAAATATGTCTGCTGTGATTTGAGGCCATTAGGACATTACTCAAGTCATGTGAAGATTTACCAAATATTTATTTTAAGTGAGTAGATTCTCTGACATACCTGGTTGTGTGACTCAGGCAAATTTAAATCTAAATACCAGTTTAAACCTAAATACCAGTCAATGTTTGATGAACCTAAACCTTTAACATACAATCATATTCTAACAGACGCACGCACACACGCACACACACATACACACATACACACATGCACGCACACACATGCACGCACGCACACACACACGCACACACACACACACACACACACACTCTTTTGGGTGCTCTGATGCTAATCTCAGATTATTTTCCAACAGATGATTAATCTGTTTTTACATAATCACTGTTTCTCCTTTGGTGCACCCAATTCTCTGTGGCTACTGCTGCCCTAGAAAACATGAGACAACCTCTGCTTTTACAGATGCAGTACTTTAAGTCAGCCACTAGTTTTAGTTGAACACAGCATTTTTCTCTGTATATTTTCATAATTCATATTTTGTTCAGAACAGGACATTATCTTTTTTTTTTGTGCAATTACTCACAGTTGACCAAGAAATACAGTGTTTCTGCAAAGAGTCAAAAGTATAGTTTACAATCACTTGGATTAAGAAACTGAAGCTTTTTCGTCTTTACAAGTTCGTGTTTGTACAACTCACTTTTTATCCACAGAAGCAGTTACTAATGGAAAACTTGTGTTTTGTGCACAGCCGCAGACCAACAGCAGCAGAAACAGCATCGTCACCAAAGGCAACGTCGCGTCAGCGGCTCTGGTATGAAGTCCAGACATCTGCAACATTCAGGAAGATGTTCTTTACTCCAGTTCAACTCTTATTATGCCATACATGCATTTACACAGATTTAGAGTTCTATTCAAATAACAGCTACTCTGTGGCTGGTAGTGTTGTGGTTTTGTGTTCTATTCTGTAACAAACTTTGGGCATTTACTTTGTTTTGAATATTTTCTTATTTGTTTGGAGAATCTTGTTTTCAAGGGGGTCCTCAAAATTGCACAATGTCAAGTGTAGTAAGGCAGACAATAGAGCCAACAAAAATAAGAACAGAATACATAGAAAACAATACAAACACAAAAGACACAAACACACTCACAAACACACTGACTGCTGTTAATATAATATCTATCATAATTTACAATGGTTCAAGCTAGTATTTACCGTAGTGCATATCTTTTTTCAGTCGGACACAGATTGAGGTCATCTTTATAATTTGTTTCAGTGTGTACCTACTCGTGTAACATACATAAGATATCGTTATCTTTAAACTGAGTTACTTTTTAAATACTTGCCTTCACTATAATGTGTGACACTTCATTGCCATTGTCCACTGTTTTTCATTCACAGTAACATGGCTTGCATACATACAATTTCCCAGGACACACGTTCATACAGTGAATTTGAATAGAAAGAACTCACCTGGCTGTCCACACCCTTTATTATATCCCTACTGCGTTACATAAACTGTTTTAAAGTCCTGTTAGAACCATCTCTGCTGCTCTCATTCATGTCCATCTCTTGTCTCTACTTCTCATTGTGATCCAGGAGCCTCAAACTACTGTTATTCATAATCCAATAGATGGGGGGATCAAGGTACATCTTACTCTACTCCACGTTCTTCCATTTTTTTTGCCTATAATATTGTTGCTAAACTCTGCCGGTGTATTTGGTGGAGTGTGTGTGTCTTTTTGCATGTCCCCCTCCTGCTGTACGCTTCTGTCGTGCCCTTCTGTGGGAGGCTCAGCAATGATAATTCAAACAATTCCGATTTTTTGACGATTGTCCCGCGGTCACTCGTCTCGATGCCTCTGTTGTTACTGAGTCTGGCCAACATGTGGTGATAGCGTTTGTCCAAGACTGACGTTGGAGAAGTCTGCATGTCTTCTTTTGTGTTTGCTCAATGTTTTGGCTGTTTACATGAACGTGATGTGTTTGCAGGGGTCATCGGACAGCAGTAACGCCACTATCGACGATGAAGACGTGAAAGGTGACGATGGTCTTTTGTCTCTGTTTTTTTCTGTATTCTGTATGTTTACAAAGCGTTTCAAAATAGTGCATTTGGAAACATTTTTGTTTCTTTTAGATTATGTAATAATGTAGTTGAAAAGACCTCACTTGTTCCACTACTTACAAAGTCTGGTATGAGATTATTTTGCGGGTTCATGGTCACTTCACTTGAGGAAGATGTTTTAGAATTCATAATTTATAAACATTCTGAAGCGCTTAAATAATGTATGCTTTTGATTTCATAATGATTTCAGATAGTTCTCATATGCATCACTTGAGATTTTTATCTGGGGAAAAAAAGTAAGAAAAAAAGACACAAACAAAACAATGTTCTGTATAAATTAGGGACAGTGGTCAATTTCCACATTATCCTGCTGATTAAAAGGAAAACCTTAGCATTAGGTTTGTGACTTATTTGTAAATCAAATTATGTTATTATAATTAAGTATGGGCATGCAAAGGCTTTCTGTTGGCAAAGTAGAGAGGGAGGGAAATGAGCAAGACACGCACGCACACACAGACGCACACACACAAACACACACATACACACACACCCATGGGGAGTACTAAGCTCAGTCAGGAGGAAGCAGCCGACCAGGACACGCTCTCATCCAGAGCTGGGACAGGGAGAGAGGGATGAGCTTGGCATGCAAAATGAAGAAGTGAAGGAAGATGGATGGAGGTGAGGAGGGACATGGCGGTGATCTACACTTTTAATACTTTTAGCAAGTCCAGTTTGTCGTCAGAGAGAAACCACTGGTTCTAGGAAGGTTGTGTAGCGTGTGAGCTAATGCTGAGAGACTTAATTGAAGTTGACACATTTCAGGGACAGGGTAGATTTACGCCTTCAGTGAGTTTGGAGTCTTTGTGCTGATATGATGAGAGTTTTGTGCAAATAATTGTGGCAGCATTTGTGTACGCGTTGGTGAATCGTAAAATACTCTTTTGATGTGATGAGGCGGCACATGGAAAATAATCACAGTGTGCTCATTTCTTGCAGCTCGCAAACAGGAGATCATAAAGATCACCGAGCAGCTTATTGAAGCTGTCAACAACGGAGACTTTGAGGCCTATGCGTGAGTTCTTCGCATGTTTTCTTCTTGTAT
Organism: Knipowitschia caucasica; assembly: GCA_964034765.1. Taxonomy (NCBI): domain Eukaryota; kingdom Metazoa; phylum Chordata; class Actinopteri; order Gobiiformes; family Gobiidae; genus Knipowitschia; species Knipowitschia caucasica. Next base: position 12,551,496 of record OZ035823.1, read on the forward strand.
AGTTTTTTGGTAGGAATTGATGTGATGAAGTAACCACTAAAGCTCTCTATTGACCCGGAAAAAACAATAATCTGACTTCCATACAAATGTGTTTCATCTTTGTATTAAAAGATTAAAGAGTAATTACTTGTTTTATCCTCTTAATACCGCACACTTTAGACAAATGCTTGGCAGATTGAGTAAGGGAGGGGCACTGTTTAACACCAAAGTATGTTTTACTATTTTTAGATCTTCAAGCTGATTTTTTAATGCTAAGACAATGATTTTTCTGTGCATGTTTCCACAGAAAGATTTGTGACCCTGGTCTCACTTCGTTTGAGCCAGAGGGTTTGGGAAATCTTGTGGAAGGAATGGACTTTCATAGATTTTATTTTGACAATCGTAAGTTCTTCGTTTTTAACTCATTTGAATCCATTTTAATGTTATCCTATATTATTCATAGTGCGTTTTTCAATATTATTTCATAGTCCTCTCGAAGAACAACAAGCCCATTCACACCACCATCCTCAACCCTCACGTCCACATCATTGGAGATGAAGCTGCCTGCATCGCTTACATCCGCCTGACACAGTTTGTGGATGGACAGGGTCGCCCTCACTCCAGCCAATCAGAGGAGACGAGAGTTTGGCACCGCAGGGACAGCCGCTGGCAAAATGTCCACTTCCACTGCTCTGGGGCTCCGTCTGCCCCGACGCAGGGATGAGGTAAATTGGGATTTTTAATGATGATTATAATAATAGGGTTAGGGGTTTGATCCAGGGCGCATGTAATAAAGTATAATAAACATGGTAAATATATGTGTTTTGTTGTTTCGGTCTGTTTCGTGAAGTGAAAGTAAAAAGTTCACTGCAGATATTATATATTAATTGTGGTGGGGTTATATAGCGCCTTGATAAAGTACATTTTGTCTTGTTATGACCACAAACATGATCATTATTGCCATTTTTTTGAACAGCCAACTCAAAATGACATACAATTGTGACATGAAATCAATACGGCACAGATAAAAAACTGAAAAGTGTTGCCTGAAAGTATCCAGCCACAAAGAGTCAATACTTTTTGCAACCCTCGTTCTGCTCCAACTCCAGATGCAATGATTCTGGTGCTTTGTATCTCGAAAAGCATTTTGGCATATTGTGACAGAGCACAGTCCTGCTTTCTGTAGATGTGCTCAAACAAAACAACGTTTGATTAGTTTAGTGCAGTCTTGTTTATTTCTGTTAAAATTAAGTTAAATGAGAGGACACATTGTTTCGTATAAAATCACAACTACATTCTGGAGTTTGAATTATTCCAAATCTACTCCGTTATGTGGTTGCACTGATACTTTCACTTAGCTTCACTTTTGGAAGCTGCGAGATGTTGGTTCACATTTGGCAAATACTGTAGGTGTAGTCTGTTGGGCTCCTGCTTGGTTGGAATGAAAACTTGCAGTCACACCGGTCCTTCTGTAACCAGTCTGACACCCCTGACATAGATCATTTCAAAAAGCACCAACGTGTTTTAGCAACTTGCCTTCCTCATTCAATGTCCACCTCCTTTACTGGTAATAGTGGATTAAAAAGTACTTTGTTTGATTCAAAATGTGGGAAAAGTTTGTGGGAAATCTAAAAAAAAAAAAAAAGCTTTAAACTAAAAAACAAAAGTCATGCATCATTTTTCAATTCATACTTGTCTGTTTCTTTGGATTGATCTTTTACATCAAATTTAAAAAAAAAATGTCTGCGTTGAGATCTAAGGCACCCTGACGATTACAGTGAAAAAGCCTGGAATCTGAATCTGAATCTGAATAGGCCAGTTTGGATGCAGGTTTTCATTCCAACCAAGCAGGAGCACACCAGACTCCATCTATTAACTCATGTGACTCCAGTCTTAATCTGAAGACTCAGGGAAATGGGTGTAGTCTGCTGTGCTCCTGCCTGGTTGGAATGAAAACCTGCAGTCACACCAGCCCTTTCTGTAACCAGTTTGACACCCCTTCAAAATAGCACCAACTTGCCTTCCTCAGGGTGCATGAATACACAGGTGCAGGCTCAGATTTTCAATGGGAGAGGCAATATCTTTGTGTTTGTGGCTGTAACGAGACACGATGGAGGAAATCGAGTTTATAAGGGTTATAAATACTTTTGCAAGGTACTGTATGTACATGTATGTCACAACTGGGAGAAGAGTGGTCCGACCAGTTTGGGATGTTGCTAATGCTCTGCTGGAAGAATGTAAACATCAAACTGCAAACAAAAGAAGAGTAGATGGTTAAATAGGAAAGAAAGTGATATAGAAATAATAATAATAATTTTAATAAGGTTTGTTCTTGAGGAACTCTATGGAAAGTTTAACATGTTATGAGCGATGGTGTAGTTTATCGCCTGTTTTCTGGGCGGCACGGTGGCTGAGTGGATAGTATGTTGCTTCTCAGCAAGAAGGTCCAGTCGGCCTAGTTGTGTGTGTAGGTTTCCTCCGGGTGCTCCGATTTCATCTGGGTGCTCTGGTTTCCTCTACCACTAATAACAAATACATATTTCATGGTTGTACAATAGGTCTGCCATGCTCCTGCTGTATGCGACCCTGCTTCCATCTCTTTGTGGAGTGAGAGACAAATGCCATAGTTTAGTTTATTTATTTAAGATGACAGGGACAGTGTACAATAAACATTAACCTCAAAGGGAAAGATGCATTGTACCAGGTTATAGCTCAAGAGCTAATTTCCACCCATAGTCTCTGGGCAGGCTGATGTCGTGATATTATCATATAATATCCATAGCCATAATTGTAAAACGCTTCGAGACTCTGGTCTGTGAAAGGCACTAAATAAAGACGACTTACTTACTGTTTTGTGCATGCCAGCTTCTCCTGTGGATAACGTCACTGGACTCAACACTCATCATCACAGCTTCTGCAGATGGACAAGAAACGTGCCGGACTTTAAGTAACACCACAGCAGCCCATCATACCTGGGCATATGTGTCTGCTCCTGAATCCTCTTTACCGTTACACTTTGGTCTGTAGTTGTAATCTCTTGTACATTGATTGTCCTTCTCTTTCATTTTGCTATTTTCTATAACTGCAAGCATTATTTGTCTGTATTTGTAACACTAAGAGAATTATTATGCACGACGTTGGCTGCCTGTGGACAACAAACACTCAATCCTATAGTCTGACAGAACCCTGTTGCTTCTGCTTGTAACGCTTTCGTGCGTGTATCCAGAACTGATCTTGTGTTGACGGTGTTGCACTAAAGCTTTGAAAACATGCAGCATGCTAGAACAGTAGTTGAGCTTATAGCGTGGTGCTAGTAACTTTTAATGTAACTATAGATAACAAGTTCAGCAAAACACTGTTTTGTAAATTTGCAGTTTTCTGTGGTAATCTATCTATGAATTCAATTGCATGCAATGTCATGTTGTATAGTGATAATTCGGATTTTTCTCTGTTTGATATTTTCTATTTTTGTTAAATAAACTCATGTGTACAGAGATATATTTGTGTATTTGCATTCAACGCCACCAGTTTACGATACCAATATATGAATATTAATAATGTTGACAGTGTTGATAGGGTTTTTGTCATACTTATTTGTTATGTATTTCATTTAATTAAAATGCACTGAGGTCGTGTGCACTGACAAGGCAATGGGCACTAAAGAGTTTTTTTTTTTTTTTTTATAATCTATTCCAAAATCCTATTATTTTCTTAAAAATCTACATATTATTTTAAGAAAATATTATTCACATTTGCAGATCAGTTGTAAATTAAGAAGAACTAAATGACTCGTGGTCAACATCTGGGTTTGGCCTTTACTGAATGAAACACAAAATAAGTGACTAAAGTGAATGTATGGTCGAGCCTGAAATGCGACTATTTATTGTTGACTATTTATGTTAAAATATTGTTTCACGAAGGTATTATGAGTACAACATGTTCAAAAGGGGTTTTAGTTTCTGTCTCCTGTCTGACGTCACGGTGACGCTGCGGTGCGCACCTCTGTTCCCCTCCCGTCCCATTCAGGTCCATCTGGCGCTCGGACCCGCAACAACAAACACGTGAGACGTGGACTCAAACCAGGCCGTAAGCTGTGTTTTATAGCCAGGTTCATGACACGTGAGACCAGTTACTTTCAGTTTGGGACAGAGGCAGTAATAGTTCTTTGTTGTGTGACAAACTTCTGAGTGTGTGGGTTCCTTCAGTCTGAGATGCGAGGGGCCACGCTCTGATTCTGTGAATACAAGAGGGTCTGTGAGGAGCCACCATGCACCGCTTAAGGACTACAGTCGCTCGTCTGGGGCCTTCAGTGAGGTGTGTATCCCGGCCCAGACCTGCGCGGCTCCCAGGGGCCCCCAGGACGTGCGAGTCTACGAGACGTCTATTTGGGTCTGTGTCTTCAGAACCTTTTCTCAACGCAACAAGCTCGAACTACGTGGAGGAGATGTACTATGCATGGCTGGAGAATCCAAAGAATGTGCACAAGGTACAGCTTGTCTTTCTGTACTTTTCGTTTTCACTTTTGAAAAACGGGATTTTCTTCTGGAATACATTCAGAATGTAGGCTAAAGGGTATGTGTAAACATTGCAGCAGTGTCATCACTTTCTGGGACTTATATTTTCAATCCCTGCACACATTTGTATCTAACAATTTAATAAGAAAATAAAACAAATCTCATTGTTAATCATAAGACATGGCTCAATATCTTTTTGAAAGCCATTTCTTTTCCATTTTTCTCCTGTACGTGCATGTTTGAAATGACTAAATACATTTGAAAAATTACAAATGTCTATGTATGTATAAACATTATTTTTAATTTAACTTAACATGTGAACAAAGGGCCTGGTTCTTGATCCACCAGTTGTTGCAGATTCGTATGAGTTGTGAATGTATAATGTAGTCTACTCTCCTAACTCCCTCTTCTTCTCTGCAGTCCTGGGACATTTTTTTCCGTAATGCAAATGCCGGTGTGCCACCTGGTCTCGCTTACCAGAGTCCTCTGCATCTTAATGGGATGCCCCAGGGAGCCGAAAGTGCCCCATCTCTGTTGGGGGCTCCGGTCAATACAAAGAAGCTGGTTGCGGATCATCTAGCTGTGCATACGCTAATTCGAGCCTATCAGGTAAAAAAGCACCAACTCAAAGTAATATGCAAATACAGGGTTTTGTGTCGTATTCCTGATTAACAGGTTTTATCACCACTTTCATGTCTCTGTTCAGGTTCGGGGTCACCACATAGCCAAACTTGACCCACTGGGGATCAGTTGTGTGGATTTTGATGATGCCCCTTGTGCTGTGGGATTCCAAAATGTCGGTAAGGGACGATACAGCGCTCCTTGTGTCATGTGATGTCACTAGTCTCCATTTAACCAACTTGTCAAACTCGGCTTTTGCTGCTCAATTCAATTCAATTAATCTATTCTTGTATAGCCTTAAATCACAACAGTAAGTATCTCTGAGGACTTTGCAAAACCGTCAAATTCGCCAACATCGATCAGAGAATCAAACATAAGAAATGCAATGATAAAAGTACACATAGAGCCATTGGTCCATAAGGGGCAGATGACGAATTTCCGTAAATGTCTATAAATCTCATTGCATTTCGAGTGTCTGCTGTTTCTTGATATGTACAGTCTTATACTCTTTGCACTGAAATCCGATAAAATGTGCAAATGACTAACTTAATGTCAGTATATGTCATTTTATCGCAACCAAATTATGATAATTGTGATGCACTGTAGCTCTATGCCTGACGCTAACAGTTACTGATGGTGCTAGAACAAGCTGTTTTTACTGTCACTAAGGCCTTTGGTGAACCTTCTCTAAAGTGTCAAACAGACCAGATGAAGTCGCCGTAATTGTAGTAGTGACAATGTGTTGTATTTTCTCAGTGTGTTGCTTGCTTTGCTATTGTTAACCTTTGCATGTGAGCCGCTGTGATGGGACTGGACTTATCTTTATTAAACCCGTGTTCTGATTAGAAAGCAGATACAGTACTGTCATTGATTACTGCGCAGGTTCACGATGAATCATCAAAGAAAACAATGTGCTTTTACGTGTGGGGCAGTACACAGGTTTCGAGCAAAGTCTACAGATTATGTAACAGAGAGCTGACTGCGCCCTATTGGACAGAACAGTCCATAGACATGAGTCGTTTGCTCATGTGTGGCTTCTCTGTCCATCCCCTGCTCTGGACTCACTTATCTCGGATTGATTCATGTTGAAAACTTAGTGAGCGCTTTGTAGTCGCATATAACTAGCACTAATATAACTAGCACTAATATAACTAGCACTAAATTGCTGTTTGTTTCTTGTCAAGATTTGTTGCTTCTTGCTTTTCTCTTATATTTAAAGTCTTGTACAGACGTGGACAAATTCCTCATCAGACAGACCTTCTACATTCTGACACTTGTGATCAGATTGTGATATTGTGCCGGTCTGTTTTTCCCCTATTTTAATAAATGGAAGTGAATACCCACAATAATATGTGCTGCCATGACATGTTATACTTCATTAGCATGAGCCAATATGAAGAACTGCAGAGGAATATTGTTTTTCATGGGATTTTGATTATTCCTTTTCTGCTTAAACAAACAGGTTTTTCACCCTGTAGATAAGCGAGAAAAGTCTGTCGTGTCATTGGTGTTCGGCTCTGCATAAAATTATATAATCCATGTCTTGAGTGTGTCTGATTCATCCTGACTCAATACCGCCCTCTAGAAAGGAAGATTTTTTTGACAGTATGCAAACAATTTGGAACAGTGGAAGATCTATATGAAAAACTCGAAACTGCTGGACCCAACTGGAAGTGTGCTCTGATGGGGAGACATTTTGCCCCACTTCTGTATGAAAAGCGCTTTATTAATACATTTTGATTGATTGATTGATTAGTATTTTTCTAAATTTTATGTATGTGCAACACAAATTTCACTACTACAGCGTAGTCCGTATAGGTAAATTCTAAATCAAATTATAATGATTTTTTGAATGATTTATTATGACACTATTGACCTCACTCCGATCATAGCTGTGTTTTGTAAGAGGCTACTGGGCCTCCTAAGGTGCTCTAAGCATTTCAATACCATAATGCAAGTGAATGGGGGCAAAGGGGGCAGAATGAAAGCATAGCATCTCTTTGTAGTATTTTTATTATGATTTGTTTTTAAAAACCTTTTCTCTTTTGCTATTTGAACAGGCTTTTATGGGCTGGCAGAATCCGACTTGGATAAAGTGTTTCGTCTTCCTACCACTACTTTCATCGGAGGAGGTGAAAGTTCTCTTCCGCTGAGGGAGATTATACGACGCCTGGAGGTGGACTAAAAAGAAACATTGACATATTTGAACCTCCTACACACTTAAACACACCTTTATCTGTTCATTTAGTTGGCATATTGTCAGCACATAGGAGTCGAATTCATGTTTATTAATGATGTGGAGCAGTGTCAATGGATTAGACAAAAGTTTGAGACACCAGACATCATGCATTTCAATGCAGTTGAGCAGAGGACCCTCCTCGGCCGCATGATCCGATCCACCAGGTGCTGTGCTTTATAGTTATCAAATAGTAATAGTATTATCAAATTTAAGAAGTCAAGAAACAGTTTCTCTAAGCCTGTGGTTTGTGGGAAATGTTCACAGATTTGAAGAGTTTCTTCAAAGGAAATGGTCTTCAGAGAAACGTTTTGGATTGGAAGGTTGTGAGTCGCTAATACCAGCTCTGAAGACCCTTATCGATGTGTCGAGTCAGCGTGGCGTGGAGAACGTCATAATGGGAATGCCACACAGGTACACAGCATGCTCCTGTTCATGCTTTATTGTCCTGTCTATAAACAATGTGTTTCTGCATCTAGGGGTAGATTAAATGTATTGGCCAACGTGATTAGAAAGGAGTTGGAGCAAATCTTCTGCCAGTTTGACTCTAAACTAGAGGCAGCAGATGAGGTTTGAATTGATGTAACGGTTTTTGCATTTTTACTCGTTCTTCATGGTGCAATAACTTATCTTCCTGATTTTTTTTAAACTCAGGGTTCTGGGGATGTAAAGTACCATTTAGGCATGTATCACAAACGGAAAAACCGGGTCAGTGATAAGAATATCACTCTGTCCCTGATGGCAAACCCATCTCACCTGGAGGCTGTGGATCCAGTGGTGCAGGGGAAGACCAAGGCTGAGCAGTTCTATTGTGGAGACACGGAGGGCAAAAGGGTCGGCAAGTCAGATCCTCTTAGCAAATATACAGACTGCTTTATGGACTATTTAGAGGTGAATTGTGTGTTGTGTATTGCAGGTAATGTCTATACTTCTTCACGGAGATGCAGCCTTCGCCGGGCAAGGTATAGTTTACGAGACCTTCCATTTGTCAGACCTGCCGTCGTACACCACTCATGGGACTATTCATGTGGTCGTGAACAACCAGGTACAGATAGTTACACAGCACTTCCTAGTAGTTGCTTCTATATTCTCACTTATTCTCTCTCTACAGATTGGATTCACCACCGACCCCAGAATGGCTCGCTCATCTCCGTACCCGACAGATGTGGCCCGTGTGGTCAACGCTCCCATCTTTCACGTCAACGCAGACGACCCAGAAGCCGTCATGTATGTGTGCAAAGTGGCAGCTGAGTGGAGGAACACGTTTCATAAAGACGTGGTGGTGGACCTGGTATGTCACAGTAATTGGTTTTTTTTAACATATTTACAAAGATGAATGAGATTTGATTAGTATTCATCCTCTTAAACGGTTTGTGCCATCAGGTGTCTTACAGGCGCAACGGTCACAATGAAATCGATGAGCCCATGTTCACTCAGCCGTTAATGTACAAACGCATCAAAAAACAGAAAGGCGTCCTCCAGCAATTTGCAGAAAAACTTATTGGACAAGGAGTGGTCTCTGCACAGGAATATGAGGTATGCAGAACTGTGGTTTTGTTGCACTGTACTGTTTTTCACCTTGGCCTTTGGTTCATCGATGCATAAAGGATGTATTCTGTAGGAGGAAGTTGCGAATTATGATAAGATTTGTGAAGATGCATACGCTCGCTCTAAAGATGAGAAGATTCTTCATATTAAACACTGGTTGGACTCGCCATGGCCAGGTACGTTCATGGTGCCATTTGCTTGTCCTGATGTGTTTGTGTTCTTCTCATGACATTTTTATGAACTTTCAGATTTTTTCAATCTCGATGGACAGCCCAAAAACATGAAGTGTCTTTCCACCGGCATCCCTGAAGAAGAACTTCAACACATTGGAAATATCGCAGCTAGTGTCCCAATGAAAGACTTTACTATACACGGAGGTAGAAGTCCGGCACTCCATGTATTTCTCTGTGGATCCAGCTAAAAGCTAAACTGGTTTTGTGTCTGTTTTAGGACTGTCTCGTATCTTAAAGGGCCGCGGGAATATGGTGAGCCAGCGACTCTGTGATTGGGCTCTTGGGGAATACATGGCCTTTGGCTCTCTGCTCAAAGAGGGCATTCACGTCCGTCTTAGTGGACAAGATGTGGAGAGAGGGACTTTTAGGTAAACAAACATGTTTAGGCAGATATTTGCAGAAATCTGATACGTTTGTGTGTCATCCCAGCCATCGGCATCACGTCCTTCATGACCAGAATGTGGATAAAAGGATTTGTATCCCAATGGACTACATCGCTCCTGACCAAGCTCCGTACACAGTCTGCAACAGCTCCTTGTCTGAATACGGCGTACTAGGTATAAATCTTGTTTAGCACAATTCGTTCATCATAGTTGGTGGGTGTTGTGGTGAAGTGTCCTAAACGAAGTGTATGTCAGTTTAAGTTTTGAAGAGAGAGAGAAGGTTTCTACTGAAATTGCCGGGTTTGTCCTATGTCCTACATTTCAAGGAATTCTCAAAGTGCTATGGATTGGTCTAACCATTCTCCTCCAGAAACTTAGTGGTGGTTTCTTTGTCAAGAGGAGGGACTATATTATAAAACTATTTATTTTGCAAAGTTTGAATGATACTACCGGTTCATATGTCTAAAGCCGTGTTCCCCAACCTTTTTGAGTCGTGGCCCACATGTTTTATATTGAAAACAATCATTGCCAAACAAAAATGTACCTCTGCCACCTTTATTTACAATACAAAGTTTTAAAAGTGTATCAGTTTATTAGTTTATTAAAATCAAACAAGTGCAAAATAATCTTGTGTCTCATGTTACTTAGACCAATTCCTATAGGTGATATTGGATTATTTCTGAAGCACAACAAACAACATTTCAAGGCACACTGAGCAGTCCACAGCACACAGGTTGAAAAATACTGGTCTAAAATATTCATTCTTTAAAAAAATTAAATACAATTGAAGTTGCGTACATCACCTTTAAGTTCTGCATGGAAAGGTTCAGTGCAGTTTCAGAACTAAAGTTAATCCATATCATAACTCACCCTAAATCAAATGTTCCTGGACAGGTTTTGAATTGGGATTTGCCATGGCCAGCCCCAACTCTCTGGTTCTGTGGGAAGCCCAGTTCGGTGACTTTCACAACACAGCACAATGCATCATCGACCAGTTCATCAGCTCGGGACAGGCCAAGTGGGTCCGTCAGAACGCCATTGTACTGCTCCTGCCTCATGGAATGGAAGGAATGGTGAGTATTAGGAAACATTCCTGTCCAATCGTTTACTAGTTCATTCATGTGTTCATTCTTCTTCCAGGGTCCGGAGCACTCCTCTGCTCGCCCAGAGAGGTTTTTACAAATGTGCAACGATGATCGGGATGTATTTCCTGTAAGTTTTTTCAATTCAATACATTTTTTTTATTGCCCTAAATCACAACAGTAGTTATCTCGGAGGACTTTACAAAACCGTTGAATTTGCCGAACAGATCAGAGAATTAAACTGTTATCTTTTTTTCACTTAAACCGACACGGTGGCTGAGGTGATAGCCCTCTCGCTTCTCAGCAAGAAGGTCCTGAGTTCAAATCCCAGTCAGAACAGGGCCTTTCTGAGTGGAGTTTGCATGTTCTCCCTGTGTCTGCGTAGGTTTTCTCCGTGTGCTCCGGTTTTTCCTACCACTAAAAACATGCACAATAGGTCTGAATGTAATGAGTGAGTGAATGGATGGTGTTTGGTCAGAGGTTTTGATGCACCAGTGTGTTCAACGTCTCACTTCCGTCATCACCGCGTGGGGAGAGAATGAAATAATATCTGAATTCTGAACATTGTAAAGCGCTTTGAGTGACTTTGGTCTGTAAAAATGCGCTATATAGATATACATTAAATTAAACCAGAAATATATAAATATTATTGTTGCAGAAACTCACAGAAGACTTTGCAATGCGTCAGCTTTATGACTGTAACTGGATTGTCGTTTACTGCTCCAACCCGGCAAACTACTTTCACGTCCTTCGTCGCCAGATCCTGCTGCCTTTCAGGAAACCGGTGAGCGACTGAGAAATGTGACTCATTGCTTGTAACACTAAAAAATAAATAAACCTAAACTTCCCCCTTTTATATCAGCTCATTGTGTTCACTCCCAAGTCTCTGTTGCGTCACCCTGAGGCTAAATCTAGTTTCGATTACATGCTGCCAGGTAAGTTATTGACCACCACTGTACCTTTGACGTCTTTGCGTTGTTACCGTTTTTAAACAGTGGTTTGTACTAAGGCACCAGCTTCGAGCGGCTTATCCCAGACGTTGGCCTCGTAGCAGCCAATCCTACAAATGTCAAGAGAATCATTTTTTGTTCTGGGAAAGTTTACTATGAACTGACCCGCGAGCGAACAAACAGGGGCCTGGACAGTGACGTGGCCATCGTCCGCATTGAACAGGTATAAAATCACATTATTCATGCATGGCTGATACACAACTACAACTATCAATGTGTTGACTTTGCAGTTGTCGCCGTTTCCTTTCGACCTGGTGAAAAAGGAGACGGAGCGGTTTCCTAATGCAGACTTGGTGTGGTGTCAGGAGGAGCACAAGAATCAGGGCTTCTACGACTATGTCAAACCGCGCATCCGCACCACGATCCAGAGAAGTCGGCCTGTTCTGTATGTTTGCCCATTTCTCCATAAACTTTGTTTAGAGCAGGGGTGTCTAACTCATGTTGGTTTAGGGGTATATATAAAAAAAATAACAAAAAAAACCCTGGTTTAGAGCATGTAGATCATGGGTTTATTAATCTGACTCCAGAGAGGACCGATGTGGCTGCAAGTTTACTTCTAACCAAACAGGAGCACACCAGACTCCACCCATTTCCTCAAGACTTCAGGTCAAGACTGGACTCGCTATATGAAATGGGTGGAGTCTGCTGTGCTCTTGCTTGGTTGAAGTGAAAACCTGCAGATACACCAGCCCTGTGAGGACCGTTTGATTCCCACATGTAGTGAGTTGAATGTAAATGAATGTTGCATCTGTGTTTTCAGATATGCCGGCCGTGAGTCGGCTGCTGCTCCTGCCACAGGAAACAAGAAGACTCACCTGATGGAGCTGCAGCGTCTGCTGGACACAGCGTTCAGTCTGTGACGGTCTCAGGGAAAATAATCTCTACCAAAGATCTACTGTGAACCTTAAAGCGCACATTAACAGTTGTTACTTGAATGTAGTCTGAATGTGGAATACATTTACATATTCTGATCATCTTGTAAGATTTTTGTTTTTTTAGACAGGATATTTGAAATATCATGGGATTAGAAGAGATTCATGTGAAGTGCCTAAAATCACAGCAATCAATTGTAATATATCACATTGTTGTAAATGTTATTTTTATCCTCATTGTTAATCCAACAACTATGAAATGTGTTCAAGTAATGTGTGTGTTTCTCTACATCTAATGAAGGGCTGGCTCTGGTTCATTTTTTAAATATATATAAATACGTTTTTGTTCAACTGCAACTGTTTCATGCCGTTCCTAAATCATATTCAAAATGAGTTCATTTTAAATCAATGTGGACCAAAAATGCAGGAATGCAAAATGATAATGATTTAATGATGCAAATAGAAAGTATTTCCATATTTTAAAAAGCGTCTGTCTAGTGAAAGTTGACAAGGAAATATGTTTGCTAGAAGGCAATGTTAATTACACAAAAATATTTACAACGCTACCTAAAAAACAGTGACAATCTGCGCAGCAAGTGTTGCTTTTAAAAAGGAAATGACAAATTCCACGAGAGATCGAGCACGAGTGCCATTGTTACTGTCATTCCTGAGTACAGCCGCACGGTGGCAGCAGTGTTCTTTTAATTATATCATTAGGGAATGGATCTATTATGGGCATTAGGGCTGCTTCATTTTAGCCGATGGATCATTACCCATGGATCTATAATAATTTTATAAGTATATCCCCAAAATGTCTACTGCTTGAGTTTCAGGTTAAGCTACAGCTTTCTAATCATTACCTCTTTTGAGCTATTGCAAAAATATTGTCGAAAAAACTGGTAAATACTACTTTGTAAAGGTGCATTGCGCAACTTCGCCACTCGATTGTTGCAATGGTTATTTCTTTCCTCGGAATGTACCTGAGTATGATATTATCAATTAAAGATGTTTTCACTCTGCAAATCTCTGACTTATCATGTGGGCTCACCTCACCAGATTTGACCTGTATCACTCAAGTTTAATTCAGATTCAGCACATTGCAAACATAATAAACACATAAGAACACAGGAAATGTCAGACTGTAACGTACCATAATATTAGAAACTCAAATCGCTGATTTGAGTTTCTAAAAACCATTTCTTCAAATTGTGGTATGCCACTTTAAAATCCCACCAGTGGAAACTAGACGTTTACATGACGGTATAAAGGCATATAATTTATTTATGAAGATGTAGAAAGTAATAGCTATAAATAAATTAGAAGAATGAACACTCTAAACATTGTGGCATTAAGCCAATAGAAAACATGTTGGTTAGCAGCATTGTGATGGATGGCAGCTGACAAATCTTTCCTGGTGACTGTAGCTGTCAAAAGTCAGACTTTAGAACATTTCTCTAATTCCTGGTCCAATCCACATGAACCAAAAATGGTTACATTGGCCAAATTGCATCTGAAAGCCAGACTGTGATGGGAGACCTCTGGGAACTGCTGCCACAATGGGGCGACTGCGGCTGTAAAGTGCCGAACTGTTGTTGTGCCCTTAGGCAAGACTTCACCCACATTGACTAGCATGCATGGTTGCCTCGCTTCAATCAGTGTGCCCCAGGGTAGCTGTGGCTACAGTAGTAGTTTATCACCACCATGTATGCAGTGAAAGAAGAATGACATGTAAAGGTAAAGGTAAAGGTCCACTTTATTTATCCCCGTAGGGCAATTCATCCCCTGCATTTGACCCATCCTGATGCCACTAAGGCTTACGTCAGGAGCAGTGGTCGCCGTAGTAACAGCACCTTGGATTGTCCTGAAAAGCACTACATTAAACCAATGCGTTACTACAAAGTCTTTGTCAGTATCAACTGTCAAATGATTTACTCATGAAGGCGGCTCGAAGTAGTGACAGTTTTCAAAAACATATGAGATGAGAGCGTTTATTCGTCCCACAGCCGGGACACTACAGGACAGTAGAAAAAAAGAGCACTCAGGAAAACCACATGACAAACAAGAAACAAGATTATTGTCTCTCAACTAGACATAAAATTGTACACATTCTGATCTGAAACATGGAATTTTGGCACTAACTGCACATGGGAGATCGTAGCTGTACATTTATAAAGTAATAGTAAGTAGTAAGTGACCAGTCAATTGTCAGTACAGGCGTTCGTTGTACGGTCTGACAGCAGCAAGAAGAAAGAACCAGCAGAGCCTCTCTTTCACACAGTGAGGGTGGAGCAGTCTGTCACTGAAGCTGCTTTCCAGAGCAGACAGCCAGTCCTGCAGTGGGTGTTTAGATCCTATTCCTGAAGTTGGCCACTATAAGACTTTCAGACATGAGAAAAACAAAGCAGGTTTGAGATCTAATCCCGATCATCTGTGGAAACATTTGGGGGTATTTAATCTATTAACATTTCTTTAAAAAAATGCTTATTTCCCAGAGAGTTGTATCACCTGTCCTCCAGCTGAACTAGACTTCTCGAACATGAACGCAGCCTTTTGTTCACGCAGCACCTCTGGCTTGTCTGCTTGAGTGAGACATTTACATCACTGCATCACAGAACACAAT
The DNA here is from genome assembly GCA_964034765.1 of Knipowitschia caucasica. Classification (NCBI taxonomy): domain Eukaryota; kingdom Metazoa; phylum Chordata; class Actinopteri; order Gobiiformes; family Gobiidae; genus Knipowitschia; species Knipowitschia caucasica. The sequence continues at coordinate 12,566,594 of OZ035823.1, forward strand.
TGCATCATGGTCCATGGCAGTCTGGTGTGTTGAACATAGCTTTGTGTGTGCAGGAGCAGTAAAGGGTGGAGGACCTCTCTCACTCAGCCACCCTGTGTGTCTGTGTGTGTTATTCTGGGTCAGCCATTTCCCAGGAATGCTCTGGTCCTGCCAAAGAGAAGTCACTACAAAGGAACGTGCACAGAATGAAGCTAAAACTAAATGAAATGACTTTAAAAGGGCTGAAGAAGCTCATGTTGACTTCACACAGGCAACACACCTCTCTACAGTCGCCTATTCTGTCCATCCACGAAATTGTATTGTTCTGAAGTTTTTATTGAGTTGTGCGTGGGTTTATATGTATTTATTAGGTTTTCAGACTTTACAACAAGACAGCAACAACAACAACAATTAAAGGCTCAGACATAAGCTATAATACGGATAAGCATTCACATAAAATTAAGTAAAACCTCATCGGAAAACAATGGACCTTTGGGTTTGGTGTATCTCTTCATACAGAGACATAGCCCCAAATGAAAATGTTCCACATAGAGACTTTATAATCTAAATACAATGTTCTTTCTGACAGCAAAGGTGGACGGAACAATGTGTTTTTGTTGTGTGGTGCATTTGCTTTGCAGTCCTAAAAGAAGAGAAAGAGCATCCAAATTAACTATTCCAATGTTCTAGATTTCAGTATGTGAGTTTTTTTCAATCTCTTCTGGTGTGTTGTTTCCTCTTTGTTTCCTTGGCCCTCCCCAGCTCCACACTGATAATTCTCTGATGTTACCGTGAGGTCAGATTGTTGCAGCCTGTCCCTCATTTGGAGAAGGTTGCTCACATTTAGGTGACGTCTCTGATGATTTGTGAGCAGGAGTGACTTGGTCTGTCCTGTGACTTTGTAAAATGACTGCAGTAGACTGAATTGTGCTCGATGTGTGTGCATGCATGTGTGTGTGTGTGTGTGTGTGCGTGTGTTACTATGCGGCAGGTCGTGGGGGAGAAAGCAGCAGTGGAGGGGTGAGCAGTGATAGTGTAAAGAAAGAGGAAGAAATGGGAAATCTCAGCACCTGTTTCCAGGGCAACAGAGGTCTGAAAAACAGTAGCAGGTTGGACTTTTTATTCTGAGAGCTGCACTGCCCTCTGGCAACACATTTCAGATACATTTAATGACTCCAAAGCTCTCCCCAGATCAGACTGAATCACCACATGTGACAAACTCTGTGTGTGCCTGCAGCAGTGTTTAAAGGCATGTGTGTTTCACGAGGTCATGCAGCTCTCACAGACACTGGAGATGTTAAGGGTGCATTGTAACACATTCAGCCATTGAGCATTGAGCTGATCAATTACACTTGATGTCCGTCTCGCTCTCTGCAGTCTGTCAGTGTGGTCTGCCACTTGACTTGGAGGAAGGACGGGAGAATACCTTTCTCTGTGGGAGACATTAGCCTATGATCTCATGAATATATTATATCGGGTTATCCTGTAATGAGGAGAGCGCTCTGCTGTCAGGGCTGGCAATGGACTGCTGTTAAAACCCAATGCAAATATATCAGCGCACAACGGAGCACAATGCAATATTAGTATGAGATGCTCCTCAGGTATGATCTACACCTGGTTATTAGTAGGTGTAAAGAAGCACACGCTAATGTGAATAGCTGGTTTTCTGGTGGCGGCTGCCGTCTGCAGCTGGAGCCTGAGGTGCGTCTGTGGAAGTCACATTATCACAGGGCTCTGTTCAACAACGTGGAGACGCACGGAGCCGTACGGCCATTGGCGCCAGCGGCGCGTAAACGCTCCTCCACAGCAGAGGGATCAAACCGCTCACATCCGGAGCCAGGTGTGAGGACATCACACACATGCAGCCGCCGACCCTGGACCCTGGATCTCCCGCGCTTCTTCCGTGGATCTTGTTGGTGAGTCTTGTGTTTTCATGGCCACGCGTCTGAAAAGTCTTCATATCTTTGCACCAGCTGCTTTGTTCTGTTCCGCTGCTGCAGGTTGAGTTTGTTGATGTTGTGATTGAACGGATCAGGTAAACCACGAACATAGCGTTTGAATTCCAACAGAAATTTGGTTTACGTGCAATATAAACCCTTCATTTAAGTGTCATTCAGCCTACTCATACAAACACAACTATTAAGTTTATATGTAATATAAATACTGTATATAGTGTGTGTATGTCTCTGTGGGTGTGTGAATATATAGATTATAGATATGTATATGTATATATAATATATAAGTGTATATATATATATAATGTGTGTTTTGTGTGTGTGTATATCTATATGCATTAATATGTGTATTGTATATATATGTATATATATATATATACATGTGTATATGTGTATTATGTATATATCTAATTTGCATATATAGCTATATATAGTAATAATAATATGTTTAGTATTATACATATATTCATACATACATTTCCAATATATGACATTGCATTGTCTGCCTGGCTTGCAAAGGCACAATTTCATTCAGGTGCATAAGTGTTGCTCTCCACTCACTTGCTTTTGCTCTGTTAGTCATCAGCTGAGAGAAGAGTCTTTACATCTCTGTTCTCTTAAATTCCTTTTGAAATCAGAGCTAAATTTAGCACCCCTCCCCCTCTTTTGAGAGGTATCAAAGCTACAGCAGTCAGTGATAGGCTAACATTTTGATATGCGCAGTCCACACAGAGGCATTAAAGTTAGTGGGAGTGCTGTACAGGATGTGCCTGTACATATGGGACTTGCAGATATCAAAATGTGCAATGCAGAGACTTTACCCCTCATCTGTCATTACCTTTGCTACTTAGGCCGTTTAATGCACAAGGTGCAAGTGGATGATGCCATCATTCAACAGATAAACCACTACACTCCATGAAACCCACAGTCACTCTCTCCTCAAAGGAGAGCAAACCCATCTTGTTGTGTCTCATTGACCTGAAGTGAACTAAATGCCCTTTACCTTTGAAAAATAACCTTGAAAAGCAACCACCTTGTTGAAGCTGATGTGGATCCCAATGAAGAAAAAACAAACATATTTTCACCCAGGGATTAGCATCAGTTGGTTGTGGGCTAACCGCTCTAATTACTGACACGGATATTGGTTGGAATGACGTACTATAGTGCGTGCTATTCACCTCAACAAGTTTCATAACATGTTTTTAATGTATTGCCACGTGGGAATGATTGGTGGTGGTCAACAAACTAGATTAGTTATTTGGACTGAATGACCAGTTTGCATTGGTTAACTCTATAATCTTTATAGATTGATTGAAAACAGAACCATATAGTCCGGTTGTTTTAACCAAAAGATTGGTCGGACACATGACCAATGTTTCCAACATGACTAACCAATTAGATTGGTTAGTCTGAAAATGACTGGGTGGCACTCTCGCCTCTCAGCAAGAAGGTCCTGGGTTCGAATCCCGGTCGGACCGGGGCCTTTCTGAGTGGAGTTTGCATGTTCTCCCCGTGTCTGCGTAGGTTTCCTCCGGGTACTCTGGTTTCCCCTACCACTAAAAATATGTACAATAGTTCTGGCATGTGCCTCCTGTACTGGCGACCCCGCTCCCATCTCTGTGTGGAGTGAGAGACAAATGCCCAAAAATAAAACAAATGTAAAACCGCTTTGAGACTCAGATCTGCAGTGAAAAGGCGGTATATATAAATAAAAGATTACTTACTTACAAACCATGTACACTTCCTGTTTCCACTGTAATGTACAGTTTTAACATTATTTCTGTGCAGGAAACCCAGAATGAACCGTATTGGTAAATGGAATTGGAATATTCAAGAGTTTGTAAGCAGATGTCCTGCATCATCAGCTGTTAACTAAATTAAATTGTCCATTTTCTGGACATAACAAACACTTTTAATTTCACTTACCAATATTATTGTTATTCTAACTTACCTAATTTCATCAGGTCCTGGTTTATTAATAGTTTTACTATTAATAAAAAACTAATAATAGTTTTTTTTCATCATTTTTCAACAGTCTTAGCCATTTCTGAACGCCACAGTCTCCTAGCAACCAGCCACCAATCAACTTACAGGATCTCTCCCTGCCGTCATAACAGTGTTGGGTGTGACCAGTCGTGGCCAGGTAAAACATCCAGACATTAGTTGTATGTAACAGTTCTAAACCACTTAAAACACTAGCTCTTTTCACTTTTCACCTCTGAGACCACAAACCCACCAACATCCACCAAGTTAAAAAGAAAACATATATAAGATGGCATTGTTTCTACAGAAGTTCTAAATGAAAAATGACCCAAAATGACCCAAACTGAAAGTTCACACACAAATAACAGACATCTGTGAAATGTTAACAAAATGACAAAAAGAAACATGATTTTTGTTCATGAAAAGAAAAGTGAAGTTTTCAGAGTGCATTCAAATGCATTTAAAACATTTCTAGCTACTGCTGAATATTCACACTTTGTCTTAACATTGATATAGAGCCCAACAGTCTGTAATCTCCTCTCAGTCTAAATACAGCTGTTCTGTGATGGCCATGGTTGGCGTGTATTGGTCACCAAACAGCACCATGAAGGCCAAGTAGTACACCAGGGAAGTCAAGTATAAAGTTGTGGAGACGTTTGAAGCATGGTTTGGTTATACAAACATTTCTAATGCTTTGAACATCTCCCAGAGCCCTGTTTAAACCAATATCTGCCACAACTGCAAATCTACCAAGATTCGGCAGTTTGCCAAGCAAGCAGCTTTAACAAGAACAACACTGATGGCAGACACGAGGCCAATGGTTGCTCTGGCCGAGCTGCAGACCTCCAAAGCTCACCTGGGGGAATCTGTGCATGGAGAAGATAATAGTTATACAAATCTGGCCTTTATTGGACAAGTGGCTTTTAGAAAGTCAGTGATTAAATATGTAGCAAGAAGCAAAGCGGGGGACACTATTCCACATGTGGATGAGACAAAAATGTAACCCTTTGATCCAAATGCAATTTCTTTTAATTTATGGCTTGAAACTAACACTCGCTTAGATCCACACAATGATCACCTTCAAAAAATTTTCTGGTTTTCTGAAAACTTCATTAAAATGTGGTGAAAACTTTTTGAGATCTGTTGCAATCTATCAAACAGACAGACCAACAAACCCTGGTGATTACATTACCCCCTGAGTGGCAGTGTGAAAAGGTATATGCAGGTTGTGGTGTCGATCACTCGCCGTGCAGTGTGTTGATCGTCAATGGTTTGTGATGTTACAGACTCTTAGTTCAATCCCTGCCTCTAGGGCAGCTGTGGCTAAGGAATAAATGTCCTGTGTTTAGTTTTATGACATGTCTATGTCTATAATCAACTGAAGTAAAAATAGGAACAAACTCACATATTTTATCATCTTAGGGTTAGAAAATTAAATTACTTTTACTACGTGTATAATTGTATTCATCGAGTTGTTGTCCACGTGTTTTTGACTGTGTAGTTTCATCCTTTAGATTCTTGGTGCAGGTCCAAGCTCCTGTGTCTCCATGATGCCTTCTGGTAACCAGGGTATGGGAGGTGGCATGGGCTCACAATTTATGGGCTCTCCGTTCTACAATGAAGCCGTCCCAAAAAGCTACGGCCAACCTGTGATGTACGGACGCCCCAGTTCAGCATACAACCCTCCAGCCTACACTGGAAGGTACTCTTACTCTTTGTCCCTTTTCTTCTCAAGAGATGCTCATGTCCTGTGTCTTTCTCTCTCTTCATCCACAGTTATACTGGAAACAGTGGAGGAGCTGGTTTAGAGGCTCGAGCTTCTTCAGACTTCACACATGCAGCTGCCGCTGCTGTAGCGGCGGCTGCTGCCACTGCTACTGCTACTGCTACTGCCACCGTAGCAGCCATTCAAGAAAAGCAAAACCAAGAGCTGAGCTACAGCCAGGTGACTAATGCACCGGATTCATCGGATTTATTTATCGTGAATTGCGGGTAGTTTAACACAGATTCATGCCACATTCATCCGCAGAATTAACTGGTGAAAGAACCAGGGGAACAAATTACTAATTGTTATTATTATTTTAGATAGTTATGCTAACGTCTCTGCACTCCACTTTTGCTTGCAGATGGGTGGACCCTCTTACAGCACCCAGTTCTTATCGCACTCTGGACCTCGTGGCCCTCCAGCTATGAATCCTGGAGGGATGGGTGCAAACAGACATGGAAGTTTGTACCCCCCTCATCCTTCACAGATGCAGAAAATCCCTCCACATGGAAACTATTCAGGGGGACAACAAGGCCTCAAAAGACCTTTTCACTCTGAGGTGTGTTTGCTTGTGCTGCACTTTTACTTGTACACGTTGACATGAAACTCTTATTGTTCAGGTGTTTCCTGTGCAGCAGTATGGCTCTGGGGGAATGTCGTACCCTAATCATCTGCAGTATCTACCCGGGCCTCCCCAGCAATGTGCCCCCTCCTCGTCTTTTCCATCCAGCCGCTTACCGCATATGGGACAGTACAACTCTGCATCACTGAACCCAGGGCAGTTTGCAGGAGCTCCCCAACCAAATCCTCCCCAGTATTACAAGGTTACACTTTTACTCCAGTGTGAGTTATTAGCTTTTTTTCTTAAAATAAGTAGTTGATGATTTTTTTGTATTTTGCAGCCTGAACCTCTCAATGGTCAAGGAAGCCATCCACAGGGAGGGACCGGAGCTTATACTTTGACACAAGCTGCCGTGAACAGGGTAAATCATGTTTTTATTTCTTCTCCAAATAATTTGAATTGATAAAATATGAAAAGTAAAACATCTCATTAACACATCACAGCCGGGGAGGGGTGGAGTGATGCTGGGATATCCCAGTTCACCTATGGGTGGGAATCCTACTCCACCAATGACACCAGGGACCACAACGCCTTTGTATCTTTCTCCGGGCCACGATACCAAACCTCCTTACTTACCCCCAGACGCTAAATGCACCATCACACCCCCACAGGTCTCTACAGGTAGTACTGTTGTATTGAACCAATATGTCCATCAAGAACAAGCCAGTGACCGATGGGTTATTTTTAGGTGACCCCAGTGATGACCTGCGTTTGACCTTTCCAGTTAGAGATGGTGTTGTGTTAGATCCTTTCAGACTGGAGCATAACCTCGCTGTCAGCAATCATGCTTTCCAGCTGCGAGACTCTGTTTACAAGACCCTCATGATGAGGTAACACGTGTTTATGTGTGTTGTAACAAATGTATTATACTGACTATACCGTACAGTAACTGGCAGTATGGTCTGCTGACTGACCCCACCCTGTCTCACAAAGCTGTGTTCTAATGCCCCCTTCAGACCGGATTTGGAGCTACAGTTTAAATGCTACCATCATGAGGACAGACAAATGAACACTAACTGGCCCGCGTCTGTTCAAGTATGTATCCAAACTGTGTATTTAGTACATAAATGTGTTTTTACATGCAAGTTATGATTATTGTTTCGCCCTTACTTAAGGTCAGTGTGAATGCCACTCCTATGTGCATCGAACGAGGGGATAATAAAACGTCCCACAAGCCCTTGTACCTCAAGCAGGTGTGCCAGCCTGGACGCAACACTGTACAGATCACTGTTACTGCCTGTTGTTGTGTAAGTATCCAGGAGCCACTGTAATATGCACTTTGTATTGATTCACATGTTTTCTATGTAACTATATTCTTTGTTTTACTTTTAGTCCCATTTGTTTGTGCTTCAACTTGTCCACCGGCCGTCTGTCAGGTCTGTCCTCCAAGGTCTGATGAAAAAGAGACTTTTGCCAGCGGAGCACTGCATTGCTAAAAGTAGGCTTTTGACTTTCTATGAATCTGCGAATAGGTTGGGTTCACATCATAAGGCTTTGATATATACCTATAGTTCATTAATTTATAAAATAATATGAGTTAAAATGTATTTTTAATGATATTTACTGGAAATTATTAATGAAAAGATCCGACACAAAGACGTCTTCTCATTCACCAACAACAAACGTTTACAAAGTTTCCCCAAACAGTACAACAGTTCAAAATAACTTAAATGTTGAACCAGAAAACTGTTTGTTTTCAGTATGTGCCACATCATATATTGGAGAAAACTACTTTCAAGCAAAACAAGAATCACATCTTTATGGATTAGTAATTGAACTAAATTTAGGCTGGCATCGATGAAGCTAACGTATATAGTCTATGACACAACCTCATCTTTGTGGGCAGTTTGAAATGGTATGACACCATGTGAAGCCAAACTATGTTGTATATAAATCATGTATCTTTTTCATTGTTGTCTTCTTATGTGTACTTATGTGTTTATTTGTCTTTCCAGTAAAAAGAAACTTCACCTCTGGCACTATCCCTGGTACCCCTGGTCTTAATGGTGAGGATGGAGTTGAACAAACAGCAATTAAAGTGTCTTTAAAATGTCCAATTACATTCAGAAGGATCCAGCTTCCAGCACGAGGCCATGACTGCAGGCACATTCAGGTATTATGTACATTCATTTTATTCATATTATTTATTATTATTATTCAAAATGCTGCTTGTATTTATCATTAACAAGATATGTTTTTTGTAGTGTTTTGACTTAGAATCATATCTTCAATTAAATTGTGAACGAGGCACCTGGAGATGCCCTGTATGCAAGTGTGTACATTCAAAATGCATCTGAAAAAAGAGAAAGAAATAAAGGCAATCCATTACATTGTACGTATATATTTTTTTGTTGACAGTAAAACTGCATTACTGGAAGGACTTGAGGTGGACCAGTACATGCTTGGAATTCTTGTGTACATCCAAAAGTGAGTTTTGCAAGAAAAAAGATCTTATTTCATATTTATGGTTCAAAATAATATTTCTTTGTCCATTTCAGTTCGGAGTATGAGGAGATCACCATAGACCCCACATGTGGTTGGAGACCTGTGCCGGTCAAACCAGATGTGCACATAAAAGAGGAGCCTGATGGACCGGTGCTGAAGCGCTGCCGCACCCTCAGCCCCAGCCTCATGCTTCTGCCTCATGTGATGGACATGATCTCTGCTCTGGGGCCAGCTCCATACCACACACTGCCACCAGGGGGCAGGACCACTCCTGACTTCAGCAGACAAGGTAAGACTAGTCTGTGGAGAGACCTGGAAAAGGCCTGACAAGTGAACACAGTTTTAGCTAAGACTAAATTACAAAGTCAATGTAATACTAATAACATATTATAAAATGTAGATAGTTGGAGGTGAACGTTGTAATATGTTCTTATCTGAACATGCTTACAGCACCGCTGATCTATAATGTGCTATTTTATATTCAATTGATTCAATACATATAGTCAAATAAAAACATATTTTCCTATATTGGCTGCTATGTTTTTAAAATAGTTTTCTGGCTTCTTGCGAAGAATGTCGGTTTGGAAGAATGCACAGTTCTTTTAGATAGTTCATGATTTTGTGTACCCAAACATTATACTATACTATAATACTATACTGTTTATCCTGCAGTTACTGTGTTTGTGAATTGTTTTCATGCTATAGTGAGCCAAGGAATTACCAACCAATCTGGGTTCACAGACTTCCCCCACACACCTGGAACGCCAACGATGGGAGAGTCATCATCGCTGTCCTATCCCTCTGACCCAGTAAGATGAAAATGATTCTACACACAGAGACATACTGTGATGCTATAGCTTGTTGCCTCTGGCCATTGGTTGAACCTAATTTCTTTAGTTTCATGGTTGAATGAGCATGAATGAATGGTCAAAACAGCAACAGAAGCATCAATGTGTCATCATAAGTCTTTAAACTACATCATGAGCTCAATAGTATCCAAAAGAATATTTACAGCTTTGACATTCCTGTTGTGTTCTTGTACTGCTGTAAATATCATGTTTGTTGTGTTCACTTCACTTACATGTAAAGGCATCGTGTGCGATTTTTGCACAGCGCTCAATGTCCAGTCCTTCTGCTTGAGAAGGTTTGTAGAGAGTCTTTGACTGAAGCTGAAGTAGACAGCACTGACTGAAATGTGTAATCTGATGGTCATCGCAGTGAAACACTCCAACTGTCACATGCAGATGCTTCAAAGAGTCTTTCTCGTGTCAGGCACATCTGGTGAATGGCCTCTTAACAAAATAAACAAATGCTAAAAAGAATGTATTTACTTTGTACAAATTCCACTTTAAAATGTCTCAAAACTACTTTTTTCAGACTCAACATGGGGCTGGGTATAGCGACCACTCTCACCACATTTTGTCCCAGCACATCCCCGGTGGCCATGGTAACCAGGGCCATGCTGACACCAGTTCTACCCAGAAAACAAGCCTCCGGAGTGAGGGCTCTTTTGGGCTGGGAGGTCCAGTGACACCGGCTGGAGATGGAGCAGATCATGTGCTTGATGTGAGTGCAAATAACAGCAAAAATAATAATAATTCTACAGTAACTAATAGTTTTATTTCCTTTAAATACAGTTCCTACCAGAATTGACAAACCCAGATGAACTGCTGTCCCTCTTGGGTCCTCCTGACCTCCCAAACAACAGCAGCGATGACCTTCTGTCTCTGTTTGAGAACAACTGACTGCACACTGCACTTGAGGCCTGTCTGTCTCAATGCACAGAATATGAGCATGCTCTGTATGTTATTACAAACGTGGAAACATTTTTAACTGCTTTGCACATTTTCATTCAGTATCAATGTTGTTTTTACAGTGAATGATGCAGTAAGCACTGACATTTCAAACCAGCAGTATAAACTATGTCACACTAAATTCACTCTATTTGAGTGATATGTTTTGAATAGGGTTGAACTGATATGGTTAATAATTACACTTACGAGTGCACCGACCGTATGCTTCTAACTCAACAAATTAAGTTTAATTACTTAATTAGTTTTCTGTGTTCTTTGACCACTGAGCTTCAAATGCTGTGCTCTATTAGAATGGACATAAATGACACATCATAGCACAGTTTTGTGTTATATATTTCAAATGTTTTCATTAGAGAACATATTTAACATTTACATTAATTTAGATTTATTATAATAATTCATGATAATTAATAACGGATTAATGATGGAAATACAAAGCACCATCTGAGGTCATACATATGTATATGTGACAAGGGCATCTTACAATGAAGCGCTTCAAAGACACGAGAACAACAATGTTTGTTTTGTTTTTTAATCAATAAAGAGATACATATGTCTGTTAATGTTTGAATTGTAATTCACTGAAGAATCTTTAATATTTTAGATAATTTACATATTTTGTAACACATTCAAACTTGGTATAATTTACATTTATTATCAATTGTTATTTGTATTTATTTTTAATGTTTTTTGTACTTTGATTCCTATTTTCTAATAAAAATAAAAATAGATAAATAATACATTTGTCGTAACTATGAATTTTTGCATTCACTTCCGTGACTTCTGTTCGGCATCTTATGTTAATAATAGTCAGAGTGATCCTTGATGTGGAGATGGTGATGTAGGAGAGTCGCATCATGGAAGTACAGCCTCAGCATCACGTCATAAGCCCCGCCCCTTTGCTTCCCATTGGTCCAGACTGGTTCTGAGGCTGTGCCCTTTCATTGGTGAAAGAATCGTTGGCATCACAAGCAGTGGCCCATACACTTATTTATACAGACTGAAGTGGACAGGACGTATTGTCGAGATAAAGGAACACCTTCTACGCTCAATATAGATTCGTAAAAATGGGAAACCCTCGCGTTTATTTCGACATTACAATCGATGGTTCCAACACGGGCAGGATTATCATGGAGGTAAGTGAGACAATATTATGCTCCTCGCGTTCATCGGTCTAATCTCCGGTCTTCAAACTGCTGGCTCTCAGCATCCGAGAGCTTTATACTGACTTATCTACTCCTATCTGCAACTACTTTATCTGCAAGATTTAAGAACGTGTTCTTGCTTCTCGGGGAACGCCCATGGAGCAGTGAAGTAGGGCCTTCTGCGTGTGTGTTGGCGCGTGCATGTGAGTGCATGTGGGGGTGTGCGTGCGCGTGAACAACAGGACTATAAACATCCATGACTGACTGTCCTCACATTCTTCTGTTTCAGCTGCGAGCGGATGTAGTTCCTAAGACTGCAGGTGAGACACCACATGAACACTGTTGCATTGAAAGTTTGAAAGTCTTTGATTGACATGAAGCTTAACACTGCTCACCACACTCTCTGGAAAGATTGCCTACTTTCTCTTGTAGATCTGACCTAATTCATCCTGAGTGCATAATGGCCTCCATGTCTCTGTAGATTTTAATAAGCGCTCTTCATCTTGCTCTCTTCACATGTGCTTCCCTTAGTCTGAGAATTTGTGTTCCATTGTGTTGATGATTGATTATTTCTATTACAGAAAATTTCCGTGCGCTTTGCACTGGTGAAAAAGGATTTGGCTTTAAGGGTTCCTCCTTCCATCGCATCATTCCCAAATTTATGTGCCAGGTATGTTAACTGGTCCGTGTTTACGTTTGAGAGCAGACTTAATACACAAAGTGTTTACAGGGGGGAGACTTCACCAATCACAATGGTACTGGAGGAAAGTCCATTTATGGAGAGAAGTTTGCTGATGAGAACTTCCAGCTGAAGCACACAGGTTTGGGCTGCCTGTCCATGGCCAATGCAGGGCCCAACACTAACGGATCCCAATTCTTTATCTGCACTGCCTCCACTGACTGGTGCGTCCATTCAATAAACTGTACCCTCTTGTCTGCATGTGCCTTTCTGTGGTCCATACTAAAGTCTGGTTTTGTTTTACAGGCTGAATGGGAAGCATGTGGTTTTTGGCAGTGTTGTAGAGGGCATCGATGTTGTCAAAGCAATGGAGAAGCATGGGACAAAAAGTGGAACTCCCAAAGCTAAAGTTGTCATTTCTGACTCTGGTGAACTTAAATAGGTTGTCAGAGATACATCACATTACTGAGTGTTACTTTTTAAGTACATTTATCAACACTAAATCAACTGTGGAAATGTATATTGCAGTAGTAAAAACCCAGTCTACTGTTCCTCCCCCAAATCGTGTGTGTATATATCATATTGGTGTATATTATTTTATTTGTCCAACAAATGTTATATTTGGAAACTGCTTTTTTGTTTTTTTTCCTGGCTAGATTACATAAGGTTTTCTGCCATCTAGTGGCGTGAAACTGCACACACAACTCTTTCATCTTCAGCGTGTGCTAAAAATATCTTGCAGCCACTAAAGAATTGAGGAGATTCCTGAGCAGAATCCGTAGGAAAGAAACAGATACAACAAACAATAATATTAATAATAATAATAATAATGAAAGGGGTCATCATTTTGCTTCGAGTGCAGAAGATCACACTCACCAAAAGACAAGTTCCAAAATAGTAATAATAAAAACTGTAACTGGCAAAATGTTTATTAAAACATCCAGGCATTATAAATCAAATATCGAAAGTGATAGATTTACATACAGTAGTTTAAAAATCTCCTTTTCCAAGAGACATCACAATGAATCACAAAAAGAGATATTACAAAAATAAACAAAACAACACTAATAAACCTTGCCATAGAAATGTCTGTGAAAGATAGAAATATTCATAACAAAGGTACAAACCCGGTGAGCAGCTGTTTACACACAGTACAACAGGCCACACAGTGAGATGTCGAGACAAATCAAAACTCTATCATTCACATATTACACATTCTTCACTGTAGATGACCACGGTATATTTAACACAACGTTGGGAATTAGGAACAGCAGACCAACAATGATTGTATTCAAATGTAACACATTGTTTTAAATGCTGGTATAAACATTTGCACTGCACCATGTATTTGCAGAATACATAGCGGCAGTTTGTAGCTATTCATTGGCACCTTTTTGCTATAGGTTGTTCAACACTGACGCGTGAGTAAAATATATTAAAGTAGCAATATGTAAGATTTTCATGTCAAATCATCGATAAATGGCCCTAATCTGTCAAAAGGCATTAATAAACCAAGCTCCTTTCAAATACTTCTTCAACTGATATAAGTCGTTCAGCCGAGATATTTCAAAATCTTGTTATTGTTTTTGTTTCGATGTCCCGCCCTCCCTGTTTTACCAATCAGAAAGTCCGTAATCCAGGTTGCCAGAACTCACCATGTCGAGCTAATCTCACTGGTAAAATAAGATAAAATAAACTTTATAAGATGGCATGACCTAAAGTAACATGTGGCCACGGAACTAAAAAAGATCTCGATATGATTCTCAAATTATTAATGACAAAACAAGGAATAAAACAAGGATTTCTAGGGGATACCTTGGTGAAAAATTGTGTTCTGTTATTGACAAAAAACTTCAGCTATTTTGGTCCCAGCTGGGTTCGTCTGCATATCTGGCAACCTGAGTCAGGGAGAGCGCAGTACCACTTTTGGCCACATATCTTTTAACATATTGCTCCTTTAACAATTGATTTTTCTATTGTTTAAACTGAAAACTCCATTCACAATAATACAGAATCCCCAGAGTGTTAAATTCTGAGTTGAATTGAATCAGTAACCTGGTCCAAAGGAAAAATCTTTGCACATATAATAAAAATACTATTTAAGTTTCCCTGTTTTGTTATTTAGATGCTTCAGAATTTAGCTACATAACGGTGCTGGTCAGTTTGCTGGCTGTCCGTCATAGAACCCACATATCAACACAGTGGACGTACGCACAATGATTTTTGAGAGTTCCTTGTTGTACTACAAAATCTATAAAAGGCTAAAACATAATCTCAACTGTTAAAAAGATATGAATAATAATGATATATGTGGTGTTCTCAATAGTCACATGCACATACGTGTTAGATATGAGGTGATGTCGCATACTCTCAGCTCTGTGGCGATGACTTCCTGCTCTCTCTCAGGATGCTGTCCAGTCCATTGAGCTGACGGAGGAAGCCTCTGTTTGGGATGACGCCGCGGTGGTCCTTTACAGTTTTAATGGCCTCCACCAGAGTCAGGTTCTGTCGGATCATTAGATAAGCCAACACTAGTGTGGCAGAGCGGCTGACTCCCACCGTGCAGTGAACGAGCACCTTTCCTAAACGAAAAGACAGACATGGAAATGCTGTGGTAAAAAGGAGGTTATTGTCGGCAAGAATACTTTTTCACTTTGATTAGTGCAGTTTGTTTAATAAAAGATCAGATGATTCCCTGTACTGACCGCTATGTACCACACTGTTTTATGTAGTAAGATAAATAGGAATATTGTTAGGTAGTTAGTTAGAAATGATTATAATTCATATACTTTTGTGATTATATGGATGAGTTTTTTTTTTTTTGTTAAGAACCCCCCACTTTTGGAAAAAAAAACTCTGGTCTTGTTTGATGAGCACGTATCACCAGAATGAATAACAATTAGGAGGCTCAATAGTCTTGATGATCCACCGGGAAGTAGAAAATCCTCCTATACCTTTGTACAAAAAAAAACCTATGGAAAGTATGCAAAATAACCATGCCAAGATTGTGACATCATAGTGTTAAAACCGGTTTAAGTGAATGTTACTGTCTGTACATTTTCAGCATTAGTTTTGATAGTGTGCTAGATGGTTTCAAGCACAACTTTGGGTGATTTTAACATGTGTTTTAAGACCTTGTTAAACATGTGTTTCCTTCACAACTACATGAAAGTGATAACCGTCCTCTTGCTTACTTCTAGATAACATTTCCAGTCAGGTACTTTTAATAATAAAGTTTGCTATTTTTTTTTTAGAATGTTCTGTTTATTTGTTTTGTTTGTTTGAATGCATGTGTTTCTGCTGCTACTGGACACCTGAATTTCTCCTACGGGGATCAATAAAGTATCTTTTGTCTAACTATCTAGAAATACGCACTCCCAATTACTGTTTGTTTGTGTCTCCTGCTTTGGCACGTATCTGCTGTTTGTGTGGGACTTATTTCGCTCCAATCAGCCGAATTATAATGATGTCACTCTCAGCAATCAAGCCTAATGCGTGCGTGTGCGTGAATGTGTGCGCGCGCATGTGTGCCAGTGCCAGATATCTATAGCTCTATGCCCAGTGCGTTTGAAAACTCACCTCCACTTATGAGGGCTTTGTGAATAAATTCTGCAGCTGGATAGAAGTTGACGCTCATATCAAACGTGGGCGAGTCATGAGCCTCAATCCCATGGTACGTGATATTCATCCCGGCATAATACTCTGCTCCTCCGCGCCATTTGCTCTGAGCGCAATTGAGGATGTGCGTAATGCCAAGTTTGACCAGCTCTCTTCGGTCTGACGCGATATTCCTGTTGACAGAAGCGTGCAACTATTGTACACTTATTGCAGTAGTAAAGATCACGTTTCAAACAAGAGGGAACCCACTGGTCTCCGATGAAGAGACGCGGCCACACTTCGTCCGCATGGTTACACGCTGTTTTGCCCGTGCACAGCAGCCTCTCCAGCTCAGAGACGGACAGGATGGGAGACGCACGCTCGGAGTCTTTCCTGTTGGGAGATCTGGAGCTGCTCCTTGACCGGGAAAACCGGGACATAAACGCCATTTATACCGAATAAACAGCGCCACTCTCGCTGTAGTAAGCATAACATAGTGAAATATTGTTGTTTAGGCAAGAAACATAAACAAAACAACACCACATGATGAATCCTACACGATGTAAATGTTTTTGGATAACCGTACGTTACCCGTGAGTTTGCGTTGTCTTCTTCAAAAACATGACTGAGAATTCCATCATCCCACTTACCTCGTATTTGTTTTGTTTTGCCACTAGTTAAACGCTGGGTTGGTGTGCAGCCATGATGCGTCCTCCTCGATGTGGGAGGATGAGGAGGCAGACGCCTAGCAACCAGACATCTGCATCCTGCTCCAACCCATCCTCAAAGCATGTTCGTGTGGAACTGCACGCTCTCAGTGGCAACAAAAATACATGTAGAGGAAGCAATTGTGTAGGAAAAACACTGTGCAAATAAGTAACAAAAGGGGTAAGGTCTAGACCTGCTAAATATACAAACAGCATTTCCACCAAATACTGTCTACCATACTATATACTTATCATTATCAAACCAAGCCAACAGGTTTTTTGTATTAATTATTATTATTGTCAGTAATGATAATATTCAGATAAAGAACAAAAATCTCCGAGAGGCGCAGCAGTTCTAGTGCTTCAAAGGGTTTGAGCGGGTTTTATACCTCGGTCAGACGGGGGCTTTTGTGTGGAGTTTGCATGTTCTGTGCATTGGTTTCTCCAGGTGCTCCGGTTGCAAAAACATAATACATTGTGAATAGAAACGACTGTGGGACAACGAAAAAAAAAACGTGTTCACTGAAATCAATCCTAAATCTGTTTGTGTAAGCTCTCAGCTGAGATTTCTCGTCTGAATCCTGAATCTATTGTTTTCCTTGTCCCATATATAGAGATATACTGAAACATACCTTTTGGACCTGACATTAAAAAAGTAAAAGTATAGAGAAAAAGTAAAAGTATAGAGAGATACTACAACACAATACACACAATACAATTTATTCTTGTAAGAGCCCTAAATCACAACAGAAATCATCTCAGAGGACTCAACAAAACCATTGAAATCTATAGTAAACCCACTCTGATGAAAGTAAAATGATTGAAATAATTCTCTAAAGTAAAAGTATAAAACAACAGGTTTAGTATGTACAAAAGTGAAAAGTAAAATGCATTTATGAAATGTAAAGATTAAACAAGATACAACTTTATTGATCTCATAATGGAGAAGTGTTAAAAAGGGTGTGGAAAAAGGATATTTGGGTTTAGGGAGCAGAAGTGAAAACATGCCTGAAGTATTGACACCAAGAAGTACGCAAGTACAATATTTAATTCAAATACTTGTCACCACTGTTACTAAAACATCTGTGTTTTGTCTCCCTCTACTGTCTGCACTGCAGCTGTGTGCCATGGTGCTACCCTCCTCCCCTTTTAGATCGAGTGACGTAAAAAATATGCGACGCACGTGTTTCAGCTCGGCTCAGATGCAAACACATCTTTAACAATGGCAGAAGAGAGATTAAAGTTTCATGAAATGGGTTTAGATGATCGCCTTTTGAAGGTAACCGTTTGTTTACATGTTAGATCAAATCAAACACCTGATAGTAACGCGCAAAAGTAAACACTGGTGACAAGTAGTAAACAAAGTATTTTCTAACAGGATTCCTCAAGCTAATGATAAAGTAGATGTAGATAATGAATGCGATTACTTGTTTTCTGTCTTGTATTCTGCTTCATTCAATAACGTGGGCTGTTGTCTTTTTTGTGGTTGGGAGATATAATATGGTGCATCTATATTCTACTCCAGGCGGTCGCAGACCTTGGTTGGATGCAGCCCACATTAATCCAGGAGAAGGCTATTCCTTTGGCACTGGAAGGAAAAGACCTTTTGGCACGTGCTCGAACTGGATCTGGAAAAACTGCTGCATATGCCATACCTGTCATACAACGCCTTTTAGACTCCAAACAGGTATGACATCAAAGAGTGTGTAAATCAAATTAAAATCTGTCGACCACTCTCACGTAACTTGTTTCAGAGTGTTCGGGAGCAGGACATAAGAGCCCTGATCCTTGTGCCGACAAAGGAGCTGGGTCAGCAGGTTCAGACCATGATCCGACAGTTGACTGCTTACTGCTCTAGAGATGTTCGAGTGGCGGATATCTCTGGCTCCACTGACCTGTCCACACAGAGGTCAGTCGTGTTGTCCATATAATTTCATATTGAGTTCATGCAATGACCTTGATTTGATCCTTGTTTAGGCCTATACTGATGGAGAAACCTGATGTTGTGGTGAGCACTCCATCACGGGTACTTGCACATCTGAACGCACAAAACCTTATCTTGCATTCATCCCTTGAGATGATGGTTGTGGATGAAGCGGACCTGCTCTTTTCGTTTGGATTTGAATCTGATCTGAAAAATTTACTTTGGTGAGTTACTGAACCTCCACCCTTGTTGGCATAAATGTATGTTTATTAGAACATATGTTTATATTCATTTCACTGTCTAACTCTAGGACCGTCCCATCTCAAATATAGGGTTACAGGGGCCCAATAATCAGTTATACTGAAAAATGATTCACTTTATTCTTGTATTGCTCAAAACTGCAGTTGTTACAAACAGTTGTGGCAAATAGATTAGAAAATCAACCAATTCAGTTAAAATAAGCACAATGTGAGGAATGAATAACATTTTCACTTTACGCTCACAGTAACATGAGTAAATTATGCTGATGAATGGAGCTGCACTAAACATGCACAGTACTAAGTATAATCATGAACCGCTTAAGAGCTGGGATAAGTAAACTTTATGTCACTGCTTCTGTTCCATATGTAGTTTTGTCTGTCTTTTGGGTAAACATTCAGGTAGCAGTGCATTGTGGGATGTCTCACAGCTCCTTTACACGGCTGCCATATTCAGACAGTCGTAGTCAACGTACACTGTCCAGACTTCAATACTAAGGAAAGGATTTTCCTCAGCACATTTACTATATTCAGACAGAGGGATAGTTGGGTTCTTCATTGGTCCATAAAACTTCCCAAGAAGCTGCTAGCTTAGGGCACACTGGACCCTCTGGTCAGGAAACCAAACAATCAGCTCACGGTTTCCTTTTTCCTGTAATGCCACGTGCCAAACCAAAATCCTTATTGTGTTCTTTTCCAGCCATTTGCCAAAGATCTACCAGTCGTTTCTGATGTCTGCCACATTTACTGAGGATGTGCAGGCCTTAAAGGAGCTGCTGTTGCATAACCCGGTAAAACCTGTCACCGTCTTGTTCATGTTTATTTGTTCTGCTGAATGAAATGAACACAACCCTAAAATACAACACTGTTTCTGGATGCAGGTCATCCTGAAGCTGCAAGGCTCTCAACTCCCAGATAGCAGCCAGCTGCAGCAGTACAGTATCAAATGTGAGGAAGAGGACAAATTCCTGCTCATCTACACTCTCCTGAAGCTTCGATTAGTTCAAGGCAAGACCCTTCTGTTCGTGGGAGAAGTGGACCGATGCTACAGAGTCAAACTGTTTCTCGAACAGTTTGGAATTCCTGCGTGTGTGTTGAACTCTGAGTTACCTGTGCAGTCCAGGTCTGAAAAACAACATGTGGCCTTTCCTGAGCTGCAGCTGTCTAACTTCCTGCTGTCCTTCTTCAGGTGCCACATTATCACACAGTTTAATCAGGGCTTTTATGATTACATCATTGCCACTGATGAAGAGAGTTTGGCAGAGCCCAGTAAGGCATCTCAAGTGACAAAAACCAAAGGAAAGAAGTCCTCTGAGAAAGGGTCAAAGTAAGTTGAAACCTAAGTGAAAGAATATAAATGCACTACTCAAAGTTAAGGATATTTGGCTTTTTTGTGAAATAAGCGTTTAAGTTCACACATCAATGACTATGACTTTTGTCTGGAAAAATACAATATACAATTTCAATCTCTTTGTCCACAAAAGAATAGCTGTCCATTTGGGGAGATAGGCAAATTTCTTTCAAGTTGTCAATAATAATTGTGGTGTTATTGGTACTCACAATGACTTAAAACCTTTCAATAATAATTTGGTTTCTTTTTTTCTTTTGAATCTATGAAGAAACAAAGACAAAGAATATGGAGTGTCCAGAGGAGTCGACTTCCAAAACATTGCAAATGTGATCAACTTTGACTTTCCAGCCACAGCAGACTCCTACATTCATCGAGTAGGAAGGTATGTGTTTGATATTGGTCACGGTTTTCACACGGACACTGCACACTCTCTCAAAACACAAACTGTTTCCTCCCTAAATACACTTCACTATATTATTACATTATCCTCTCAGTGGGACTTCCCTGGTTAAAAATGGCCAATAAATAAATATTAAAAAAGGTCAATAGATAAACAATAATAATAAAACAAATTCATACAATTCATTAGTCAGTTCTTTGTAGGTTTAAGGAACTGTTCATTTCTTGTTTCTAGAACGGCTCGAGCAGACAATCCCGGAACTGCTCTCTCGTTTATTTCTCACATGGAGATGCCGAGGCTAAAAGAAGTTGAAGAGGTTTTAAAAGGAGGTAAAAAATCTTTCTAAACATGTTATTTTTACAATGGAGCACATATGAGTTGTTTTGTTTGTTCAGGCAATGGAGATTGTGTTTTGAAACCATATGAATTTAAGATGGAAGAAATTGAAAACTTTCGCTACAGATGTCGGGTAAGAGAAATGTTACTTTGTGGTGTTGCTCTGATGCTGCGGTGGATGTTCCGTCTGTAAAAGTGTCTTTGGCGTCAGGATGCCATGCGCTCGGTGACAAAGCAAGCTGTGAAGGAGGCCAGACTTAAAGAGATTAAACAAGAACTGCTTAACTCTGAAAAATTAAAGGTAGAGGGTATTTTATGTCTTTTGTACAAGTGCAAAAGATGAAGGTTATTTCTAACAAACCTGACTGTGGCCTCAGACTTACTTTGAAGACAACCCGAGAGACCTGCAGCTGCTTCGACACGACAAGGACCTCCATCCTGCTGTCGTCCAACCACACATGAAAAATGTACCGGATTATCTCAGTAAGGAGCTCAGCACTAATATTTAACTGGGATCAATTCACTTTAACAAACTTTGATTGTTATATTTTAATTGTCTCTTTTCCAGTTCCTGAAACTTTGAAAGCTGTAGTCAATCCATTGTCAGGAAGGAAAAGGAAGAGAATGAAACCCAGGACAGATGGTCTTCTCAAAGCAAGTTTTAAAGTGAGTAAAATGTATCTTAACAAGCAGTACTCACACGCATGTAAAATAATATATTTAAGACAAATGATGAAGACACAATATGATATAATTGAAGTGTCTGAAACTGCTTCACTGAGCTGAATGAGTCGTTATTTTAAAGAAATGTCATTTTCAGAACCATTGTTATATATTATAATGTCTGTCCTTTTGCTTTTGGCAAATGGATTCATTTCAAGTCTACAATAGACATTTGTCTTATTCTTTCATGAGCGAATGAAGACTCGCTTCAATTGTTATTTTCTCATTTCTGTAGAAAAGCATTCGAGGGAAAAACCCACTGAAGACTTTTCGCTTTTCTGGAGGACAGAAAAAGAGCAAAAAGTCCAAGTGAAGAATGAGCCGCCGCTGTGTGGATGGATGTGTCTGATGCTGAAACCCTGAATCTTTTTCAAGTTCTTTCTCAGAATATTATTATTGTTCTCATAATTTACATAAAACAAATGTGGACTCTCACTCTGGAATATTCTCTTTTTAATGATGGACCATGTTCATTAAAACAGCACAATTGTTATATTGTTAAAGAATAACAAACATTAAAACATTGTTTGTGTAAAAGTTTAATTGAAAATGTTTTGATCATTTTTTTATATATATTTTTTGTATTTGGTTTTAGTAAAAAAAAGAAAGTCTGCTCAGCAGATCTTTTAGTACAAATATAGTCTCTCCAAACTAACTTGATAAATATTTATCTCTGAATCAGGCCAAACAAAGGAACAGACTTGGACCGGTTGTGTAGACCTCAAATAGGTTGCGTTCATGTTGTAGAATTCTATAATTACCACCTCTTCAGGACACTTTCATGATACAATAATTAGAGATGGTTGATATGTACTGACTATGAAGATGTGGGTCTTTGACGCGTTTTGTTTCATGTGGCTTCACTTTTGAAGCCATATTATATTTCTTATATTTCAACATTTCACACTGTTGAAATATAAGCTTTTTGGACTGTTGTGATGTCACATGAACTCAACCTATAGAATAATGATGGCATTTGTGTGATCAGTCGATAGAAAACTCAAAAGGGTAGTCCTGTGTTGGTGCAGATTCTAAATTAAAGCCATCGAAAGGGTTCTCAGTTAACCAGTTGTCGACTGAAAACCAGGGGTCATACCAGACAGTGGTGCTCTGACTGTCGGGGGTGGTGGGAGCCGCTGTGGTGGTGGTGGTGGTTGTGGTTGTGGTTGTGGTGGTTGGAGGAGTGCTAAGTTTGCCTCTCAGTCTTTGTAAACGAAGTCGACGTAAACGCAGCAGTCGAAGGCGCTTCAGTCTTTCTGCTCTCTCTGGATCCATGTGACTTTCTGTGGTGGGAACGATCGGGACAGCGGTGGTGGTCGTCTTTTTGGGAACGAGCCGAATTGGTCTGTTGCCATTGAGTGCCATGATCTTCTTGATGCGTCCCCAGTTGGATTTGGGTAACGTGAAACTGCATGGACTGGCCCCAGGGTCGTATCCCACCATGCAGAGTCTGGTCTGAGGAGTGAAGCCGTCTGCCTTCGCCGTTACTTTGTATTCACCAGGATTCAACAGGCGCCAATAATCACCACCTGCCGCTAAATTAACAATACAAACAATAAAAGTGAGTGCAAGTGCATATTACAGCAGAGCAAAGGGACAATACCTGTTCTGACGTCATGCCTAATGCCCTCCACTGCGACTGTAGCGTTGGCCAGAGGATTTCCTTCTGTATCCTTCACCATTCCTTTGATACCTCTGTGAATCTGCCACAAATCACAATTACTTTTCAGATTCTGAAGATCATTTTGTAAGGCAAGGGTTTCTCATTCTAGTATAGGGTTAGGGTTAGATCTCAAAAGTTAAGCTGGAAAGGACCAATTAGTTTTGTTGCATTATGTGTTTCCCACATAAGAAGCGGAAAATATGCCAGCGGTGGCTGTAGTAATTTATTGTGTACAGAAAGCATCTTTGAGTGTCAAAAATATCCATCCATTTTCTTCCCCTTAATCCATTTCTGGGTCGGGGGGGTGGCTGTCAGAGCTACACCCAGTACACATTGCACCAGCATGATCATAATGCATCCGTTACATAGCGCTTTTTTGGACACTCAAAGACGCTTCACATGTCATTATTCATTCACTCCATACACGGTGGTGATAAACTACTACTGTAGCCACAGCTGCCCTGGGGCACACTGACAGAAGTGAGGGAACCAGTATGTGCCATCGCCCCCTCCGACCACCACCCACCATTCACACACACACCAGACTCATTCTAGGCAATGTGGGTGCCCAAGGACACAACAGTTTGTTACTTTACAGCCACACCCGACCCCACTGTGGTTCCTGTTGTTCCCAGCGGTCTCCCATCACAGTGCTAACCAAGCCCTGCCCTGCTTAAAACCTATATTATGCAAATAAAATGTTTCTTTTATTGATTTTTGTCTAAACCACAATTTCAACCAAACTAGCAATGACATTAGTAACTATCCAGAGTTTGATTGAAACCCATAAGATACAGAAATGTTTTATACAGAGCAGACAAACCTGTTCTATAAAAGAGAGCAGACTTTCTCGGTTGTTCTCCCACTCCAGGGCAAGTTCACTCTCGTGGGGAAACTTGTCACAGCCCAGGAAGATGGACAACTCGAAGCAGTTTGTGTGGAGGTAGCTGAAATCATTCATGCCTGTGGATGGAAGACCAACAAATTGACCCCCAAAAAAACTCCAGAAAAAAATGTAAATATATAAAATTGCAGTTAGTAGCTCTGCACGTGTATTGAACTGATGTAACGATATCAACATTTAGAGCGACATCACTACAGAAACAGCCAAAAAAGCCAGAAAATGATGACCAAAAAATCATAAATTCTTCAAATGTGGCAAAATGTATCTTAATAGGATCACATTCTGACTGCATTAAAGCAAGATTGGCCAATGGAACTATAAAATAAAACTTGCTTTAAAATAGATCCAAGAAATGTCTCCCTTGGATTAAGAAAAAAAGAATTACATGGTTTATCCCATTGGTAAATCTTGTTTTTAGACTAGGTTTTAATGCACCCAAATTAAGACAATAAAACATTCAGTTCAAGCAATTATTACATTGCAGTATTTCCATAAGGACCCTCAAAGCAATGCAGACTCAGAAAACACATAATTATCTCTTTACTGTTTCACATCTATGATACTTTGCAGATCCTGTTCATGTGCTTACTGCCGACGACAGGCTTCCAGCTGGCCCTGTTGATGATGCCTTGTCCTGCTGTGATGTCGTCTCCATGGCACGAGCCTCTGTAGGTCTCTGTCATGGTCAGATGGCTGTGGGCGTAGGACATGGCCAACCAGCGAAACATGGAATCATCTGGTGTTTCTCGCAGAGCGCCCTGATTCTGAAGCTGGATACGAACCCACGTTTCCTCGTTCATTTCGTCATTTAATCTCCATCGACGATTGTCTGTTAACTGCAAAGGTAATCATTTACGTTGCATGAATTAAAAAAAAAGGGCAATTGTCAAAAAGGCATGTTGTAACTATAGGGCTGTATAGCTATTGACCAATAAAATCTGACCAATCTGTCCAGTCGATCGATTAGTAAACTAAAATAGGGTGCCGTGGCAAAAGCTCTCAAGACTAATGAGTACCGGACCTAAATTGTACTAGCAAAACTTTGACTTCATGCATAAATAATAATAATAATGTCTTATAGCGCTTTTTTAAAATTCAATATATGCAATAGACAATGGTGATAAGCTGTGATTGTAGCAACAGATGGCCTGGGGTAGACTGACAGAAAGACAACAACAATTTTGAGTCATTGGTCCCTCTGCCAGTCATTCATGCACACATCAGACACAAATTAGACTGTGTGAGTGAACTGCCTTGCATAAGTACAACCTCAGAAGCTCCACTGTGACACCTGGTGTTACCAGAGGTCTCCCATCACAGCACTATCCAGGCTCTACCCTACTTGATTTCAAAGGTCTCACAGGATCTAGCTTTCATATGCAGGTGGCACCACAATGCCTGTTGTGGCTTGAATATCAAAGTAAATACTAAAATCTTCAATTCAATTGCTCATTCATTTTTTTCCTCACAGCAATCTTTGCAATAAAAAATAAAAAATAATGACTTTACTAACAAAAATATGGATACATTTTGATCGACTCCCATCGCCCAATTAATCAACTTAACGATTAATAACACACAGTCCTAGTTGTAAAGGCAGAACTCACAGAAATCGGTGGTCTTTGCATATCAAAAGGGTACACAACCATTTTCTCTCCTCCTTGTAAATTTGCCCCTAAAACAAAGGGATTACGCTCCATCCAGGAAATGATTGCTTTAGTTTCGACGGCAACCTACAAGATAAGAGAAATCAAAAACCAATGAGGTTACATCTACAGCAGCCCTCAACACTGCCATTCAACCTTACAGAGCCATTGAGAAAGTTTTCTGGGATGGGAATGTGACTATATGGGACTACACGAGGGACCCATCCTCTGTCCTCTGCTGCCCAAAGGATGCTGCTGAGATCTGGGAAGTTCTGGAAGATGTCATATCCTTCTTCAGTCCAGTGGCCCAGTGCCCAGTTACCCATCTCTGACCCCTACAAGTCAAAATGTAGTGTTCAAAGTTGTTGATAGTGAGAATTGTTAAAATTTGGGTTAGATCAAGTATTGAATTTGTGATACCATTTCAAAAGCAAGCTCGTATGCATCCGGATTCAATGAAGGCACAAGGTGTATTCTCACTCCATCCACTAGGCGGCGCACTCTGGGGTTGTCATCGTTGTACTCTTTGCACAGAAATTGCATCAGTAACAGAACCAATTCTCTTCCCAGGGCCTCGTTACCATGGAGCCCAGCGGTGTAACGGAACTCTGGTTCGCCTAACAAAGATATAATACATTTATTTTTAAATCCATCCTCACTTTGGATCAGTAAAAAGCTAAAAGTGAACGCAGTACCTGTCTCGTGCTCTCCTGGGTTGTCTGTAATTTCCATGGCATATATCTTAAGTCCTTGTGCGCTTTTACCAATATTGTAGATTCTAGTGATATTCGGGCACTCTTCATTTATCACTTTCATCATCTGGAATTCAGAGTTGTATTTAATTTGATTTGAAAATAATCTATAATTTCTTTCAGTAAAATGCATTTGCTGGAGTTCATAAAAGTTACTGTACTTGCTGGACTATTCAGCGCACTTGTACATGAACCACACCAGCTGAATGTGAAAAGAAAGTACATTTTGTCCACATATAGGCCGCACTTGAAAATAAGCCGCTAGTTCTCATGCTGTAATGTGACACGTAACCGTAACAGTTGAAAAACAAAGCCGAGACGAGACGACTGTTGTTACTGGTCACATGATGAGGTGTTTTAACGCGCTGTTGACTTTTTGTGGATAAAGCTTTGTAAATAACGCAACATCTGAGGAGGCAGGTTTCATGTCGCACATTCTATAGCAACTAAACCTGGAAGGAGTCAAAATAATGAGTCCATGAACCCTTTTTTGACAACAGACCGAATCACATCAAAACAAGTTCCATCTATTTCCCTGTATTTCCTTGTGTCTGCTCTCTCTACTGTTCACATAAACATAATCAATCACTGCTGTGTTCAACTTCTTTCCAGCTGATTCTCTACCACAATAAAAACACATACATCGTCTGCGTCGCATTATAGGCCACCGAGTACAACGTTTTTAAAAGTAGTTGCCTATAGTCCAGCAATTACGGTGAATTTTCCACCGCTTACTTGTCTCATCTCTTTGTAGTTGTGATGTCTGAAGTCCAAGTCATCTGATGGGTTTACTTCATTCTCACTTTGGTAGTTGCCTGTCATTTCAAAATAAAACAAAATAATGCTTTTCTCTCACTCTTCTCTGGTCGATGCTGTGATTAATTGCCACTTACTTGGGAGCTGACAGGCCAGGACCTCGGCTCGCAGACACAAACTGCCATTCCAGCTTTGAGGAAGGATGCGGATGTAGCGAGCGACGATAGGTGTAGTGAACTGGCTCATCACAGGCGTGTCTTTATCCACATTTCCATAAAACAACTGAAAGAACGAGTTGGGAACAGAAAAACACAACTGGTGAGAAACAGATCAGATCAACAGGACTGTCTTAAAGGAACCTTAAGCAAGAACATTAAGAACTGTACTTTATTAAGGATTATTAATGCCAATGTCAACATGTAAGCCGCACTCGAATATAAGCCTCAAATGTTCATGTTGATTTGTAACACAACCAACAACTGGTTACGTGATTAAATTATGTGGTGTTTTAACCCACTGTTGACTCATGATGGTCACAGCACTAGCTCTCTATCTGATTTGATCTATTATAAAAAACCTATTTAAAAAAAAAATAGGTCATTCTTGTTTATTTAACACTTCCTCGTATCAATTTAAAAAAAATTTTTGCACGAATTTTATCCATAAAAATGATACAATTCTCAAATTACAAAAACGCAAATGTCAAGAGTACACATTCTCATATCAGCTCTCTGCTGTTCACATAAACCCTGTGAAGCAGGAATGTATCCTAGTCCTCAGCTGATAGAGGTGTGTCCAAATACAGCACCCAGGGGGCGCTATCTGCGGCCGCAGAAGATCTTGAAAAAAGTAGCAGCTTATACTCCAGCAATTATCTTAGTTGTTGAAATGTAGTATTTTTTGTACAACAAGAAATAGCAAAAACCACGGTTACGTTTATATACTCTGATATTCTCACCCATTCGGCATAGCCATCATGAAGCACGGTCCAGTCATGGCTGTCATTACTGAAAGCCACATAGTAAGAAGACACAAAGTCCTCACTGGAAATTGAAGAAACAAATCAAAGATAATTATTGTCTTCTTGAATGGCCCCAGCACTCAAAGCCAAATTATTGGTTTATACATTATCTGGTCCTGTACTCACTGCAGCTCTGAGTTCCTGCCCTGTGTGATCACACCCGTAAACTCTACTTCTTTGCGAGCATCCACCTCAAACCAGTGATTTTTCTCCTCTGCTTCAGCACACCACGCTCCTCCGTACATGTCGTCTTCACTGTCGGACGCCTGCACAAAGCTGTCATTCAAATCCACTTTGTTGACGCAAGAGAAAGAAGACTTTTCTACCTGCATGTTGAGTCGCCCCCTCTGTGCTGCAAAGCCATGGTGAGACTGGGACGAAGCCAGGAGTTGGTCATCATCCACACGGTGTGACTCCAGGCCAAATGGAGGACACTCTGCAAGAAAAAACACCAAAACGAGTTCTACTTTGTAAGTGCTGCGCGGCCAATAGTTGCTGAAGATTGGCAGGAACTTGAACTTGCTGTTGTATCCGTCAATCCCAAACATGCTCAATGATATTTAGTTTACTTTTACACTATATCTAGCTAGCTTTTACACATATGTAAAAGTACCCCGGTGTGCACCAGATTACATTTTTTAATCGAGTTAATTACAGCTTAAAAATGAATTATTGGTAATTAATCACATTTCAAACAAACGGTAAAATTATTCCATATTTTTCGGTAAAAGATTGTTTAAATGGAAAAATATATGACAAGATAAGTTTGTTTAATCTCAGAGGTCTGAGATTTCATTCCCTTGAAAAAGTCCTTTAGATGAAAGACGAAACGTCGGGAAAACCTGTTAAGAAGTACAGATGATGGGTGAGAAACCTTCTTTTGCTACGACAAGATAGTGTACATATGTACTGTATTTGTTTATTCTAACAATGAATGAATGTTTTTATTTACACATTTGAAATGAGAAAAACAAAACAAATGCAACATAATTATACATTGATTAAGCGAAATAAATAAACAATCAATGTCCAAAATAGGAGTGGGAAGAAGTATAGGAGTGGGACCTATAGGTGCTTTGTTAGTTTGTTAGGCTTTGTTTGCTTTTGTGAATGATGTATTTATCTGTTTGCATGGATGGATGTGGTTCTGCTGCTGGACACCTAAATTGGAGAAATCAATACAGTATCTATCTGCCTGTCTGTCTGTCTGCCTTTCTGTCCATCTATCTGTCTATCTATCTATCTATAATCAGGCTGCAACAAAGATGATGATTAACACCTCTCCAACGCTAGAAATCCCAGAGCAGTCAATTTGATGGTTTTTGTTTTGAATGTGTACTTACTCTGCTTATGTAAGTTTCTGATGATAACAACTTTTTCTGTTCCTATTTGGGGTTTATATCTGTCATTTTGTTTTTAAAATGATCTCAATCCTAGACTGGTCCTGGACTGGTTCAGAGCCATCTCAGCCTGGAGCAAGTTCTTGTTACTATAGCAACACACTGTTTACCTACAGCAGTTAGTATTTAGTTTTGCTGTGATTTCATTTTTGTTTTCAGTGTAGATTATAAAATCCCTCTCACTTTTTGGCTCCACTGGGACAGCAGCCTGCCTGAGTCTCTCCTCCTCTTCCTCCTCCCACTGCTTCCGTTGTTGCTCAGCTGAAAAGACACATGGAAAATTATGAAGTGCAAAGGAATGTATGTCTCATTAGACCCTGAAGCATGAATCCATGTTAGGCTGACCTTCATACAATTTTTTATTATTTATTGAACAAAAAGTTAAATGCAATGTGAGGTGAGCCTAATATTCTTTTGAAATACGTACCATGAATTACAATATTAATACATTTTTCATTGCACTTTTTATGGACATTCAAAGGCATTACTCATACCCTCCATACACAGTGGCGGTAAACTACTAGTGACAGAAGAAAGGTTACTACTCTGTGCCATTGGCCCCTCCAACCAACACCAATCATTCTCTCACACCAGACTCACACCAGGCAATGTGTGTGAAGTGTCTTGCCTAACACTTTACAGCAGGCGTGCCCAAAATTTTCAGTCAGAGACCCATTTTAGCACATCGGAGTTGACTATAGGGGCTGAGACAATCTGGATGGTAAAACTGTTTGGACTGGCCATGTCTTGACAGAACTGAAGTTGGCTGAATGACAAATGGGCGGCAGTAGCTCAGTTGGTAGAGCATTGGCCTTTGAGCCAGAAGGTCGTGGGTTCGAGCCCATCTCAAGACTTTCACCATCGACTCCCACTGTCTGCTGTTGTTGTGTCCTTGGCAAGACACTTAACCTCTGGGAACACATGATGCCACATGGGGCATGGGGCTGTAAACTGCCAAACTGCCGTTGTGTCCTTAGGCAAGACACTGAGACAATGAGCCTGGTGTGTGCGTGAATGGTTGGTGGTGGTCGGAGAGGCTGATGGCACATTCTGGTTGCCTCGCTTCTGTCAGTGTGCCCCAGGGCAGCTGTGTCTACAGAGGTAGTTTATCACCACAGTGAATAATGTAAAGCGTCTTTGAGTGTCCAAAAAAGTTCTATACATAAAACCGATGCATTATTAAATGTTTACTATCTCACCAGCTACATGACCAGGTTTTCACATTATAACTGTAGACTGTAGTGGCTATTCTGGTTGTATCACATAACAATGCATACCTCTTGAATACAAACAGTGACCCTTTACTTCTATGAAAATGCTTATTAGTCATTTAGATTCACGTTGATGATTCTTGTAAATGGTATGAAAGCGTTTTTTGTTTGTTTGCTATTTTGACAACAAATGTGCGTCCTATAGCTGTGTATTTTATGCATTTCCTTGTGCCTGTGCTCTGCTGTTCACATAAACATAATCATCATCTGATAGAACAGATTATTTCTGTGCCTCTCTATGTCAGACTTTGTGGTTTCATTAACATTTAAGCACCACCGCGGTTATTTGGCTTAATTTGGCTTAATCTATCAGTAATATTCCACCTCCCCAGCGTGTTTGTATCTCTGAATCGCCGGAAGACTCACATTCACGACCATGTTTGACTCTGATATCCAATTTCTTTTCCCCAGAGTCGCCCCCTTCAGTTGCAAGTAAACATAATTTAGTACTTTGTAAATACCCTTTTCAGCTTTTTCTTTCCGTGCTCTCTCCTCCTCCCTCTCCTCCTCTTCTTGCTTCTTGGCTGCCACTATAAAAGCAATAGTGTTGTTATTCTGACTGAAACTTGTTGGACAGACTTTTAAAAAAGATCAAACTTACAGTCAGAATAGTCATATTCCTCGTACCATGGGACCACAAATGGAACAGCTGTTGTTTCTTCTAAAACAAGAGTGGAGTTAGTAAAAGTCTTGAACAGATTAGATTTGTGAATGACATAACAGTACCTGGTATGTACATGATGGGCTCCGGGGTTGTGGTCTGCTTTTTGTCATCTGCAGCTGCTGTTTATGAAAAGGCGATTAATGTGGTATTCATGCTTAATCCGAGTTTAAAATCATCTTTTTGACAACAACAGTACTTGGCTATGTTACGTAACAGGCAATGGTTAAGTCCAGGCTGAAAACGGTCTTTTTAAGCTATGCATATGACTAGTTTGAAGCATTTCTGTTGTTTTAACTTTGACACTTTTTACAGATTTGTGTATACATCCCCACCTCTACACCTTCTCCACTGACTCCCACTGATGACTGCTGTCGTTGTGTCCTTGGGCAAGACACTTAACCCCACTTTGCCCAAAGCCCCCACTGAAAGATCAAGGCTATGCTCTCACTCAGAGAGCAGCCGTCCTCCTGTGGACTCACCACCTGCAGAGGGTCAGTGAGGGGCTGGTGCTATGAGACTTGGGTGGCATCTCTGACTGCCACCCCCCTGACCCAGAAATGGATTAAAGGGTAGAAAATGGATGGATGGATGGATGTGTATACATCAGGTTTAATATGTAATTGTACTGTTTTTTTCCCACTGATGAAGAATGAGGAATGCATGTGTCCTGTTTTATTGTCTGTTTGTAATTGCTTTTGAAGCAGTTTGGGTTATATTGTATGAATTGTGATTTATAGATACATTTGATTGATTGAACATATCAATATAAGGTGGATGGAGTCAAAACAATAAGTCTATAAACTCTGCACTGATGTGTCTCGTGTGATTTGTGCATTTCCTTGTCACTGCTCTCTCTGCTGTTCACATAAACATAACAGCTGATAGAGCAAAAAAAATTGATAATTAAAAAAAATACAGACATTAGCCGAGTTTAAAGAACTTGAAAAAAGTAGTGGCTTACAGTTCTGTAATTACAGTATACTGTTTATTTTTTTGGTATGCTATCTCAAGTATTCAAACCAACAATACGAACATTGTACAACAATAATATTTTCAACAAACCATCGATTATGATGATATATTATTTACATGTATACATTTCATGTAAGGTATAGTAAATCTTAATTGTTTCAGGTATAATAGATTATTTTTTGTTTAAATAAAATTCCTGGTTGGTCTGTTTTTTCAGGGCAAAAACGTTTCTGCCATTTTTGCATCATTGTCATTAATTTTTTACCTCGACCTGGCTCCTCCGGCTCTTCCCATATGGGTGCATTTGTGGCCACTGCATCTGAAACAAAACACTTTCTCTGTATAGGGTTAGTTCACACTTATTCTGTTGACGTTCTCGGGCTAATGTTGCTTCCTTTATGGAGACGTGAAACACCAAACAAGGCATCAGCCCTCACCGCCACAGTCTTATCTGCTGAATTTCTCTTAGGTATGAGCAGTGACTTCATCAGTAGTAGTAGTAGTAAGTAGAAGTAATTATTTATTTCTAACTTATGTACACAAAAAGTGAAAACAATTAACAGGGAACCAAATTAACATCAATACACAGTTTGAAGAAGAGTTGGAAGAAGCAGACACTTATCTGACTCCTTTCACTCTTACAACACATAATACTCACACACACACACACACACACACACACACACACACACACACACACACACACACACACACACACACACACACACTCTCTCTCTGACTCTTTCCTCAATGTACTTCCACTACTTTGTAAAAAACGGATCATATTTGCAGTGCACATGTTTGTAACCATGGTGATCTCTACATACGTACATGTGTAGTGTCTGTAGGCGGTGCTCGGCTGCTGCACACTCTCTGTCGTCTGTCGGACTTCTGGAGGAGCCATTGTGCTGCTCAGTTTCTTTGGGGCCTTGGGTTTTCTTGTGGCTTTTGGCGCTTTGGGTTTCTTGGTTGGTTTTGGTCCTTTGGGTTTTTTTGTGGGCTTTGGACCCCTCTGTTTCTTGGCCTTGGCCGCCTTCTCTGCTTGTTTTTGTGCCCTGGCTGCAGAGGACAGGAGAGCATTTCTGTTCAGGTCACTACTGTTATGTAAAGCTGACACTGACAGAGAGGCAGATGGAATTATCTGACTCAGCCACATCATTTGTGACTTTGGGTCCAGGCCAAAGGAAGTTGTAGGAAATACAAGCCAAGACACATCAACCATTTGATTGTTCAAACTTTCCATAGTCTTCCATTTCTTTTATGTTTTACATAAAAGAAATGTTTTTACACTACTAGTACTGCAAGTCAACATGCTTCCACATGTATTCATATGTTTGTTTCTCTGATCTGCTGATGAGGAATCGACCAGCTTGTAAAGCTAGACTAAATTGAATTGAATTGAATTTATTAGTTCTAAGATCTTACCACCAATAGTATGGTGGGGGAATTTAATCCAGGTGAGCATTTGGCTAATAATATTTTTGGGGGATCCACCAAATAAATCTGTATTATCAATATATTACTGAATCAAAGCCATTATAAGATAATTATTAGTAACATTTTGACATGAGTATCTGAATCACACTGTAACTATTGCTGCTTACAAAGAGCCCAAGCTGCTGTGATTATTTGCCGTACATGAAGTTGGTAGACAGTAAACGGCCAAGTCTAGTAAGTCTGCTTGTTCAGCAAAATCCATAAAATATAAACAAGTATTTGAAATGTGTGGTCCTTGGAACTCTGAGTTAATCATGGGGTTTGAGGGAATTGCCTGTAAGTGGGTGACTGCTGTCTTTGTGGTTTTGCTTGCAGTGGAAAGTTTAGAACATCAATACTATTAACCACTACAAAAAATAATAAAAAATGTTCTTATATTTCCCATACTCTACATTTTAACAAACTTAAGTCAAGAATTCAAATGTCGCTCTTATTTAAACATTTAAGAACACTGACGTTCTTCTTTGTCTTTATCCCACCACCATAACAGAAAGAATATTTTAAGGCAAATGCACTTACCTGCCTCTATCTCTTCAGGGGTTTTCTTCCTCTTTGGTTTTGTGCTCACTGGTTCTTCTGCATTAGTTGGTTCATCGGACATGTGCACCAGACTCTGGGCATCCCTCACCTGGAGCTGCCCTCTGACATCTTCTTCAGTGCAAACCAAAGCACAAGAAGCTGCCACCACCAGAAGCAGCAGTACATCAGCCCTCATATCCTCAGGGGTATCTGCTGAGCTGAATCAGGCTGAAAACGTTAAAGCAGCTGGTGTTACAGCATCTGACCTGCAGATGAACACTCAGATGAAGTCCTCAAAGATCCTTTCTCTTTGGTGTGTGGACAAGGGAACGTCAGGCCAGAGCTGGAGTCTTAAAGCCCAGTGGTTTCACTGATGAAGAAAGAGAAATGCATCAGCCCAAGGCATAACTCTGTCTCGTCCCAGTCTGGACTCACATCTCTCCCTCATGGCCCTGCGCCCCCTTCCCCTCTTCGAGGGGTGGAGCGTCTCACACAGAGACATTCCATGGAAAGAGGAGGAGGTCGGAGCCAACACTCAATGGGCTACTACCATAAACGGTCTGCTCAGACAATAGATGTGCAGTTGAACTTAAGATTGTACACTTCCTGTATAGTCTTGGATCATTCATGTTATTTGGAAGTAATTCCAAAACAAATGTACTTTTTGTAAATTTGCTCTCTTAGTATGTGCTACCTTGGACCCAACAGGCCTTCACATTGCTTTAACACATATTTCCTCGCCTCATAATGGTATGAGTTATATTTGATCTATCTCATGTTGCTTGGCTGGACAATGTCTCCTGCAATCTCTTGTCTGTGATCAAAGTCAGTGCTGTTTCTGACCCTGTGTGTGTTCATCTACCTTGATAATGTTATACTTCTGAATCCAACTGTGTGTGAGACATTATGAGAACTCAGCATGAGACCTGATAACCGTGACTTTGGTTTTAGGGTTCACAAAGTCTTGTTTTCTTTCTTTCCATCTGTTTCCAATACTGCGTGTGCATGTGTGTGTGTGTCAGTGCGTCAGTGTGTGTATGTATGTCTGCGTATACGTGTGTGTGTGTGGGTGTGCTAGTGTTTGTGTGCGTAGGTGGATAAGATGTCTTTCAGATGTGATTTTAAAAACACTCTTGCCCTGCGTTCCCCTGGGTCTGCAAATCTTGACTTATAGCGCTTTCTCAGCAATTCCCGCATCATTTGGCAGTTTCCTTTGTGATTATTAACATTAAGATTGTGTGCAGCTGTAATGCACAAATTAAAACCTAATTAATGGTGTGTGTTTTGAATGTATTTATATTCTACAAATTAATTCAATCATTCATTCATTCATTTTCTGCCCCTTTATTAGTCCATTTCACACATATATCATACTATCGGAAATGCAGCAAGACAGGACCTGGTTTGTCCTTGGATGGGAGACCGGTGCTGTGTGCATAGGCTTGACACTTTATCCACATTCTCTCAATATGTATTTATTGTGTGCTTCAGTGTGTTGTCAGTCTGGCCCAAGGCAGCGCGGCTACAATGATTGCTCACTATCTCGGTGGGAAAAGCATCATTTGAAGGCCCCATAAGATGTTGGTAAAAATATAATACAATGACATCAAATTTTGAGCATAGGGCTATAAAACCTGTTGGATGCAACAGAGATCAAATATATCTGAGAAGTAGGTTTCTCTGATTTCTAGAAAAACGTCTAACAAGATTGTAATATTTTCTACTGTGTGTTCAAAAATGCCACTTCCTTTGCATTTACAGTCTGACTTTTCTGTTGTATTTTTGAAGACTGACCTCTGGTGGTGAACACATGTGGCTGAGACCTTTCAGAGACGGGTTCATTCCTCTCTTCCTCACAGTCAAACATGAGGTCAAACCGTCTTGACCAATCCCTGATCATAACCGCTGATTGGAGTCAACATAACTACACACGCAGTATATTATCGCAAACATTTCAAACAGCCTCAAACAGCCTCAAACAAAATGGATCAAAATCAAGACTTTTTCAATCTCTCAGAACACTGTCACGGGTCAAATGAGATCCACTGGTGTTCCCACTTTTGGCAGCCTTTGAGTTTATATTTTGTCATAGAAAATCTGTGATCCATGTGGAGCAACTAGAGCTCTGTATAACTATAAAAGTGATGTATTCTTTTTGTCATTGGCACTATTACACACATGATTCTACGCCTGGTGGGGGAAGTATGGGGACAGAGTGAGGGAATCAAAACTTCATTTGCCTTTGGACCCAGCACCAATCATCCACTTACAGCTCATTCATGTTTTTTTAAAGACACAACAGTCCTTAGATCCTCAATCCTCAGACCATATTGAAAAGTGCTCAATACACAGAAGCAAGTTGACCCTGGATACAGTCTGTATAGAGATTTTAAATAATCTAAATCAGCTCCTTTAAACCAGGCTTTGAATTGGACTACACTATTACTGTGTGTCACCCGAAGAGCACATGCAAGAGTTTGAGAAGAAATTAAACAAAGATTTAAGGAAAGTTTCAAACCAGGGGTGCCCAAAGTGGCGGCTGCGAACCAGATCACAAAAATGCCCAGTTTTTGTGTTCACTCAATGCAGAACTTTACTCATTTTGTTCAGACAAATATACACACAAAAATATGTACAAACTCTTAGTAATCCTTCCAGTCTAAATGCTTCCCATAAAATAGAAATAAATAAGCAAATAAAAAAGAGCCAAATGCGCTAATGATGAACAAACTTTCCACAAAAAAGCTTTTTACACTCTTTTTAATACTGTGATTATTTATGCCTTATGATTATTTGAATGCCTTGTGCGACTGTCTCTATGTTGCTTTGCTCAGCACTTTGAGTTGCCTTGTGAATAAATTGAGCCATAAATAAACTTGCCTTGCCTTCCACTTTATTTTTTAGGCTGGACTGACTTCTTAAACAAAAAATGAAGCAGTTTGGCCCTTGGTCCGCAAACATTATGGTCCCCCATGAGAGAAATAGTTTGGGCGCCCCTGTTTTAAACCTTATGTGAGCTCTTTGACTGTAGACATTTGCAACACCTACATTCATTTTGGGTTTCATTTTCATATTGTGCCTATGATGCTGAGGTACAAGTGGCCGTACAAATGCATACATACAAATAAAACATTTCTGAAGGAAGCATTTGAATAATTTATATCTATATTGATTCTCGTTGTACAAAAAATAGCATAATACAGTCCATTTGACAAAGAGTAAACAGCACCAGTGGAAATATATCAAAGTTCTCACTCTCAGTATTGTCTATAAGTTGTAAAAGAGGTGGGATGGCAGCGGTGACGGGACGAACATGTGACCGAATGTCTGCGGACGGCACAGTGTGTTGTAGGTGACAGGAGCGTAGAATAGGGATGGCTGAGACGGGAAGGACATTGGCACAAAGCCGCACTGCTCCTCCTCTTCCTCCTGGCCCAGCTGCCTCTCCTTCTTCCATTTGGTGCGCCTGTTTTGGAACCAGATCTTCACTTGTGTCTCAGATAAGCACAGGTGAGAGGCGATGTTGTGTCTCTCCAGCACCGATAAGTAGTGGCACCGTTTAAAACTGCGCTCCAGGATCTGAAGCTGCTCCAGGGTGAAAGCAGTGCGGATGCGACGGGTTTTGGATTTCCTTTTGGCGTCTCGATGCTCCTCCTCCTCCTCGTCTGGGCTGCTGCTGTCCGAAGAGACATGGACCTCACAGTCTTGGCTCTCTTTGGGTGTTTGTAGCTCTGAAAAAAGGAACAAATATGTCTTTACTACATTTTCCACACACATGCATACACACACACACACACACACGGCCTCATTTGTCAAGCATGTTTTGACTGTGCAAAATTATTATCCCCTTAAAATGGAAGAAAACTCATTTGTCATCCACATATGCTGTAGATCAGCCATTCCCAAACTCAGTAACACCGAGGCCCCCTTAAAAATCTGACGGGTCTGCGTGGCCCCCCAAAATAATAACCAAGAAGACAACATTAAGAATAGGCTCTTCTGGTTATTTTATTTTAGGGAAATAGCCTCTGCTACAAACATTGTAATACAAAAATTATTACAGTGGATTATTCAAGTCAAATAATGAACACAAACATTTTAATATTACAAACAAAACATTATAAATTTAACATTAAATAATGATATTATTTTTTTATTTTTTTTATGACCTCCCGCGGCCCCCCTGCAGTACCCTCGCGGCCCACCAGGGGGCCGCGGACCCCACTTATTGGGAGACACTGCTGTAGATTATACCAGGGATTTTGCTAATCTCTTTTGCACCAACAATTTAGCACCTGGATTGTTCTCTTTTGGGTTAGGCATCTGCAGAAAAAACTACGTATAATTATAGACTACATATAAATAATGGTTTACACATTTAGACCATTTTTGACATTGTGGTACTCTGAAGGTCAAACAATAGATGTGATAGTGGTAGTCTGTGAAAAAAACCGTTCTTCGGTTATATATGTTAAAGGTTTTAGAATCACTATACTACTATGGCCTACATTGTAGAAAAATATTTTTGAATGATGACTTTTTTGTGGATCTTTATTGCATACTTTCTTGATTGAAAACATTTCAAAAAGGGGTTTTCAAAAGAGAAACCCAATCTCCATCACAGTATATAGACTCAAAAAAATATCAACATAAATAACAAAATCTATACAAACATCAAAAATACACTCTTTTCTTGAAATGGGAGAATATAGGTACTAATTATGTATATGGTAAGTTGTTAACCTAGGTCAATTTTACATAAAACTGACATTCTTGAAGTGAAAGAACTTTTCAAAACATGTTTACAAAGTTCTGCACATGAAAAACAATAGCAGTCATTCAAAACAGACATTATATAAAAACATCGTGTCGTACCTGAAGTTTCCAAAGGAGCGTGTTGAACTGGCCGCCTGTGCGTTATAAACTTGCGCGGGTCCAGAATGTCCTCCACTGAGAAGGACGTGTGCGTGAGCGCGCCTGTGACGGCCTGCATCGTTCACTGTGACTCCAGTTTAGACCTGGTGCCAGAGCCACCGTTACATTTATATAGGCTGGTGGCACAAATGCCTATTTAACCCTATTCATCTGGTGTTTAAAATAAAACGAGAACAATCAGTCAGTGGCATTTCAGCGGGGGCGCGCACACGCTCCTGCCCCGTGGACATGTAAATGACCCTCTCAGCTGGAGGGACACGAGGAGGGCTATTTATTGCTGTGCATCTGGTTAAAATGTGCCTTCTTTCTCTTTTTCCGTGTTCGTTATTGTGTCCTGGCTTGTCATTATTTGTAAATGTGAGATTTTACGGTTGAAGTACACGTGAACGCGCCTTGTTATGTTAATTGATGGACTCGTCAAAGGGAAAGTTCGCGTCTTTTTCTTTCTTGTCCCGGTTGTAAAGTGCCTTTTGTTCTTAGGAGGTTGTTTCCACTCTGTGAATAAGAAAGCCTACAGCTTTATTGCATCTATCTGATCAGCTCACACCAAAACACACGTCATAAACACATTCGCATATTGCTTGCAGAAAACCAACCAAAAGAATGAATTAGGAGTAATTAGGAGTAACAATCAAGTATTTTACATGCTTCAACACAAAAACAAAATATTTCTATTGACATGGCAGCCTTTAGTCTGTAGGGCATGAGTAAGATCTTGTATGAATCCAATTGTTTCAAATGGTGTAATTGCATGTAGTTTGGAAATAGAAAAATATATTGTCAGTTTTAAAATAAATTAAAATCTGCTTCATCATTTCTTAACATGTTTTAGAACCCACATGTGGTGATGATGATGATGAGGATATTGATATGAAGATAATAATGAGGATGTGTTTCTCTCATCTCAACAAATGTAAACAATACCTTCTGTCAGTCCGTATCTCAAACACCTCTGTTATTCCCCAGTTCCCAGTTAACATCTCACTGCAGTTATGGGCTTAATGCTGAGCTATAGGCTGTTGGTCACGGTAATTACCACGACTCAAAAAACATTCGTTATGTGAATGATGGAGACAGATGCTCAGTGGAGTCCAGCAGAGTTTGAGCAGAGAGGACAATTAGCAGATGTTTGACCCAGTCTGACCCTGGTCTTTGTGGCTCTGGACAAAGTCAGAGTCAGAGACTAATGGGAGATGGCAGATGTCAATATAATGAACATTAATGTAACTTATTGCATTTATTTCACCATATTATAGTATAAATATTATATACAATATTATATATCACATTATGGAGTTGTTTTGTTGTAACAAAAAGATAAAACAGAGGCCAAACATTCATACTGTAAAAACTACAAAACCAAACTGCTTTAGAGCCATGAGTTACATGGATTATAATACATATTTATTTTGTTG
This sequence comes from Knipowitschia caucasica, assembly GCA_964034765.1. Classification (NCBI taxonomy): domain Eukaryota; kingdom Metazoa; phylum Chordata; class Actinopteri; order Gobiiformes; family Gobiidae; genus Knipowitschia; species Knipowitschia caucasica. The sequence goes on from OZ035823.1 coordinate 12,607,691, forward strand.
TGGTTTCAATGTTAGGTTCTCCAACCCTCTGTGAAATCCTGGTGCATTTGGATTCTCATCATTTTCATTGTGGGGCAACCTTCTGTTTTGTTTTTTTTAACCCAAGTGATTCTTATCAAGAATTCTTATCAAGAATCACTTTGACAGTTGACTGAAGTTGCTCTAACCTTTTACTGTAGGAGCCAAATGATTGAGCTACTGAAGCCAGGGCACTTTCAAGACAGTGACTTGACAACCAACAAATGTTTCTTTAAAGTTGATATTAAAATGATGATTTTACCAAAGAAGCATGACTCAATTATTTTCTATAATGAAACATGACACTCATGCTTTGGAGGTCTGTATTTATCTGGTGCACTAAAATAACTTTCCATCAGGTTTTATAGGTATTTCAAAATGGAGTTGGCTGGTTATCGGTTCTCTCAGCTCAAGCAGATACGTACCAAGGTTTTATTCCACAGATTTGGAGCCCTCCAGTACAAGGCAAAAGGGAGGAGAAAACACAAGCATTCACATCTCAACAGGAGTTAAAGGCATTTATGGCTTCACCCAGCGGCGTCCTGCCCCTCTGTGAGATGCATGGCACACTTAAGTATTTTGTATTGTACTTTGTATTTGGTGAATGTTTACTGGTATTTGAACGACCCCACAATCTTTTCAATAACGTTTTACTAGAGAAAACTGCATGGGGTGGTCTCGTGCCACCACAAAAGGCTTTACTGCTTTCCTCTGTGTAAGATCTAAAGACAAACAAGCTCATTTGCACTTGAAAGTGTCCCACGGGAATTTAAGAAAATTGTGTCCATGACATAATTTCTCCATCTGTCGTCCTTTGAATCCTCAGTATCACACAAAGGGCATCGTTTGGTAAAGAATCAGAATCCGCAGCTATCTCTCTACAGGCCTGTCACTATTATCTGGAATAATAAGCTCAAAATGAAAGTGTTTTTCAACCTGAGAATAATGTTTCTTCCTAATGTGCGAGGATGAGAGGCCAGAATGACAGGTCTAAGATAAGGTGAGCATCATCAATGCAAGTCTTCTAAACCATTTTTAAATCACATTTTTATAGCATGGCCCTCCTTTAACTGTCCAATGCGATCTAATTACTCATGTGAAAGCTTGAGCTCGTCAGATCTCTGAAGCTATCAGGGTCTGATTTTTGTCTTGAACAGGTCATAGACATACTGTATACTGTATATGAGTACTGTATTGTTATGTGTAATAGTATTTAAATCTATAGGTAATGCGAGAAGTATTCATTGTTTAATTGTTTTACTCTGTTTTACGTCTCCATAATAATAATAATAATCAGCTTGCGCAAGTCAGGTTTTTTAATAATTTGGTTTTATTGCACTATTCTAGGTGCTCCACGGGGCATTTTTCATGTACACAGCAACCACAGCCGCCCAGGGGCAAACAGAGGTGAGGCTAGTGATCTGTGCCATCCAGCCCTCTAACCAACACCAATCATTCTTGAACGCAGAGACTTGTACAAGGCAATGTGGGGGAAGTGTCTTGCCTAAGGACACAACAACAGTTTGGAGGTCATCACAGTATTAGGCGCACTGCGCCTGGCGCAGAGATTTTCTTCTGAGATCTGTCAGGATCAGGATTGGACCACAGTGTGTTGTAGTTCGGCCAGTTTCCCACAGGGGGCACTGCTGAGTCTCCAACCGGAAGTCGTCCTCTCGCGATGTTTCTTTTGTTTTCATTGATTTGAAACATGGCGACCGCTGAGGCAGAGACGCGCGGATCTGCTGCCAGTGCGGAGGCTGCTGACGGGTATGTCTCCTGCTTTTGCCGCTTCTCCATTTCTCCAGCACTCCTGGAATATAACATGTGTTGTGGACCTCTATTTAGAATACACACTGTTCTTCCGCATTTAAGCAGCGAATTACGTTTGCTTTGCTGCTGCTGAAAGTGGCGACGTCTCCGATGTCATTTGTTCTTACAGTGACGTTACACCCTCGATATTAGATCGATGCGTATCCAGCTGGACCATTTAAACAACTAAAGGCTGTATTCGTTTCCTGTTTCAGTGATGCCACATTTGGAGATCTGTCTTCCAATATGGACACCAAGTCCCCCAATGGCAAAGAAGGAATGGTAACCAGTCTTAAATCTCTGCATAACCATGTCCATAGTGTTGCACCGCACAGATGCATGTGTTTGCTTAATCCCAGGACGGCGCTGGTGAAGGCTCGGAGGCGGCAGACACCGTCACTGGCTCTGGGGATGAGGAGAGCGGCAGACAGCTGGGTGTAGTGGAGCTCCAGTGTGCCCTGTGCATGAAGTGGTTTACCGCAGATACGTTTGGCATCGACACTGTGTATGCTGAAACATCCTTCTTTCTATCTCTAACAACCATAGTGACTGCACTAATGCGCTTTTCTCTGCTTTCCAGCACCTGTCTTCCCTTTATGACCAATTATGTCTTCCATTGCAATGCCTGCCATCACAGTGGCAACACCTACTTCTTAAGAAAACAAGCAAGTGTGTGCAAAAAGAAAGATGTTTTTATCAAATAAATAATTGCTTTTCATTTAATTTTGTGTTATTTTATATTCTTGACTCAGATTTAAAGGAAATGTGCCTGACTGCACTAGCCAATCTCACATGGCGCTCCAGGACACAAGATGAACACCCAAAGACAATGTTCTCTAAGGACAAGGTAAAGTCTGATTTTTCATTTCACTCATTGATCTGTGTCTATTCTCTTAAATCGGTAACATATTTAACTGTTGTGTTTAGAAACACGCTTGCTTATAATACACTGTATGTGTTTTAAAGGATATCATACCCTTCATTGATCAATACTGGGAGTGTATGACGACTCGTCAGAGACCAGGAAAGCTGACGTGGCCCAATAACATAGTGAAGACGATGGTAAAACACCAACAAGAATGTGCATAAGCCCGCATAGACACGCGCGCAGACACGCGCGCAGACACACGCTCACAGCTTCATGTTGGTATTGTCAATTGGGTTTTGCCCAGACTGTGATGGAGTTTCCCTTAGTGATGTATGATGCACATTTCTACAAAGACTGGTACTCGTTTGTGTTTAATATATGTGTGTGTGTGTTTATTATATGTATGTGTGTGTGTGTGTGTGTTTTTAGAGCAAAGAGCGAGATGTTTTTCTGGTAAAAGAACTCCCTGACCCCGGCAGCAAAGACACAGAAGAGGAATACCCCAAATTTGGCCTTTTGGATCAGGTGCTTTTTCATAACGTGTACTGAATAATGATGTCATGAAAATCACTTGTAGATTATAATTTGACTCTCTTCTTTCAGGATCTTGGAACCATTGGTCCTTCGTATGATGCACAGAAACAGACGACAGCGCCTCCCCCTACTCCTGGACTTAATGGTATAAGTTCTCATTAATGTAATTGATTTTATTCATATACTTGAATATTTACTTTTTAAATCAAATGCTGATCAAACTTGGTGTGTTATTTTCAATAAGTGAAGGGTTTCCTTTTCTCATGACTTGTTTTCTTTGGGAAATATGAAAAGGGGTCAGTCTGCTTTGGCTTGAACCTTGTTGCTAGTGCAGTTTCTACATCTCAGTGATCAGTGGGTTTTAAATGCTGAAACTAGCAACACATGTCCATATATTGAGAAACATAAATGCAGGTTAATCCCCCCTAACATGGGCCTTCTGATGTCTCTTTTACTCTAATTATGCTTGGGAACAGTCTGCTTAGAGAATGATCAAACTCTAAAATCCATCTTAATTTTCCATAATAAACACTAAAGGAGGGAACAGCCGGTGTCTGGGATTAAGGATTACATTCACATTTTGCAAATGATTTTTAGAGGTCTGTAATTTGATTACTCAACCACTATAAATGTTTTAGGAAATGTATTATGAGTTCAGATTTAAAACTGGTCTAGGTTTGTTTGAATGTTTGGATTGACTTGAAATTAGAGGGATACACATTTTATTTTGATCATTCGCGTTTCCAGGAGTTGTATAGTTTATATTTATATCAGTTAGCTGACAAATTGAAATTCTCCCTGGTACAATGGATCCTTATTAAGCTACTGCCCAGACCCAGCTGTTAGTTTATTGACATTGCCCTAAGAATAACGGAGCCAGTTGTTGAGGGCAAAGGATGGTAATGTTTCTCATGTGTGAGTGCTGAATGTGGTGACGATGGTCATTCTGTGCACTGTTTTCCAGGTGGATCTACTTTCTCAGGTGAATATATATAAATACACATATAGTACCCTGAGCCACTTGATGTGTGTGTGTGTTGTAATCCTTTGGATAGAAGTTGACCCTGATGTATGATCGCATTCTGAAATTAAGTTAAAATATTGTATCTTACAATATTGTAACATTACTATGTCATTAAGTAATGATCATCAGGCATCTTTTGGGCAACTTCATCTGTCTCTTTTCCTGTTTTACCTTTCCCTCAAAAAGTTCCTATTAGTTCCTTGTCTTTTGCTTGCTGCCTAAAGGCTTCGAATCTTTCAGCCATGCTCTCGAGCTAAGTTCCTTTGAGAACAAGTTGTGACTCTGCAAACATAATGTGAAAGATGCAAATAAGTCTCCAGAATATAGATTCCTTGTTCATAAAACTACTTGCTCACAGCAGGTTGGTCACAATGGCCATTCAATCATTGCTGGCAGAATCATGAACTGGGCTGCTACAGCTTATGTCCCAGCTTGTTTGGATGTATGCTTTTTGGGATCTAAATATAAAACTTATATCTTTCTTTATACATATCTATATCACTAAAAGTGCGTTTTTTATTTTAGGTGCATTGGCTGCAGGACAAGGAAAAGGACGAGGAGCCAAACGCAAACAGCAACAGCAACAAGAAGGGACTGCCGCTGGAACAACCAAGCGAACCAGAAGGTGTGTGCTCAGACTCCTTTGGAGGAATTTCACGTTCAATAATAATAATACTAATAATGACATCTTTCCGATTTGTGCAGCGACCCTTTGTTTTCAGCCCAACGCCTTCCTCCTCACGGTTATCCTCTGGAGCACCCCTTTAATAAGGATGGTTATCGCTACATCCTTGCAGAGCCAGACCCCCACGCTCCTGATCCTGAAAAACTAGAGCTGGATTGTTGGGCTGGGAAACCGATTCCGGGTGATCTCTACAGGGCCTGTCTTTACGAGAGGGTGCTGTTGGCATTGCACGACAGAGGTACCCACAGTGCAACACTTCTGAGTCAGGACGCACATGTTGACATCATTTAAGTGGCTTAAATGATGTCATTGTTTGGTTACAGCGCCACAGCTGAAGATCTCTGACGACCGGCTCACTGTGACTGGGGAGAAGGGCTACTCCATGGTGCGAGCGTCTCATGGGGTGCGAAAGGGCTCCTGGTTCTTTGAGATCACGGTGGAAGAAATGCCTCCGGAGACCGCCGCGAGGCTGGGGTGGTCTCAGCCTCTCGGTGAGTGGAGCTTCAACTCAATGATAAGTGACAACACGACATTTCTCTTAAGGTTTTTGTTTTTGTTCTGGTTAGGTAACTTGCAGGCACCTTTAGGATATGATAAGTTTAGCTATTCATGGCGTAGCAAGAAAGGCACTCGATTTCACCAGTCCATCGGTAAGCACTATTCTTCAGGATACGGGCAAGGAGACACTTTGGGATTCTACATTGAATTGCCGGATGAAACTGAAACGGCAAAGGCTCTCCCTGACACGTACAAGGACAAGGTAATCCTCAAACTACGGTAATCTATTTTATAGATATATATAAATATATACATTCATTTTGTTCAATCGCTTCCTGCACTTTTTAGTTTTATTTCTTTACTTTGAACCTTTTTCTATTTTTTTACTTGTTTGGTGCACACTGGGGACTTTTGCAAATGTATTCCAATGTGGTTTTACTGCAAATAAAATGAACCTGAATAGTTTTTTTAAGGCTTAGTACAGTGGTTCTCTCTGATTTCAGGCACTAATCAAGTTCAAGAGTTACTTATATTTTGAAGAGAAAGACTACGTGGATAAGGCAGAAAAAAATCTCAAGGCAACAAAGCCCAGTAAGGTAAAGTGAAAATGACCGATCGGTGCTATTGTCAAAGGTTATTTTCTACGATCAACCTGCGTGTCTGCTTTAGATTATATTCTACAAAAACGGGACGAGCCAAGGAGTGGCTTTTGAAAACTTGTTCGAAGGACTCTACTATCCAGCCATTTCACTGTACAAGAGCTGCACGGTCTGTCGTGTCCTTCCACAAACACACTTCATAGAAACATACCAAGTGTTTAAGGTAATTCCATAAAGTGTGTGTTGTGTGTTTTATAGGTGTCTGTGAACTTTGGGCCTCACTTCAAACACCCTCCCAAAGAGCTGAAGTACCAGCCGGTGAGTTTTGAACGGCTCTGGATGTGTTTGTGGATGTGTGTGGGCGATCCAAGATGGCGGCGTATTCAAATCATTGGCCTGTGCTCAGTGGCGCTTGAAGCAACCACGGGCACCGAAAGATTAGCGGAGCCCACCCATATTTGGTCATGTGTCTGGTCCTCCCGGTTTTGCGCAGTGGACGTCCTCCCATGATGCTTTGCGCCAAACACTAACGAGGACGTGTGTGTGTGGCTCTCATGCCCAGGGAGGGAGGGAAACGAGCAGAGTTTGTTGCGCTAAAGTGTGGATTTAAAGAAAACCGATGAAGAGAAGAAGTTCAGGATGACAAGGGACACTAAAATCCCCACGATATCTGACTATTATGAAAGCTGTAGGATTCTCTGTCAGCTGAGGTTGAGCTGTTTTATTTTATATTGATTTCTGCCGGTAAAATGTCTGCGTAGCCCATGAGAATTTTGTCTTATTTAGTCTGCAGTACAACGGGAAGCCACCGAGCCCGTGGGTGCATCAGCAATAAGCTAGAAATATCCAGTCCTGTCCAGTTATTATTATAGATCCATGGCGCCCCCTGATTCACTGTTGTGTTCCAGATGAGCGACATGGGCTGGGGCGCGGTGATCGAGCACACTCTGGCTGATGCGCTGTACCACGTGGAGACGGAGGTGGATGGACGGCGCAGTCCTCCCTGGGAAGGATGAGCTCACATTTTTTACAATTTTGTTTTTATTGATTTCTGTCTGGAGCCGTGTGCAGAGCAGTGCAAGGAGTTGTTTCAAAATTGTTGCTTTTTCTTTTTTTAGTAAGGACTCTGTTTTCCACCACACATTTACAATTTTTGTTTTTTACTTTTCACTCTTTATTATATTGTTTTTTAATACCATAGTTCAAATGTATTGTTTGCTATGAAACACAATTTAAAGATATTGATAACCTTAATGACTTTGTTTTAATAAAGGTTAAATAAAACATATTAAAATGTATTTCTGCCTAAACTGTTTTCATTTAAAATACTCTGAAACACACGGATGAAACTTGGAAAACTAGAATATTTCAAAAAGTCAAAGTCTATTTTCTTCTGTAATTCAACTTACAATGTGACACCAATATACATCTCATTACACTCAGACATGTCAAGCCTTTATTTGTAATGACATTGATAATTTGCTCAGTTTGTCAAAAGCCCAACCAAGACATCTCCGAAATTAGAATATTTATATTAAAAAATAGTAACAATACATTATTATTGTGCTTTCTTGGACTCTCAGACAAAGGCACAGGTTAAAAAGAGTCAATATCGTAAAATGGTTTCACATTTTGGTTGGTCATTTTTATTTACACAGTGCCTTTCGCAGTTTGTTCATCAGTTCATTTATTTCTGTGATTCATTCTTCTAATTATCACTATTTGATTTTTGAATATGAAACGTTTAGCTCACACATTTCTGTCCATTAGAAACAGAAATATTGTTTGTTTGGTTCTTTTAAAATTTTGATGTGCTTGATTGGATTTGTTTTGCTCAACCGTCAGAATCACATTTTACAGCCATTAAGATTCAGAAGTAAAATAAAGACCAGTATTGGTTTGTAACAAAAGCAATGTATTTACATCAAAAATGGAAAATAAACATTTACAAAATATTATCTTCATGTTAAGTATTAAATGTCCTTTGGCTGTTGGTCAGAGTTCAGAGTCTGGTCCTGAGTTGTCGTCAGAGTCTTCGATCATTTTATTATAGTCTGGTGAATTGGAGCGCAGCTGGTGGCAGAGAGAAAGTGCATCTGGTGTCTATGATACTGCAATTGTGGAAATATGAAGTTACTCTTACGTTTTTGCGAAAGATGCGATGTAGCAGACTGCGTTTCGGGCTCACTGGGGCCGGGGAGTACTCCAGGTCTGGGGAGCGAGTGCCCATTGGACCAAACGTATTCAGCTCCATAAAACATCCCGTCTCTATCATCTGAGGAAAAACACTAAATGTGAATATTCTTAACGCTTGAACTCCCAGAGCAGTCAATTTCAATCAATCACATTTTATTTGTCAGGCGCTTTTCATACAGACAATGCAACACAAGTGATTTCCAGTTTGGTTAAAAACAATCCAGCATGCCCAACCATATTATTAAGAACGCACACACACACACACCAGTAAAACCATAAAGAGAGACTCGGTAGGGTGCAGATGTAACCAGCTGCAAAAATGTGACTGCTTTTAGTTTTGAAGTTGTAATTACTGGACATATGTACATTTGTGGAATTAATGACTTTTTCTGTATCTATAGAATATTTCTAAGTCTTTATTTTGTGAAATTATATATATATATTTTTAAATACAAGTAGTTTCTCCAATGTGAATAGAAGTTATCAGTTCTCTTTGATGTGCTAGTTACCATAGCAACACACTGCTATCATATATTTCAGTCATATTCACCAGGTTCTTTACTTATTAAAAGTGAGTGAAGGTAAGAACTTTTTAAACTAACTCACTTTTTTGGGGAATTTCTCAGAATTCTATTGATTTGAATGGAGGAAGTCAAAATGACAGCTCTTGGAATTATGTTAGTTTCAGAATTCTGGGAGTTTGAGTGTTAAAATCTGCAGATCTTAACAGAGCTGTACCTCATTTTGCCACATTCTGGGAACTCGACCGGTGCAGAACTTGAAGTAAAGTTCTCCGTCCGTTTCATCCAAAACTACTCCTTTCACTGATGAAAACTCTTCAATGTCCTGCACGTCGCTGCAGTACACCTGCCGGGGCTGTAGGGGGACACTTCAGGTCCTGGACCAGACTAAAATATATGACATTTTAATCATAGACTGTATAGAAAATGATACTTACATCCGTCTTGAAAGGTGGCTCCACTAAGCCAATATCAAGCATCCGGAAGTTTATGTTTTTAAAAAAGGGGTGGGCTTTAACTTCACTCGCTCCTTGAGATCCCAGACGCTTCTTTGGGTCTTTGATCAACAGCTTGACAACAGAAAGTTTAACATAAAACTTCACAGTCTAATTGATTCATGTTTGTTTTTTAACCCTGAGGTTCTCACCGAGGTGCACAGATCCTTGGCCTCGTTACTGAACACTTTGGTGTATTCTTCCTTTTCATAGCGAATCCTTCTCTCCATCTCATCAGATTTGGGGTGTTCTCCTCTCGTCCTCAAGGGAGGGCGACCAGCCGTCATTTCATAAATCAAACATCCAAGACCCCACCAGTCGGCACTGGCCCCGTAATGCTCATGTCTAATCACTTCAGGAGCTGAAAGTGCATTTCCATTATTACACTTTTAGTTGTGTACCTTTTATGTTTGATAAACTCACCCATGTAGCCAGTTGTTCCCACACGACCATGAGCGAGTTTCCCGTTTGACAAACGCACAGCAAGGCCCAGGTCAGAGATCCTGATGTGACCTGTGTTTAAAGTAGCATATTATTTCTACAGTGAAAAAATGAAATAAATAAGTCACAAATAACTGAACTAGTTCATTCTGTTCCTGCTGATGACTCACACTCTCCTTTTCTTTCCCACTTTCCGTTCAAAACTATTTTAATTGTTTGGGCGGCACGGTGGCTGAGTGGATAGCACTCTCGCCTCTCAGCAAGAAGGTCCTGGGTTCAAATCCCGGTTGGACCAGGGCCTTTCTGAGTGGAGTTTGCATGTTCTCCCCGTGTCTGCGTAGGTTTCCTCCGGGTACTCCGGTTTCCCCTACCACTAAAAATATGTACAATAGGTCTGGCATGTGCCTCCTGTACTGGCACCCCCACTCCCAAAAATAACAATTGTAAACCGCTTTGAGACTCCGATGTGCAGTGAAAAGGCGGTATATAAATAAAGATTACTTACTACTACTACTACTACTAATTGTGCATAATTTGACATTGCTCAAAATAGAACACCACACCTATGTTTCAGAAGGTTTTTACTTCCTTAAACGGTCACGATATAATTAGTACTTCTTCCTTGTGCAGATACGTCTAAAAACGTATTCAGGAGGTTTTGTATTCCTTACTGTAAACAATAAAGTACTTTGCACAGGTGCTGCTCCGGACACATACTGCTGCTCCCACAAACACAAACCAGATCATGACTTTCTTAGGTTCAGAGATCTTTGAAATCAGGCTCAGCACCGACAGTCTCAAAGCATTTCATTCTATCCACTTTAAAGTCACATTTTAGCATTAGAATTACATTAGTGCAAGCATAACTGACCTTAGACTTAGACTTACACAGACTTTATTGATCCACAAGGGAAATTGCGTTGTCACAGTAGCTCGCATAGTATTTCACAATAAAAATAACATTAAAGTAACAATCTGAAAATAAGAATAATAATAAAATAATATTGTGAGAATAGAATAATCTTGATATAGGTACTCAGGAATATGCATATCTGTGAATATGTACACATTTACAGTATACAGACCTTTGTCATCCAGGAGGATATTTTCTGGTTTCAGGTCTCTAGAAATAAAGCAGATTTTTTTTTAAAAGGAATTGTTAAGATCTGTACAACACACAGGTTTCTAAACAGTGTCACTGACCGGTAGATGATTGACATCTGGTGCAGATGGTTTAGCCCACAGCAGACCTCTGCGGCATAGAAGCAGACCCTTTCTCTTTCTAATCCTGGGCTTCCAATGTTATAAATGTGAAATCTCAGGTCCCCTCCACTCATCATCGTCAGAACCATACAGAGGGCATTCTTGGTTTCGTAGGTATATGCTAAATTGACCTTTACAGTGGAAAGTTGTGAGTAAAACCGCCTAAAACATAGAAGCCCGTATCGGTTTATGTCTTACCACAAACCGACTGTCCACAGCTTCCAGTATTTCTTTCTCATTTAGTGCCATAGCTTCTCCCCTGCGTTTCTTCACATGAGTCTTGTTGAGTTTTTTGCAGGCATACATCATTCCTGAGGATCGCACTTGACAAGCCCAAACCTTAAAAAGGAACATAATAACATTTCAATTTCTATTGTCGTAACTAGTCATTAGTGCGGTTGCTCTGATGACTAGTCTTTGATCAGACGCTTGTGAAAGTGTGTACATGGACGAACCTCTCCAAAGCCCCCCTTTCCCAGAAGTCTGTACTGTCTGAAACACTGCTTTGTGACAGGCTGCCTTAAAAACACACAGAGCCATAAGTCAAGTGTATGGCAAAAATCTTAAGTTTAAATCTGGCATAGTATAAGGACATTTTCAGCAGTAATAGTGACTCACCTTTCTATCATTTTCCACTGTATAAAACGGTCAAAAAACATGCTCTTTTGATATTGCATGAACGGTTGCCCAGAAAGATACGAATGTAGATCTCTGATAAATGCAGACAAGTTTGACAGTCAGATAAAGCATCACATTACTAAAAACAACTTGGACAGAAGACAACATCTCACTCTAGATCCTCCCATTATCATGTTTAATCACTAGCACATGTGAAACTCAGAAAATATAATACTGTTCAAAAATTCATTTACTTTCTAACTTAACATGTGAAACCGACATGATATGGACTCATTACCTGCAGCTTGCCTTTGTTTGTTATAATAGTTGACCTTTTCTACACACTTCACATCACCCATTCACACAAGTATTTGCACAACTCAGTTAACACACAACTCAAAGTGCTCAACAAACAAGAAAAAAAACATTAATATCACACAAGGGATTAAAAGAATCAATAATCACTGTGAGTGTAGCTATACAGGCCTCAAACTTTCCATTCAATCATTTGTGTATGTTATTTTTCTTACACAATGGCCTCTCGCTCTATTTTTTATGTATACTGGGGCCTCTCACTGATACTGATCGTACTGACAGAGCGGCTGCGTTTTTGTCACTAAAAATAAGAAAAGATACCTCAACCGGTTTAAGAACTCGTTCCTACCCACATCAGTGAATCTCCTGAATGCAGGTCATGGAGCAGAGAGCGCTGACAGTTCATGTTTGTGTTACTGTGTTGAAAATTATTTTTTCTCCGGGACATAATAAATTAATGTTGAATCTTGAATGCACCAGTTATACGCACACACTGGGCCAAGGTGGGTTAAGTGTGTTGCCCAAGAAGTAAGTAATGTTTATTTATATAACGCATTTTACAGACCAAGGTCACCCAAAGCGCTTTACAATGTCCAGAGTTCAGATATTGTTCCAATCATTCCACACACGGTGATGACAGAAGCGAGTCGCCGAACACACTGGACTGACCATCAGCCCCAATCAACACCATCTCATTTACATTCATACCTATTGTGCATGTTTTAGTGGTAGGGGAAACCGGAGCACCCGGAGGAAACCTACGCTGACACGCGGAGAACATGCAAACTCCACTCTGAAAGGCCCTGTTCTGACCGGGATTCGAACCCAGGACCAGCTCTTTCAACTGTTTTTTAAGTGTTATATTACAACATAAAAACCTGCGGCTTATATTCAAGTGAGGCTTATATGTGGAAAATATAATACTCTTTTCAAATGTAGCTAGCATTGTTGGAAAGTGTACTTGCTGGACTAGGCGCACCTGTATCTAACAGGTGCGCCTAGTCCAGCAAGTACACTTTCAAACAATATTCTACTTTTTTTCTGAGTTTCTCCTGCACCTGTCTAAGAATAAAACTGCACCTACTTTTTACATGCGCAGAAAACGTCCGCGCTGGGGTCCATCTCCAGAGCCTGAATGCAGCTCTGTACGTGGCTCTGCACGACCGGAAGCGACTGCAGTGACTGAGGACACAAAGCATCCATCATTGATAAGACTTGTGTAAAAATACATAAAGTCAAGTTCATAACATCGTTTCTGACCTGGCTCAAGAGGAATCTTTGAATGATGTTTGTTCCCACTACTCTTCTTTCAGCATCTGACTTTGTCTCGAAGCTTTCCTAGAGTGAAGAAAAACACAATTAGTTTGACACAAGAACTTGATCATAGAGTGGCAAACGAAATTGTACAAAAATAATGCTTTAATTTGATCATAAAACAACATAATACATTGTTTCCAGTGAGACAGGTTGGTTTGATTTGTTGTATACTACATTGGGTGGCGCAGTGTTAGCACAGTGGCATTAATACTAGTGCTGGTCCTGGGTTTTATTCTACTGCTAGAATTTGCATGTTCCCCCTGTGTCCACCACCACTAAAAAACATAGCTCCCCTCTCTTTCTATCGCTCTCTCTTTCTCGCTCCCTCTCTTTCTTTCTCGCTCTCTCTCTCTTTCTCGCTCCCTCTCTTTCTTTCTCGCTCTCTCTCTCTTTCTCGCTCTCTCTCTTTCTCGCTCCCTCTCTCTCTTTCTCGCTCTCTCTCTCTTTCTCACTCCCTCTCTTTCTTTCTCGCTCTCTCTCTCTCTCTCTTTCTCGCTCTCTCTCTCTCTTTCTCGCTCCCTCTCTCTCTTTCTCGCTCCCTCTCTCTCTTTCTCGCTCTCTCTCTCTTTCTTTCTCACTCTCTTTCTCGCGATCTCGCTCTCTTTCTCGCTCTCTCTCTTTCTCGTGCTCTCTCTCTCTCTTTCTTGCACTCTCTCTCTCTCTCTCTCTCATTCTCGATCTTGAGCTAAGACTCCCCTGTTTAAAGAGATTCTGAAATCTCAGCAGGACTTGGACCTGATCCAATAAAAAGGATACATTTGGGATGATGCTACATCTTGGCCTGAGTCCCGTTCACTTTGCAGTAAGATTTGAGGTTGTGTAGAGTGTTTGTACCAGTGCATCTTGAAAGGAGATGTAGTTCTGCAGATCATGCCGACTCCGACAGAAGAGCTGAAAAAGCTTCTTCCCAATCGGCTGCTGAACACACAAGCTGTAGTAGTCTCGCTCTGAACAACAACAGAAAAGAAGGTGAGACATAACCTGGAATGGCCTGTATCTGAGAGAAACAGACAACAACAAACCAATGGTGTTGGCCAACTCCTTGCACTGACTGATGTGAGGGAACCGCAGCATTTCTTTCCACTTCCAGCTCCTGCCTTTGCTGCCTCCACCTGATCATTATGAAGAAGATATAATCTCACAAAGACATCTGATCGCCTTGTGATTGTGCAACGTGACTTCTCTGGCAAGTTTCAAACGTTACTACGTAGCACCTCTGTGAATGGGCTAATAATAGCACACCAAACACGTCAGCAAATCCTGTAGGACTGCATTATTCTTAGTCTTACTTTCAGGTTTAAATAGCTTTTCATGTGCAGCACTCTTCAATCTTGACACGCAAGGTTACAGTTCAAATCAAAATCAGATATTTTTGCATATTTTGTCAGGTTTTTTGGTTTTGTTTTTTATTTAAACAACACACTTAGGTTAAGCCTGGAGTTAGCTAGACCTGTCCTGCTCCACCCAGCGGCTACACCATCTCTGCTGCTGTGACCTAAAGTGCTGTATTTCAATATTACTACTATTGTGAGCTACTTTTAGAATCATATATTTATTTGTTTTGTTTGTATGAATGGTGTTTGTATGGATGGATGTGTTTCTGCTGCTACTGGACACCTCAATTTCTCAATAAAGTATCTATCTATCTCTCTATCTAGCTGTCTGTCTTTCTCTCTCTCTATCTGTCTGTCTATCTATCTATTGTTTCTGATAGTACCACATTTCCTGCTGAAGTTTGAGCACTTTGCCAGCATAAAAACAACAAAACATAACATTGAAAGGTTGAAAAGATTGAGTTGATTTTAACGTTTCAACTATTGCGTTTTATACAGATAAGTGTTGTATTTTACCTTCTCTGGCTCTAACAAGGACACTGTTGGCGACCATGCTCTCGATTTCCATTGCGGTGAGGGCTCTTGTTAATCGGACAGCCTCAGAGTGTGGTGCAGCAGGTGGATGTGCTGCGGAGAGAATGAATGGGGCACTTTCTTGTGTGACAACTAACCCCAGGACACACCCAGAGCTCAGAGTGTCTATGTCATCCTCGATCACTGTGGCAGTTCAACAACACTTATGCCGTCCAGAACCTGTAATTATACACATACTAAAAGTGCACTGCAAAAAATGATAGAATATGAGGTACTAGTGGCTTGAATTGAGTGGTTTTATCTTTAATTTTATCTTGGTTGTGTCTTAAACAATATTTATTATTTTGATTGCCCCATTGGCAGCACATTCAGATACATTATGCCAAATTTGACCAATTGTTTAGCTTAATTCTCATCACTTTTTGCAATGTACATCTTTTGATATACAGTATCTTCCACCATTTATCAACTTTCCCACCACAAAGGGACAACAAACTTTTATTTTAAGTTTTATTAGTTATTTCATAATGTAAAGTAAATGAACGAGTAATCGATTGCAGTACTATTAAGCCAACAGTTGCATGCATGCCTTAAATCTATTTTTATTTTAGCAACTTGTCTGCACCAGGAGACAATGCAAATTCCTTTTGTGACTTCCTGATACTTAGAATCCCAATACAAAGAATTCTGATTCTATTTATGGTAACCCACACCTGCTGAATTTAAAAAGTAACTATTGTCCACTTTTAAGATAAGATAAGATAAGATAAGATAAGCTTTATTTATCTCACATAGGAGAAATTTACATGTCACATTTGGCATGGATAGAGACACTCAGATTGTGGAAAAGGAGGAAATGTGAAAACATGTTACATGCAGGATATATGTACAATAAAAGTGACAATTAAGTACAACAAAAGTGACAAGTGTCAATTGGAAACAGTGTCAATAGTAGTGCACACTACACACTGTGATCATTTAAAGTGACTTATTGTACAGTCTGACACACTCTAAAAAAAAATGCATTGGCAAAACTTAATAAAATTGAGGCAGCATTTTGCATGCATCTTTTTAAGTTTTGCGAACAAGACTGTGTTTTAAGTATTCTTTGTAAGTCTTTTATCATTGGTCCAGCACAATTTTTTCAATACCACCAACTTGGATAATTGAGTTATAAAGACACTTTGTTAAGTATATTCAGCAAGTGTTTTAGCATCAGTTCAACTTAATTTTAACAATACTACCAACTTAAATAATTACATTGAAAATAAATCTTTTTGAGTATATTCAACAAGTGATTTTCAGTCAGGAATATGTAATCTTTACTCAAATACCATCTTTCAAAGATTAGATTCACAAAACGGTTCACAATTGTTAATTTCAGGCAGTAGTCTCTCACTCCACATATATATGAGAGTGGGCCAGCACAGTCACTGGTAACCATGTCCACCTTAACGTATCTGTTCAAAATTGAAGGGTGACACAGGGAGTATAGGACTGCTTTGGCATGGCCCTCTCGATCATGGTTGATAAAAATAAATACAATTACTTATTTGGTCAAATTAGTTTATTCAGAATGTTGCTCAAGTATTTTGCTTTAGGACTTGCTTCATATTCAGTTTAATATTGAGCATATTCAATTAATGCTCAAATGTAGAATTTTTAAGAAGTTTATATTTTTCGCTGCAATGCATTCTGGGTAGCGTCACTGCTTCGCCACATTTTGTTTTCAATCAACACAATATATTTATTTTGAATCAACTCAATATATTTATTTTGAATCAACTCAATATATTTGTTTTTTCATTAATGGGCCACCAGGCTTACAAGAGGATTTTCATGTTGAGCAAACTCAATACTTCTCCGTTATGCCAGAGATATTCTGGCAGTTATGCCAGAATATCAAGTTCAAATTTGTTACAAAAATGAGTTAGGATTCTTGTATTAACTTTTAATTGAGACCGACATGTTTAAAATGAGTTGCGACCACACTAATTTAAGTAAAACTGGCAAAAATCAATTATTGAGTTTAGTTTAGTATGTATTTTGAGTTCAAAATACTAACCACCTGAATCATTTCTTTGAGTGCAGCGGTGGGGATAAAGGCCCTGCGGTAGCGCTCCTTCCTACACTGAGGGTGTCTCAGTCTTCCACTGAAGGAGCTCCTCAGCTCCTCTACAGTCCTGTGCAGTGGGTGGGAGGTATTGTTCATGATGGAGGTGGCTTTGACTAGCACCCTCCTGTCCCTCACCTCCTCCACAGAGTCCAGGGAGCAGCCCAGAGTGGAGCTGGCCCTCCTGACCAGCTTGTTCAGTCTGTTTCTGTCCCGCTCTGTGCTGCCCGGGGCCCAGCACACGGCAGCGTAGTAAATGGCAGAAGCTACCACAGAGTCATAAAAAGTCCTGAGCAGAGGCCTGCTCACTCCGAAGGACCTCAGCCTCCTCAGAAGGAGGAGGCGACTTTGGCCCTTCTTGTGCAGGGCGTTTGTATTATGGGACCAGTCCAGTTTATTGTTAATGTGAACACCCAGGCAAGACTTGAATATACAATAATACACATGTTTTTATATTGTAATGTAACACATGATTTTTGACTGACTGTTTTCACAGATCACAACACGATTAAATGGTTATGATCAAAGCACTCGAAAATCCAGTTTATTTTGACAATAAAATTCCAGCTAAAACTTAGGAGTCAAAATAATAAGGCCATGAATTGTTTTGATGTGTAATCACACCGATGTACTTCCCCAACACTTAGTTGTGTCATATCTCTCTGCCGTTTACATAAACACACTGAAGCAGGAATGCGTGACAGTGTGTCATCAGCAGCTGAAAGAGCTGCGTTCAAATCCATTTCTTCACCACAGGAGGCGCTCTAACAAAATAAAAATACATGAATAGGCTGCAGGGTCCAGAAAGCTTGAATAAAGTAGTGGCTCATAGTCCATAGTCCAGCAAGAACTGTACTTGTTTTTTTATGAGGTTTTATGACTTTAATGGAGCTAGAAAAACTATACAATTACATGAAATTGTTTTTTAAAAAGTCAAATAACAATCCATGTCACATCTAGTCTCTATGAAAATTATCTTGCGTGACCTCGCTTTAGTTTTTATGTTTTGGTAATTTATCTGGTCATAAAAATGCCCTTTAACCTCCTGAGACCCGAGCATTTGTCTGGTGTGCATTTTATATATTTTTTTGCTATTTAGGATAAGTAGGACCCAATAAGTATAATACCTAAATTGTGATTTTGTACAGGAAGTAGTTTTTGAGAAAAAACATGTCCTCGTATGAGGACAGTGGGTCTCTCATAACCTAAAGAGAAAATGTATGATCTTTTAGGCCGGAAGGTCCTGATTAGTTGAAATTCAAAATTTCAGCTTGATCCAATTAGTACTTCTCTCAAAAATCAATGTCCTCACATGAGGACAGTGGGTCGACCTTACTATACAATACAAATAGACTCCATTGGTCTAAAATAGTATATAACAGTTTATTTGAAAAATGTAAACATCAAAGTTAGACATAAAATCCAAACAGCTCTATCTTCAAAGCCTAAAAATGTCATGGTGTGGACATTTTGACCGGGTTGAGTTTGAATCCTGCCTGTCCTGTTGATTGTTGTTAATGTGATTCACCTGTGTGTCCCTGTGTG
The DNA here is from genome assembly GCA_964034765.1 of Knipowitschia caucasica. Lineage (NCBI taxonomy): Eukaryota > Metazoa > Chordata > Actinopteri > Gobiiformes > Gobiidae > Knipowitschia > Knipowitschia caucasica. Next base: position 12,626,417 of record OZ035823.1, read on the forward strand.
TGTATATATACCATGTGCCCTTCCTCACTTGTTGTCCGTCCATTGTCTCCACAATGTTTGTCCTGTCTTCAGTTCTGTTTTTACATTACCTTGGATTTATTTTATTAAATTACTTTGATTTTCAGTCCTGCAATTTGGGTTCCCTTTTTCTTCATTCATCCACATGACAAAAAATTGGCTATACATAAATAAAACCGCAAAATACTGTGTAAACTGTCTATTTCAAGCCTTCAATATGGCTGAATTGAATTGATAAATACAATACTAGAACAAATAATGGCAAATATTATTAACAGTCCTAAAACAGTAAAATTCTGCTGAACAGCTTATGAACCGGGGCTTTTTTCAAACTAGCTCCCTCTCTTTTTCTAGAAAGCAATCTGTCTGCCTGTTTGGAAGAGCCCTATTGGCAAGTGCGAAATGCTGCAAAGCAGTTGCATTCACTTTGCAAGCACAGGTACACATTGCATGTCATGCATCGGAGACAGGCTTTTCCAATGCAGTCTTGTGCTCTGCAATGCATGGGGTTTTTCAAGGCTACCATCTCCGGGTTAGGGTTAGGATTACAATATCCCCAGTCGAGGTCAGCAGCTCTCCACCCGCACCATACACGGTGTTGGCAAAGCACTGCTTCCCCCTCCTGAGGCGCCGGAGGGTTTGCCATAACCTTTTTGAGGGCGACCGATAGTCATGCTCCATGGACTCTCCGAACTCCTCCCAGTCCCGGGTTTTTGCCTCTGCAACAGCCCGGGCCGCGGCACGCTTGGCCTGCCGGTACTGGACAGCTGCCTCAGGAGTCCCACGAACCATCATTGCTCGATAGGACTCCTTCAGCCTGACGGCATCCCTTACTGCCGGTGTCCACCACCGGGTTCGGGGGTTGCCGCCGGGACCAGCACCAGAGACCTTGCGACCACAGCTACGAGCCGCTTTATTGGTGATAGAGGAAGAGAACATGGTCCACTCGGACTCAATGTCCCCCTCCTCTGGGTCCTGGGAGAAGCTCTCCCGGAAGTGTGAGTTGAAAGTCCGTCTGACAGGGGGCTCAGCGAGACGTTCCCAGCAGACCCTCACTATACGCTTGGGTCTGCCAGGTCTGACCGGCTTCTTCCCCTGCCAGCGGATCCAACTCACGACCAGGTGATGATCGGTTGACAGCTCCTCCCCTCTCTTTACCCGAGTGTCCGAGACACGCGGTCGAAGGTCAGATGATACGACAACAAAGTCGACCATCAACCTCCGGCCTAGGGTGTCCTGGTGGACACCCTTGTGCTCGAACATGGTGTTCGTGATGGACAGACCGTGACTGGCACAGAAGTCCAACAACTGAACACCGCTCGGGTTCAGATCAGGGGGGCCGTTCTTCCCGATCACCCCTCTTCAAGTGTCCCTGGCATTTCCCACATGGGCGTTGAAGTCCCCCAGGAGAATAACGGAGTCCCCGGGCGGTGCACTGTCCAGTACCCCTCCCAAGGACTCCAAGAAGGCAGGAACTCGGCACTGCCGTTAGGCCCGTAGGCCGTCACAACAATGAGAGACTTGTCCCACCCGGAGGCGGAGGGACGCGACCCTCTCATTCACCGGGGAGAACTCCAACACGTGGCGGCTGAGATGGGGGGCAATGAGTATGGCCACCCCAGCTCGCCGCCTCTCCCCGTGGGAAACACCAGAAGATGACTGACAGGTATGAGATGATGATACAATCATCCCCATCTGAGAAGTCCTCTATCTCAGAGTTGTCTGCAATTGCCAACAGCAATTGTTCTGCTCTTGACAATGAAAGTGTGCCTGTAATGATAATGTTAAAAACCAACATCAAAATCTACAGTATATCAGTGACACTTCATAGCTTGGCTATCATGTGCTAGCTATAGCCTAGCTATATTGTTTATGATTTAGAATTTAGCAACACTAAACAATACTTAGCATATACCACTTAGTACTTAAATATACTATTTACAACTGTAAACCACATAACTAAGCAAATGTGTGATTCAAAATAACTATTTACAACTGTAACTTCATCTAAATCTTCCACACTGTTAGCTAAACAGATAGCGGTACATAGTCCTAGCGTCCTCAAACGAGTGCTTCACTTTTACTGACATCCTAGCCTGCTACTACAATCAAAATTTGTCAAATTTCAAACTCCATATGAAGCTAGAGACATTATTGTGCATAAAAAAATGTATTTCATTCATAAAATGTTGATAGAATTTTTACCTGGGGCATTTTTCTTCTGTAAACTCTTGTAGAAGTCTTTTGCTGATATTGCCACCAATTTTTTCCTACTGCCTTAAGTGTAATTCTATCATATCACCACAAGATGGCGCGGGCAGTGTCCCTAAATGTGGCCATCAGGTCAAGGATGTAAAAAATTGAGTATCATTGTGCCAAGAGGCAAAAATGTAATGTCCTCGTATGAGGTCGCAGGGTCTCAGGAGGTTAAAAGATCTAATCAGCTAATCAATATTATAGAAACAAATAACTAATTGATTATGCAAACTATTTCTTATATACAGCCCAATGAACAATGAACAATGTGTGTGTACGTATATTTTTTTAGTTTATGGTATTTTTATACATTTTGTGTGTGTGTGTGCGTGTGTGTGTGTGCGTGAATAAGTGTGTGTACGCGCGCACATACAAAAGTTGTAGATGTTTTTTCAAATTAAATCTTTCAACTTTAGCTGAGGTTCAAGGCTGACATCGTGTGGACACATTGTGCTACTGCAGTCTCTCTTCCTGATTACCTCCTGCAGATTACCACAAGTCACTTATAATCATGGTGTGGTCTGGACATTCTGAAGCACTTTGGGTGACCTTAGTCTGTAAAAATGCGCCATATAAATAAACTTTGCTTACTTACTATGGTGTGTAGTTGATAAGAGTATTTCAAAGGCAGATGGTGCAGATTGACAGCCACACCTTTTTTAATTAATTTTTTATTAGTTTCATAGTTTATACAGAAGAAAATACAGGACATCTAGATAACAGATCAATAAATAGAATGGATATATCATTATTCTAAATAGTTTTTTAATTTTTATTAACAGAACAAATCAGAAATTATCATGTACACCCTTTATAATATATGAATCTAATGTGTACTGTGTATATAGTATTAATGACTAAAGTTTGCACTGTACTCTCCTCCTCTGTGCAGATTAATGGGCATCAGTTCATACCTGGTTAAATTGATGAGTGGAAATAATATCAGCTTAATCTTGTTTTTAAAATTGTAATATAATTTGTCTGGATGTCTCAAAATCATCACCATTGAACTGGTTGAAGAGACAATAAAATAAAAAACAAAAAGTATGCACAATTTCCTGTTTTTCATGAGGTCAGGCCATCCTAAGCATGTGATGTATTGTAACTTCCTAAAGAAACTGGTCCAGTGGTGATTTTGTTCCTTTAATGAAAGAAAGGAATCAGCGTTTTAACAGGAAGCCGTGTGAAGAGGCGGTGTAGTGCGTGATGGTGTAGGAGACCGGACATGCTTTAAATCTGAAACGATGTGAGATTTCACAGCTCAGTCAGATGAGGCGCTGCGGTGGGCTTCAGCTCAGCAGACTTGTGCCCCTCCAGTGTGTACTGTAGAGTCATGTGTGTGAGCAAGAGAGGGGTCCTTCTTTATCCAAATCCACCAAATCTAATGCAGCTCAGGCATAAATATCATAGTGGTCTCAATGTGTGATTCCTTGCAGCTAGGTTAGTCTCCATTTTATGGTCTGAGCCGAATCCCATCATCAAATCTAACAAACGTCCGTCTATACAAACTTAAGGGAGAATAACACTTGACTGGTGGTAATTATGAAGATTTTTTATGAGATTCTTTAGATTAGAGTCATGCAGCAAAAAACCGACGTGGTATACCTCAATATACTGTATGCCTGTTGTACTAACCGTAGAGTAGGACTCATAAGCCGGATGTGCTCCTAACAAACTGTTCATTGTTGTACTGGGCATTCACTCGTTGAAGAAAGCAATGTCATTTTTTTTAGGTAGAAGCACTAGTAACACACATCATATTTTTTTAACCCCCATATAGGCCTTTACCAAATGGTTGAGGTGCAGTTTGAAGTGCCTAAAATCAAGTGAGATGACCCAAAGAGGTAGATTTCAGTTCCAAGCATGTATATATTGACTCAAAATGTGATCTACCAAATGATTGAGGAAATTATTAAAGGATTAATCTTTCAAAATAGCATTAATACACATTGTAGTATTGATTAAAGCACGAAAATCTTACATTACCACTGCAATGTTATCTGTTTACATAGCAACTGAAAAAAAATACTATCTGTATACTGTAAGTAAAGCCTCCTGCAGCTCAAAAACTAAAGGTTTAAAAAAATAAGTTAACTCAGGAACTACTTCTCTTGTTTAAAGTAAACGCACATATAGCGTGTCCAGTAAACATGTCCAAATAAATGAATAAAACACAACAAAGTATCAGACTAAATGTTACTCTAAATGTGGAATTATACCAATCCTTCACGCACAGCAGCATTCTGGTTGGTTTTAAGCCTCGGGGGTAATTCTGGATTTGAAATGCATGATCAGGTCATCCAGCAGCAGACAGGCCTGGTCCAACAGCAGACAGGCCTGGTCCAACAGCAGACAGGCATGGTTCAAAAGTAGACAGCCTGGTCCAACAGCAGACAGGCCTGGTCCAACAGCAGACAGGCCTGGTCCAACAGCAGACAGGCCTGGTTCAAAAGTAGACAGCCTGGTCCAACAGCAGACAGGCCTGGTCCAACAGCAGACAGGCCTGGTTCAAAAGTAGACAGCCTGGTCCAACAGCAGACAGGCCTGGTTCAAAAGTAGACAGCCTGGTCCAACAGCAGACAGGCCTGGTCCAACAGCAGACAGGCCTGGTTCAAAAGTAGACAGCCTGGTCCAACAGCAGACAGACCTGGTCCAACAGCAGACAGGCCTGGTTCAACAACAGACAGGCCTGGTCCAACAGCAGACAGACCTGGTCCAACAGCAGACAGGCCTGGTCCAACAGACAGACCTGGTCCAACAGCAGACAGACCTGGTCCAACAGCAGACAGGCCTGGTCCAACAGCAGACAGACCTGGTCCAACAGCAGACAGGCCTGGTCCAACAGCAGACAGACCTGGTCCAACAGCAGACAGGCCTGGTCCAACAGACAGACCTGGTCCAACAGCAGACAGGCCTGGTCCAACAGCAGACAGACCTGGTCCAACAGCAGACAGACCTGGTCCAACAGCAGACAGACCTGGTCCAACAGCAGACAGGCCTGGTCCAACAGACAGGCCTGGTCCAACAGCAGACAGGCCTGGTCCAACAGCAGACAGACCTGGTCCAACAGCAGACAGGCCTGGTCCAACAGACAGGCCTGGTCCAACAGACAGACCTGGTCCAACAGCAGACAGGCCTGGTCCAAAGGCAGACAGGCCTGGTCCAACAGCAGACTCATTTAAGGTTCATTTAATGCATTTTTTGGTTTAGATTGTATTTAGTATATAGCCATAATGGAATAAAATTGTGTTTCCATTTGGGTCTATGTCTTTGCCAACATCAGTTACCCCTATTGACCAACAGTCTTCAAAGGTACAGTATAATATGGGACGGTCACCTATTCTACATGTCTGGGACGTTCTACAGAAATAGAATAGAATACAAACAGTATAGCGAATAGATTTGCTAAAGTCAACTTTAAGGTTCAGAAATAATTTATTATGCAAACTTGTAGGTAAAGGCAAGGGCGGTCATCTGTTATTCACTTTCCATCTGAACATTTCTAGTAATTTAGTAGTATCAAAATGATTGTATATGTGAAAATGAATGCTCATAGAGAACTTTTTTTTTATGAAATGAAACCCATATTGAAATTTGACAATAAAACATTATGTGTATTGTCTTTATTTGATTGAATGGGAGTGGTGCATTCATGAACAGCAGGTGTTGTAAATACCACTGCACCTTGTTCATGTGATCATGTTTTAGTGGTGTGGAAAACCGGAACACCCGGAGGAAACCTATACAGAAACAAGGGGAGGTTGCAAACTCCACACACAGAACGGACTGAAGAACGAGCGCTCGGGAGCCAATTAGAGCGCAGATATTATCCTAAGGTTATGTCACTGAATTTACGCACCAGGTCATCTGACTATGACTGCGTGACTCATAGAGAATTGATGTTTTTGGGATGATGTGAGGATGTGATTATGTGGGACGATAGAGTACTCACACTGGCCCCGCTGTGTTCCTCTGAGGGGCGTGGGGCCCTGGGCGTGGTCTTCTTTTTATAATCCAGCAGATGCGTCCATCCTCTGTCCAAGTCTGCAGCATCCCCTGCCGCACGTCATTTTCCAATAAAGAAACTTTACATCGAGCCATCATCATCATGGCTATCAACAAATCCAAAGTAGCAGTGGGGTTTTTAGTGGCTGGGATACTCACAGTCGTCTTTGGTGGAGTGCTGTTAATTGTGGGTCCAACGGTGATGTACGACCAAATCATTAAGGTATGAATATTCTGTTTAAATCATTAAAGCTGTGTGCATAATAAGTTCCAAGAGAAAGTGTCGTGCTAAAGAAAACTGTTGTGATCAAGACCCCAACCTACTCTCTTAATTGTCTGAGAAAAAAAAAGTTGAATTTTGTATAAAGCCTTGTCAGTCACTAAATTAGGCTTTGGGATGAGAGCTGATTTTGTTATTATTTTTATTTTTTTTCACTTTTCTGTCTTAAAAAGCTGATACAAAGATGTTGGCCAAAGATAAATGTGAAAACTAGTGACAGAACCAAACTGAATTGATAGTTGATGGATTTTATTAAGCTATACATCAATTTTTGGTGATTTGAAAAGCTCGATACTCAGCTTTAATACATAGAAAAGAAGGTCCTGGGTTCGAATCCAACTCCAGGCTGTGGAGTTTGTGTGGAGTTGGCATGTTCTCCCTATGTTTGCTTAGGTTTCCTCCGGGTGCTCCGGTTTCCCCGACCACTAAACACATATACAATACCATCACTGTGTGGAGTGCAGGACAAATGCCCACAACATCCGTCCATCCATCCAAATACCCACAACAATTGAAAATAAACAAAACAAAATAAATATTACCTACTCTTAACATAATAAATAAACAACATCATCAATGTCCTGCTTTATTTGCTCAGTGTTTCCATCATCAAGTCAGATATAAAGGAAAGATTAAAGCCGCAAGCGGCGTCGAACGGCCCTCGCCGCACCGCGCGACTCCCCCGCACCGCGCGCACCACCCCGTGACAAGCCACCCCGCACCACGCCGCCCTGCACCACGCCGTCCCCCATCACGCCGCCCCGCACCAAGCCACAACGCGCCGCCCCGCACTACGCCCCAAACTACGCCGCAAAGCACCGTACCACGCAGCACCGCTCAAAGGAGGTGGCGCCGCCGTGTGGTGATTTGTTCCCATAGCCATAGAAGATTGTTAGTCAAATTGTAATGAATATGATAAGTAGAGCTGGTTTGGCTCCCTATGTAAACTTTGACTCAGTCTGCAGGGGGCGCTAATGGGCCAATTTTAAATATTTCACTTTCAAATGATCTAAACCCTGGAGTTGAACAATGGATTCAAGTTTAATGCAAATCAGACTTTGTTTGTGCAAACGGGAAAAAAATTAATGTTGTCAGAAACGGCCAAAAAACCCTCACATTTTTCCGCTCCGCTGCTCAAACAACGTTTCACTGATAAAAATTCCCTGAAGTCATTTTGATGGTACATGTGTTGAGAGGATGTGGAGCGATTTTGAGGTGAATCGGTGAAACGGCCGAGGCTGGTTTGATGTTTGTGTGAGGTGTACATTTGCAATGAATGGGGAGCGTTTGTCGTCGCCACGGCAACAGGGTAAAAAATAAGCCTTGGACCCAATTGACTTTTTGAATCAAGAGGGCAAAACAGATTTATGTGCAAAATTTCAAACGTTTTGAAAAAAAATAATTTGAAAATGCCCATCTAAAACTTTGAAATAGTCTGTAGGGGGCGCTAATGTGTCAATTTGAATCAATTCACTTTCAAATGACCTAGACCCTAGAGTTGAACAATGTATTAAAGTTTTGTGCTAATCAGACTTTGTTTGTGCAAACGGGAGCAAATTTAATGTTGTCAAAAACAGCCAAAAAAAGGTCACATTTTGCCGCTCCGCTGCTCAAACAATGTTTTACTGATCAAAAATCCCTGAGGTCATTTTGAAGGTACATGTGTTGAGATGATGTGGAGCGATTTTGAGGCGAATCGGTGAAACGGCCGAGGAGGAGTCGCTTTCCAACCGACATGTATGAAAACTTTTGCTGTTCATTTTTCCATTTTGCAGTGAAATTTATGGGCCTCCTGTTTGTCAGAGGGCGGAGCCATGATAACATTTCGGTCGTATCTTGACTTGAGGAACATGTGTACCGAATTTCATGGCTCTACGACAAACTTGACCTCTGAAACTCCCATTGGCTTTTGTAGGTGGCGCTGTTCTGGCATTTTTTGAGTCCCATAAAAATAAACACCAAAATATCAAATTTTTCACCAGGTCTGATGTTTGGTCAAAATTTTACAACTTTTCATGCATGTTCAGGGGGTGAAATTAAGGCTCAAAGTGCAGAATTTGACATCTCTCGAGCAAAAACAATAGGCCCTTTCCCCGTTCGGGGCTCGGGCCTAAAAAATCGTTGTAGTGATCTCGGCTCCTGTTGCCGCTGGTGCACTACATTACCCATAATCCTCTGTACGGGAAAAAGAAGGCGGGGCGTACGCGTGGAAGGGGGACAATAAAAGCAGGTCAAACAACATCATGTAGCTTGTTGCAGAAGTACATAATAAAATGCGATTTTGCGTCTGTTTTCGCTGAGACGGTTCTTCAGTGGGTCTTGCGCGGAAGTCACTGGAACCGACCCCGGGACCCAACGAGACGAGTCGGGCTGATCTTCTGTCTCCCTGCTTACTGACCATGGCAATTAATAAATCCAAAGTAGCTGTGGGATTCATAGTGGCAGGTGCTCTTGGAGTTGTTTTCGGAATTGTACTCACTTTTGTGGGACCTGTTATTATTGATGATCAGATAGTAAAGGTAAGACCGAGCACATTGCAGGCGACACAACATGACCACATCAACACATCACACCAGGATTCTACCTCTTGTGTGTATAATATATGTGTTTTGGTAATTGTTCTGGTCATAAAAATGCCCTTTAAAAGATCTAAACAGGCTAATCAGTATTAAAGAAACAAATAACTAATTATATCTCCACACTGAATTACATCAGTGGATTACAATGTCTGATATGATTAGAAAGTTGTGAGATAACTAATTTGCATGATTACTGCACATGGTCCATAGTAAAAAAAGAAGGAAAAGGCTACATAAGTTAACATAAGGCTACACGTTAAAGCTGGTGTACCTAACTTCGAAACCATGTGATTAAATCCATGTTCTCGATTTCAAAATTTGTCACATGCTTGTTTGGCCTGTGCCACTTCTCTAGATCAGCATTTTTAGTGAAAAAGTGTACCAGTGCTCAGTGTGTAAATCAGCTCTCAGTTTGTAAGAAAAATTTAATGTTTTCTGAAAAAGAGTTTGTTAAAAAATAAATGATATGAGACGCAAAGACATGCTGGTTATAAACTACTACTGTAGCCACAGCTGCCCTGAGACACACTCAACAAGAATCTTTCCTTTGGGAAAAACGTATTTATACCATGACACTAAAAAATTGGTACCTCCAGGATTAATATAATTGAATGTTTTTATGAATTGTTTTGCAGAACACTGTGATTGACCCAAGCAATGAGATGACTTACACCATGTGGAAGGACATCCCTGTTCCCTTCTTCATGTCTGTCTACTTTTTCAATGTCCTTAATCCCAAGGAAATATTAAAAGGAGAAAAGCCAATGATCGAGCAGCGGGGCCCCTATGTTTACAGGTAGAACTTTTTTCTCAGTTTTTTTTTTTTCTTTCACACTTAAATACATTAATAATGTGCCTTGCGAAAGTATTCGGCCCCCTTCAACCTTTCAACATTTCGCCACATTTCAGGCTTCAAACATAAAGATATAAAAAAAATATTTTTTGTCATGAATCAACAACAAGTGGGACACAATCGTGAAGTGGAACGAAATTTATTGGATAATTTAAACTTTAACAAATAAAAAAACTGAAAAGTGGGCGGTGCAATATTATTCGGCCCCTTTACTTTCAGTGCAGCAAACTCACTCCAGAAGTTCAGTGAGGATCTTTGAATGATCCAATGTTGGCCTAAATGACTGATGATGATAAATAGAATGCACCTGTGTGTAATCAAGTCTCTGTATAAATGCACCTGCTCTTTGATAGTCTCAGGGTTCTGTTTAAAGCGCAGAGAGAACCATGAAGACAAAGGAACACACCAGGCAAGGCCGAGATACTGTTGTGGAGAAGTTTAAAGCCGGATTTGGATACAAAAAGATTTCCCAAGCTCTAAACATCTCAAGGAGCACTGTGCAAGCAATTATATTGAAATGGAAGGAGTATCAGACCACTGCAAATCTATCAAGACCCGCCCGTCCCTCCAAACTTTAATCTCAAACAAGGAGAAGAGAGATCAGAGATGCAGACAAGAGGCCCATCATCACTCTGGATGAACTGCAGATAACTACAGCTGAGGTGGGAGAGTCTGTCCATAGGACAACAATCAGTCGTGCACTGCACAAATCTGGCCTTTATGGAAGAGTGGCAAGAAGAAAGCCATTTCTCAAAGATATCCATAAATAGTCTCGTTTAAAGTTTGCCACAAGCCACCTGGGAGACACACCAAACATGTCAAAGAAGGTGCTCTGGTCAGATAAACCAAAATCGAACTTTTTGGCCACAATGCAAAACGATACGTTTGGCGTAAAAGCAACACAGCTCATTACCCTGAACACTCCATCCCCACCTCAGCTGTAGTTCATCCAGAGCGATCATGGGCCTCTTGGCTGCATCTCTGATCAGTCTTCTCCTTGTTTGAGATGAAAGTTTGGAGGGACGGCCGGGTCTCGGTAGATTTGCAGTGGTCTGATGCTCCTTGAGATGTTTAAAGCTTGGGAGATCTTTTTGTATCCAAATCCGGCTTTAAACTTCTCCACAACAGTATCTCGGACCTGCCTGGTGTGTTCCTTTGTCTTCATGGTTTTCTCTGCGCTTTAAACAGAACCCTGAGACTATCAAAGAGCAGGTGCATTTATACGGAGACTTGATTACACACAGGTGGATTCTATTTATCATCAGTCATTTAGAACAACATTGGATCATTCAAAGATCCTCACTGAACTTCTGGAGTGAGTTTGCTGCACTGAAAGTAAAGGGGCCGAATAATATTGCACGCCCCACTTTTCAGTTTATTTGTTAAAAAAGTTTAAATTATCCAATAAATTTCGTTCCACTTCACGATTGTGTCCCACTTGTTGTTGATTCATGACAAAAAATTAAAATTTTATATCTTTATGTTTGAAGCCTGAAATGTGGCGAAATGTTGAAAGGTTCAAGGGGGCCGAATACTTTCGCAAGGCACTGTACATTGTCTATAGGTTTTTGGGAACATTCTGTGCTTTTAGTTTAACCTCTTTTCTGAGGCATAGTGGGATGCCATGTGGGTCCCGTTATGTAACGCTCTTCTATAGGAGAGCGTTATGTAACGCTCTCCTGAAGGAGTAGAATGGGAGAGTAGTCCAGCTTTATCTTGTTCTATATTGAATGAATGTTTATAGTTAGGCCTCCAAAAGTAGGCGTGGGCGAGTGTTTGGTCTACTCTCTTGCATAACTAAGAAGGAAAAGGTTTATGCAGCTCTTTAAACTTTATACAGCTCCTAATCACATGAACACTTGAAAGAGTTCATATAATTGTTGATTTTAGAATGGAATTTATTAGAATTTGAAATGGTAATTTATCAAAAACCAATTGAGAACAATGGAGAACATATTAACCTATGTCCAAAGGACCTAAGCAATTTAATGAATTTGCAACTGGAACGACTAAAGGATGTGTTGGATTACAGGGCTTTCACACATATGCAGCCTGTGGGCCCTGTTGGACATCAATGTCAGTGCAGCCCCGGTTAAGAGTCTGGGCCATTATGGATTACATCATTCTTTTAAGATAATTTATCAAGAAAACACCCACGCCATTTGTATGTTAATGATCATACACTGAGAACCCTTATTCACAAATTGAAATACATTTTAACAAAAGTCACTGAAATGTTTTCTGAAAAAAGCGTTTGCTTCAAATTTCTCTTCAAATGATCATTGCTGAATAGATATTGATGATGTGCATGATTATTTTTTTTAAATATTTTTTTATTTTTATTTTATTTATATATATTTTTTTTTTCTTCAGAAAACGTTGCCAGAAGGACAACATCACATTTCATCCCAACCATACAGTGTCATACAGAGAGTACCGTCAGTACTTCTTTGAGCCAAGCATGTCTGTTGGCAACGAGTCCGACATAGTCACCATCCCCAACATGCTGGTCCTGGTAAGACGGCTGGACATCATCTCCTTCTTTAACATGTGACTCTAATGTTCTTGTTGTGTTTTTAAGGGAGCTGCTGTAATGCTGCAAGATTTGCCTTATGCTGTTCGTTTAATGATTAGTACAACCTTTAAGACTTTCAAAGAAGGCCCTTTTCTAACGAAGACGGTAGAGGAGCTCATGTGGGGCTATGACAGCAAACTGGTCGAGTTCCTCAATAAATACCTGCCCGGCATGTTGCCTTCCACTGGAAAGTTTGGTCTCTTTGCAGAGGTACTGACGTCGAGACTATTCCCAAATATACAGTGCCTTGCGAAAGTATTCGGCCCCCTTGAACCTTTCAACATTTTGCCACATTTCAGGCTTCAAACATAAAGATATAAAATTTTAATTTTTTGTCATGAATCAACAACAAGTGGGACACAATCGTGAAGTGGAACGTAATTTCTTGGATAATTTAAACTGCAGTTCATCCAGAGTAATCATGGGCCTCTTGACTGCATCTCTGATCAGTCTTCTCCTTGTTTGAGATGAAAGTTTGGAGGGACGGCCGGGTCTTGGTAGATTTGCAGTGGTCTGATACTCCTTCCATTTCAATATAATTGCTTGCACAGTGCTCCTTGAGATGTTTAAAGCTTGGGAAATCTTTTTTTATCCAAATCCGGCTTTAAAATTCTCCAACAGTATCTCGGACCTGCCTGGTGTGTTCCTTTGTCTTCATGGTTCTCTCTGCGCTTTAAACAGAACCCTGAGACTATCAAAGAGCAGGTGCATTTATACGGAGACTTGATTACACACCGGTGCATTCTATTTATCATCAGTCATTTAGGACAACATTGGATCATTCAAAGATCCTCACTGAACTTCTGGAGTGAGTTTGCTGCACTGAAAGTAAAGGGGCCGAATAATATTGCACGCCCCACTATTCAGTTTTTTATTTGTTAAAAAAGTTTAAATTATCCAATAAATTTTGTTCCACTTCACGATTGTGTCCCACTTGTTGTTGATTCATGACAACAAATTTAAATTTTATATCTTTATGTTTGAAGCCTGAAATGTTGAAAGGTTCAAGGGGGCCGAATACTTTCGCAAGGCACTGTAAGTAAGGAAGGGAAATCATTTTAATATTGAATCTGCATTTTGTTTTTAGTTTAACAATTCCAACACTGGTCTGTTCACCATCTTTACTGGTCAAGATGACATCAAAAATGTCCACAGAGTTGACTCCTGGAATGGCCTGACAGAGGTGAGTTTAAAATGTTTATAATGTGGAAACATGGCAAATAAACGTTAAAGTTCAGGTGTTCAGTGACTTCTGCGTCTCCAGCTCAACTACTGGCGAACGCCTCAGTGCAACATGATCAATGGAACCGCTGGACAGATGTGGCCGCCGTTCATGACCAAAGAAACCACATTGCCTTTTTACAGTCCTGACGCCTGCAGGTGATTCATTGATTTTGAATAATTATAACATATTCTACAGTGTCTTGATAAAATATTCATATCCCTAGAGCTTTTCCCCATTTTGTCTTGTTACTACCACAAACCTAATGATTTAATCTTTTTTTGTGAAATACATGGCAGAGTAGCTGACAATTGTGAATTGAAAGCAAAATGATACATTTTTTTATTTATTAGAGCAAGTAACTGAGCATAGAGAAAATTAGTACAAATCAATCACAAGCAAAGTAGGTACACTTACAAAATATAACAAAAGAGTAAATGATACTAACATATCTTTATCAATGCCTGACTTTATCGTTTTACTAAAACAAATATGAAAAGCGTGGCCTCACCAAGTATTCAACCACCTTTTCTTTGAATGCTGCCAAATGCCTTTCGACTTCTGCTGGTCAAATGTTGATCTAACTATTAAGTGCAGTGCAGCGTGTTAGTGTTATCTAATCTCAGTGTGATTACAGCTAATCTCTGACACAGGTTTGTTACAAGACTATTGGTCATAAAGTTAAGGAGCCCACCGGAAAGGTTATGCAGGAGTTTAATAGTTTGTTATACAAAGAAGTCTGCCAAGTTTTAGACGTCTCAGTGCACGGTTCAGTCATCATCACTGACGTGGCACGTCCTGCATGTTAAACTATTCCCTCTGCTCTAACATGAGCAGATCTAAAACTGCTGTTAGACAACGCTTTGACAGAACTGTTAAAAAATAATGCTACGTCAGATTTTTACATAATTTCCCTAAAGACTGTTGCCATTGGAGCGGTGGAAGTTCTCCAATGTAATGACTCACTGGGGCTGAATACTTTTGCACACCACACGTTTTCAACAATTTCATGAATGAAACTTCACAATTGTCTCCCACTTGTCCTTCACAAAAATCACAAATCTGGTATGAATAATTTTTCACAAACTGTTTCCAGATCAATGGAGCTTGTTTACCAGCGCCCAGGTCACATGAAGGGGATCCCCTACTACAGATATGTTGCTCCCACAACTCTTTTCGCTAATGGAACGGACTATTCCCCCAATGAAGGCTTTTGTCCATGCAGACAATCTGGTTTGCTCAACGTCAGCAGCTGTCGTCACAGTAAGTATATTTTTGCACATTTTTGTCACCGGTTTATTTGATCTTTCTGGCTCATTTGTGGGAATCCTGAGGTGTTCGCAGACCAGCTGAGGGACGTACTCCCTTCTGATTGGGCGTCTCCTCCTGGTAGAACATGTCCCAAACTCATCCCCTGGACGCATCCTTTCACCACTGGACCACTTATTTTCCCAATGTTCTCCTATTGTAGAGAGTAGGAGGTATTGTAGAGAGTAGGAGGTATATTACCTATATATCTATATCTATATATCTATATATATCTATATAGATACTTAGTAAGTAGTAAGTAGTAAGTAAGTAAGTTAGTAAGTAAGTGAGTTTTTGGACACTCAGACACTTCACATGTGTCATTATTCATTCACTCCATACACGGTGGTGATGAACTACTACTTTAGCCACAGCTGCCCTGGGGCACACTGACAGAAGCGAGGCAACCAGTATGCACCATCGGCCCCTCCTCCGACCTCCGACCACCACCAACCATTCATACACACACCAGACTCATTCTAGGCAATGGGGGTGAAGTGTCTTGCCTAAGGACACAATGGCAGTTTGGCACTTTACAGCCGCAGCCGCCCCACTGTGGCTGGTGTTCCCAGAGGTGTAAGTGTCTTGCCAAGGACACAACGACAGTAGTCAGTGGGAGTCGATGGTGAAGTATTGAGCGGGGCTTGAACCCACGACCTTCTGGCTCAAAGGCCAACGCTCTACCAACTGAGCTACTGCCGCCCACAAAAAATTATCAATTAATTTCATGATTATTGAACATGTGTTATGCGCTGTCTTACAGATTCTCCAGTGTTTATCTCACACCCTCACTTCTTCAACGCTGACCCAGTGCTGCTGGACTTTGTGCAGGGGCTGGCACCCACAGAGGAGCAACATGGCCTCTTCATTGATATCCACCCGGTGAGTGCATAACATTTAACCTTATTAAGAGTAGAAAAGGTGAAAAATATGTATTAGATAATACAACAGCTGTCAGTGTCCTTGAGTGTCCGAGGGTAAAGTTTAACTGATTGTATATCATGAACTTTGTATTATGTCACTGTCACTTCAACACGTCAAAGCTTTGGAGACAAACAATTGAAGGCAATAACACAAATCTGTCGTTCCTCATATTGTTTCACGACTGTGTGGAAACTGTGTTTAAACACTTTCTAACGTCACATAATGACAGTTTATTTTTTGAGGCTAACTAGGGATAAGTTATTTGTTATCTTAACTGTAGCTTGTGTGATAAGGTAATTGGGAATTGGATCATAAAATGATAACAGTTTTTATTATGTCAATAAAATGACAAATGTTAAGAGTCATGAGTAATTCAAATATGATTAAACTAAATAATTAAAATGTTCTTTTGCAGCTAACATGCAGCTCTGCGCTGTTTAACTCATCAAAGTAGCCTAAAAGTGACTTATAATGGCTGCTATATCAGCTCAGCTGTTACTTCAAATTATGTTCCCCCATGACTCATGAGCTTTTCTGTCACATGGTTGGAGCTCTGAGTAGATCCTCTGCTCCTCTACATTGAAGAGTCAGCTGAGTTTCAGAGGCCTCCCTGAAGGTTTTCCAGGGTTCCACCCAGAGGAGACCCCAGAGGAGACCCCAGAGGAGACCCCAGAGGAGACCCCAGAGGAGACCCCAGAGGAGACCCCAGAGGAGACCCCAGAGGAGACCCCAGAGGAGACCCTGCTTCTCAGCTGTCTGGGAATGGCTCATGATTAAGATGAATATTTCTTGCTTCCATTTCCCAAATGGAACGACGCTGCTCTTTTTAGATATATTTGTGTTGACCTTTCCTCACCGCAGATATATCAGTGTGACTTTGACATGTTTCTAATTCCACAGGAAACGGGAGTCCCTCTGAATGTGTCCATCCGCCTCCAGCTCAACCTGTACATGAAAACGGTGCCAGGAATTACGTAAGAAAATTTACTTGTTTAAATCATTATCATTACCAAGACTTTTTTAATTTTGTATTTTATTACGTTCTATTTTTTAGAGAAACTGGAAAGATATCTGAGGTGGTGATGCCGATGCTTTGGTTTGAAGAGGTGTGTGACTCATTTTCAAACCCTGAACCTTTGTAATGTTAACAAGAGAATTTGTATCATAACATTTTAGAGAGGATATATCGATGGCCCCATCCTCGACACATTCCACACAAACCTGGTGATCCTTCCCGCTGTCATGGAGTACATGCAGTATGGCTTCATCGCTCTTGGTCTTCTATCAATCCTGGTGTCTGCGCTGGTGCTGTGGAGACAAAAGGTAACGCTGCTGAGACCTCACCAACCTGTGACTATTATTAAGGTCTCATTTTATTTCCCTATTTGTCCCTATTATGTTTGAGAATATTCATGATAATTATTTATTTTATTAAGCATAAACAGAACAAATTGCCGATTTGAAACTTGTAGAACAGGAACTGCGAAACCCTATGAAACCTTTATATGGCAAATGTTTTCTCTTGAATATTTGGAATTTATTATTAAAGCTAGAGTACCTAACTTTGAAACCCCGCAAATAACTACAATCTAACTAGAACCAACCCGTTGAGAGCTATCACTTGTTATCACATCTTAAGATTAGCTTCTTCAGACAGAAAAGTGAAAAAGAGGAGACCCCACTTACTCAGCCAATCAGCTCTCAGCATAAAGCTCAGTTTGCACAAGAACATGTTTTCTTGTTAGATGAGCATGTTTGAGCTGATTTGTTCACAAAATGTTATTTAACCCTAGTGCTATCCTTAGGTCAAAATGACCCGCCACAGTGATCTAAAGTAACTGACCCAGGACTGGTTAAGTTAGGAAAATCATCAAAAATCACCTCAGGGGGAAAAAGAATATTTTCAGATTTGATTTATTCAGACATTTTAACATTCTTTACATGAAAATAGAAAATGTATACACATTATGTCCGAAATGGACATATTAATTTAATCACTAATCTTTTTACATTTTAATTAGTATAGCTATTGTTCACTTATCTTGTGCTGTGTGCTCCTCATTCCTGCTGTTAATCACAGTGGCGGGTCAAGAACAAAATTCCTGTTGGGACAAACAAAATGTATTTATGAACCAAAACAAATGGGTTCTCCATATTTTAACTTGTTAACCCTTTGAAATACTACTTTGCTTTCCCCATTGCATGTCTTCCATCTTTTCATAATATTGTAACATTAAGGTCCTGAAGCCATAAACTTCTGTTTAGGGATCAGGACTATATTTAAATATTCATTAGAGACCAATGAGTTCAATGACTTTGAAAGGACATCTGTGCCGATTATGTTTATAAACGCATTTCTAGTTCTGCTACCCATTCATATAAAAAGTGGATCATTATAAAATGCAATAGTCAGTGGCTTCATGTCTTTTTGCAGAAGTCTGGAGGGGAATAAAAAAACGTGCCTACAGGGTTTGTACAAGTACCACATTACAGAAATCCTTCAAAAAAAAATAAATCTGATTCTTCAGTAATTGGCCAATAATTTATTGGTACAAAATTACACTGTACCTGCATGTCTGATGACAAGTTATTATAACGGATTATAAAAAGTAATAATGCATGTTGAAGTATCTCGTGGTCTTGTTCTCATGTGATGAAAGGATGAATCGTGAGATTGATAGATGGATGGGTGCAGCGTGTGCAGTGATTCTGTCGTTATTAGAGCAGTGTCTGACCAGTAAATCTATAGCTTTGACTTCAATCTACGTTCTCACCCGCACCTCTGGTCACAAGCTTTGGGTAATGGCCGAAAGGACCAGATCGCGAATTCAAGAAATGAGCTTCTTACAGTACCTGCGAAATGGCCGGTGCTCCCTTAGAGATAGTGGCCCTCATGTATGAAAGTTGCGCAGAAAAGGGTGTATATTTTGGGTGTATGTTCCATTTACTCAAGATCCAACGACAGATTTATGAACGCGTGAGATGCGCCCAGATCTGTGCGTACGCACCTGCAGGTGTTCATAAATCCCGCGGCTGAAAACAATCGTATTTATGAAAGTCACGCCTAGAATTATGCAGCAATCGCCTGTTTCACGCCCTGTTTTTGCAGCAGGTCAGGTCATATATATTGTGCAGCGGTGGCTCTCATCGTCTTGTGAATGCAATGAAGCGCTGTTCACTTGAGAGCGTTTGCTCTCAAGTGAAACTCTAGAGCCAAAACTTCTGAATGACAGCATTTGAGGAGTTATGTGGCGCGACCTCTCTTGTCACCTGCTCTGCATGCACTCCCAAGAGTGTGCAGCGGGTGGACAGGGCAGCGAGACATTTGGAGTGAGCAATACCATAGTCCATTGGTCCATGCATTAATGGGTTGTGTGTCTGTGTGAGGCTTACACAAATCTAATGAAGACATACACTGCTTTACCAGATGTGAATGAGGAATACAAATAGCCGTGCGTACTTACGCAGCGCCTGCCACAGAAATATATGGGTCACACATCCCTGTGGCGTAAAGTGTATTTGTATTGAGCCTTTCACTGTCCAGGATCACAAAGACCTTCACATTTTAAAAACATACAGATCCAAATAATACACACAGAAGTCAGATTTAAAATCATAGAAACAGAAGAGGCTTCTCACCATGATCTGTAATTTATTCAAAGTTTGCGTGTTTCCAGAGAGTTAGACTTTTTCTGATGCGCAAATTCTAATTCCGAAACATGATGCTCAATGAAAACACAGCTTATAATTTTGCCAGAGTGGAAACATGTTCATTATTGTCCAAATCTTGAATTTCATGCGTGTTTTGGCGTGTTGTGATGAAGGGTGACATGAGCGTATACATTTACACCACCTCCTGAATTCTGTGCGAACCGTACGCTCACGTCCAGATTGATAAATGCGGAAAAGTGTAAAATATTTTGCATGCGCCTCCATTTACACCCTGATTTGGCTGTACGCAAGTTTCATACATGAGGCCCAGTGTGAGGAGCTGTCACAAGAGGAGATTGGAGTAGAGCGGCTGCTTCTCCACGTCATGAGGAGCTAGTTGAAGTTGGCTCGGGCGTCAGTTTCACCAGGAGTAGACCCCAGGCATGACCCAGGACGCGTTGGATGAGCCAAGGCTGTGTCTCTGTTGGCCTGGGAACAACTTGGATTCTTCTGGATGAGCAAGAGGAAGTGTGTTGAAGTCTGGGTTCATACTGCTACTGCCGCGAATAAATGGATAAAGCAGAAGAAATTGGAATGGATATTGCATTCTACTCTTAATTGCACGTTCTTTTAACTATCACAAATCATTGCATGAATCCTACCACCCCAATAACACTCTTGGTTTCACTATCGAAATGCACATTCCTGTAGTAATTGCTGAAGAACTGTGTGATCATTTGTTCAGGGGTCAATGAAGAGCTCTCATGAAGTGGAGAAAAATAAACTTAAAAACTCAGGTGGGTGCGACAATGTCAGTTTGTCATTTAGTGAGTTTTTATTCACATCAGAAACTAGTCAATGTTTGCACAAGGTGTATGTTTTGTTAATCATGTTTAAATAGGGTGACAAGACTGCCTTTTTATTAGATAGTCATTTTATTTTATTTTCTCTACTTTGTATACAGAGAAGTAAGTGCAATGCCGCTGCTGCTGCTGCTGCTGCTGCTGCGTCTGACAGAAATCAAACCATTTCACCGGATGAGAAAACGTGTCTACTTGAGGAAAATGACTAAAACACAATGCAGGTGCTGTGATCTGCTTTCAAACTAATGGACTGATCTGCAGGACCGCCACTTCACTCCAGGACTTTATCAATTGTCAAAGAGTTCACATTTGCTGAAGTCACTTGTGTGAACTACTGCAGTATTTAACTATGTTAGCTGTTAAAATGAACTTCGCGTTCCCTGGGAACAAGAGGTGGAATGAGTGAGTGTTGACGCATATCACTGGGAACAAAATAACACTTGAACAGTAGTTTACTCTTGTGGAATATCTTTGTTTCTCTTTTAAGAACAAGGGAACTTTTTATTGCCATTGTGCCTTGGGGAAAACTCCTGCCATGACCATGTTTAATGTACGTGTTTTAAAGCTGGTGTACCCAATTTATTTTGAAAAACAAACCCTACAAACTATGTAATAAAATCTATAACTTCTCCAAACTGGTGACTAGTTTTCAAATGCATGTATTATCTTTATCACAAAAAAACAAATCAAGTACCAGCCTTCACTCAGTCATCGTCTCTCTGTATGTGGATGTTTTCTAATAATATGAAGACCGCATGTTGTGGTCTGATTTTGTCACAAAATGTCACATACACAACTATCTCTGCAGTTTGTCAGGACAAACGACATATATGTAAAAACAAAAAGGTGAGGTACTTCAGCTGGAAAAGACTGACCTGTGTCATTAACACATTTCTAAATGTAAACTATTGGACTCTGTGAAGCTGTAAATATTTGACTTGACTATACAGTGCCTTATTGTTTAAGTTAACAACTTTCTGACTTTGTAACTAAGTATTGTACATTCAGTGTCCAGACAATGTGTGCTCTACCATTTGACTAATGAATCAAAGTGAAAAAATGTACTCCAGTTTTGTGCTTCTCTTTTCTGAAGATAAGGTTGTGTAAATGATTTCTCTTCCAGAAACCTAATCCTGGCAAGAATCGTTTGGCCGCTACTGAGCAAAGACTGTACATTTAGTAGTATCGATTACTCACCTCTAGATGGCAGTAAATGTCTTGTATTTATATGATCCACTGGAGAAATCCTGCATCCAGATGGTGATTCATGGGATGAGCTGACCATTTGTCAATGACACACATTTCCTAATAGATCTGTCTAGACCCTCTTGTAACTTTTGAGTTCTCTTGCTCACCGACAAACACGGTGAACACATTACCTCTCCTGGGTGGAGGTCATGATGATCGTAGGAAACAATATGTTAAACATTTAATTAAATGTGAATTGAATTAAATGTTTGTATTTAACTTTACTCTAATTGCATCAGTCTCTACGATATTGACAATAAAAACAAGCCATCTACAGAAAAACACATGAAAGGTATTTTGAGGGTTTTAACTTTTATTTTTTGAAACGTAATTACCAGCTAGAGATTGTTGTACTTGAGCTGAAAAGTGTTCTGCACAAATTATTATCCATGACAAACAGCTTCCCTCCCAAAGCCAGGAGAGCTGAGTCTTCCTCATGCATCCTTCAGTGTCCAGGTCTTCCTTGTTAGGTATTGGTTAAAATAAATATATTACATCTGTGCTGAGCGCAGTCTGACAGATGAATAAAGACTACATGCCTGGACTTTTCATCCTCCCCAACACACCTGGGTCTGTACTGAGGGGAGTTTAGCTCTATTTATTCCTTTGCCATGTTGACTACACAGCGGCACAACATCTTTTGGAAGCCAGCTCTAAATCTTACACAAAGGAACATTCATTCATTCATTATAGCTCAATGATTGCAATTCAGATGCTAACAATATACCTGCTGTTGAGACAGTAGTAGATGAGGGTTTGTACAGTCTATGGTTTGTACATAGTGGAGCTCATAACCAGCCTCATATTGGCCATTAGACTGGCTGAATGTACACATGCTCCAAAATCTATGGAAAGAATTGGTGCAGCAGGAAGATGTGATATGGCAGTCAGCACAAAACAAACTATGATGATCCTTTTCACCACCTGCCACAGAACAGAGATGTGGGTTTAAATAGTCCCATTTTTATTGTCTCAAAAGGATTAAACATCCATCAAATTAAACAATGATATTTATGAAATGAAGGGTGATTTCTCACCTTAAGTTTGGCCAAAAGTTGTTCCTTGTTCTCAGAGGAGTCTCCAGGGATCTCACTGCTGCACAGAGTGACTCCCACAAAGTGACTCCCACAGAGTGACTCCCACAGAGTGACTCCCACAGAGTGACTCCCACAGAGTGACTCCCACAGAGTGACTCCCACAGAGTGACTCCCACAGAGTGACTCCCACTAGGGCTGGGCGATATGGCAAAAAAAAAAATCTCCGATTTTTTCACACCAAATCCGATTTTCGATTTTAATCGATTTATTTTTTTCTATTTAAAAACAAACTACAACTGACAAAAGAAATAGATTTTCCTTTATGCAGTTTAATCTAAATCCCCATGGAGCATAAGTGTAACAGGAATTAAGCCTTAAAACATGCTTGTAAACGAGATGGCTCTGCCATTGTAAACAGTGAAAATGTAGCTTAACAGTTTTATAATAACTTCACTTACAATGACACTATGCACCTTCAAAATAACTTAAATCACACAAACAAGGCCCATCGCAAATATATCAATCCTATTAAACACATGCATTGCACACACATGCACTGATTACTCAAAGTAGAAATGTTGTAACAGACAGTCTTTTCCAAAAGCCTCCTCGGGTTTTCATGCTTGTTCTTTCAACTGTGCCTGAGTAACTGTGCTGTAGTACAACGCTCGGTCCAGCTGGTGGCGCTAATACTAACTTCAGTGACTCCCGCATTGTGCGAGCTTCCTGTTTACATTCTGATGCTGTAGCTAACAGCTACTGTAGCAGCTACTGTAGCTAACAGCTACTGTAGCAGCTACTGTAGCTAACAGCTACAGTAGCAGCCACTGTAGCTAACGGCTACTGTAGCAGCTACTGTAGCTAACAGCTACAGTAGCAGCCACTGTAGCTAACGGCTACTGTAGCTAACAGCTACTGTAGCTAACAGCTACTGTAGCACAGTAGCAGCCACTGTAGCTAACAGCTACTGTAGCTAACAGCTACTGTAGCTAACAGACAGCGGGGAACACGTTGTTTGTATCAGAGCAATGAGAGCAATGTGTGAGACGTCTTTCCCCAAAGTGCAGCGGCTCAGTGGGACACGAGTGTGTGCGCGCCACGGACACGGGACACTGCTCAACACCATAGACCCGCGGTTAGCGCGTTAGCGCTGTAGTTCTGCGCTGGAGAAAATAAAAATCGAATTTTTAAAAAAAGAAATCGCCCTAAACGTAAAACTCGAATTAATGATTAAAATCGATTAATCGCCCAGCCCTAACTCCCACAGAGTGACTCCCACACAGTGACTCCCACAGAGTGACTCCCACACAGTGACTCCACAGAGTGACTCCCACACAGTGACTCCCACAGAGTGACTCCCACAGAGTGACTCCCACACAGTGACTCCACAGAGTGACTCCCACACAGTGACTCCCACAGAGTGACTCCCACAGAGTGACTCCCACACAGTGACTCCCACAGAGTGACTCCCACAGAGTGACTCCCACAGAGTGACTCCCACAGTCGCACATCCCTTTGCACAGCTCACATCTTTTCAACTATTTTGATATAAACAAATAATGGTTGGGGGTTTGATCCCCCCACAAGACCTACTCTATCAACTTCCACTGATGTCTGTTGTTGTGTCCTTGGGCAAGACACTTAACCCCACTCTGCCTGAAGCCCCCCTGAAAGGCTCTGTCGATGGTGATGCAGGAGGATCAGTGGGGGACCCATGGATCTGGGACCCCCCCAATCTTATATATCTAAACATAACATCAGAATATAAACAACAGGACCAAAGAGAACGCTTTTTTTCTCTTTTTTAAGGCCGCTTACTGAGCTAAACTTTTCAATGAAAGTCAAATGGAGCCAGAGCGAGTTGGAACTAAACTTCGTCCATAAGTACTTTCCTAATGGGCTTCATTGAGTGGCTAACGTGTTAGCACTGTCCATCTATGTACAGTGTATGGTTCTGATATCAACAGCAGACGTCTCTCCTCTCCCAGGGGCCTACGTCACAGTCAGACAGGCACGAGGTCGGAACATGCGCGTCACGAATCATTGGATGTTTACGTCACGGTCCATCACAGCTCACATTATCCCTGCTCCCAGACACTGAGTTAGACTGTAGATATGAATACTGTTTGTATGGGTGCACACTTTTACTTTGATGAAATATTACAAAATTTCAACAGTTTTAGCTTTGAACGCACGTGTTAGTCATTTGTCCTCGTGTTCTTCTCTCCATTATGTCCATTCTTTTCACTTATGATTCAACCACACATTTCTTTGCTCTTAATTCTTGTACTCATTAGTTTTATGATCTGGAGACAAACAAACTCACAAAAGGATGACTGTTCCTGTGGTGCTTATCATCTTTTTTGATCATAATGTTGTTGGATATGATTATCATTTTGCTTTTTGCATGATGTGACATCACCACATAATTAACAGTCCAGGATCTCTGTTTATCCTCATCACTCTAACCTTTACCCTATTCTTACCCCTCAACATAACATAACATCTAACCCTGCTCTTGCTCTTACCCGATGAAACATTTAATTTAATTCATGATTGGATTTGTACAATGTGTATTAATGAACACCAGGAAGAAAATGGATGGATGGAGGACCTGTAAATAAACACCAGATTGTAGCTTTGTTGCTCGTTTCCATCTGTATTAGTTCCACAGTCAGAAACACACACTCATTCAACCCTCACCTGACAACATGTTGGTGTCATTGAGATGCAGTAATTACTTAAAATTGAATTGAAATCTTTACTATAGAAATACATTTCTACAGGTGACATGTGACCACCAGTGGACTCACAAGACAGAAGCTCTCGTGGCACTGAAGGCTGGGACGATAAAGTAATAAAAGCAAAAAAAGAAGATGGCCGTCATCGTAATAACACCTTATTGTTGTTGGTAAGTAACTTTGAGCAGCAAATAGGCTTACTCTAAAAATACTTCATCATTCCTTCATCCATTCTCTTCTTTTCTCTATCCATCTTGCAGTTGCATTATCGTTAGTCTGAGCGGAGACGCCCAGACCACCTGTTCACACACACCTCCTCCAGCCCACGCTCCACCTGAAAATGGTAGAAAACCCCACTCACAACGTGGAGGAGCAGCAGCTCTACTCCAAGTTCCTCACTATCTCAAAGTGGGCACCCAGCGACTCTTTGAAGGAAATTCATTCTGTTCTAATATTCTATAGTTGTAAACACTTAAACCATGTAGACTTCTTTGAGATCAGGGGAAAAAAATCCCTTGAAAAAAATAAGAAAAAAATATCTGCCAATAGAACAAGAGAACATGATTTTTGCAAGATTTCTGAAAATAAGAAAATAATACATTTCAGGTGCTTTTTTTCAGGCATTAAAAACTCACTTCTCAGACTTCTCTATTAACATGATGAAATATTATTATCTCAAAACTAGTCACATCTTAAAGGAAAAACTAATTTCAAGCAAAAAAATGCATTATTTATGTTATATATTCAAAACATGTACTTTTTTCAGTGCATTGACAACTTATTTATTGACTTTATTGACAATACTGACAATTTTCAAATCAATCAGGAAACAGCTTTAACACTTTACGTCACATTATTGTAACATTGAGCGACGTTAAGGCTATGATTGGATGTCCCCAACCAATCAATCGATCTCATTCACACTCGAGTGGGACTCAATAGTCTACTTAGTTTTAGTTCAGAGGCATCTGTCCGTGTGGCATTTTCTCTCTCGGTTCACTAAACTAGAAATTATCAGAATCACGGCTTTTTGCTGAAACCTTCTATAACAGGTAAGTTCAACCCATTTTCTTGAAGGATACTTATCCTAATCTCTTGCAAAAAATGTGAAATTATGTGTTAATTCAAAATGTGATACAAAACAGTATTTGGGACATTTTTATTTAGTTTTGAACATGTTAAGGGTTTATGCTCACTCTTGTTGGTCTGGTTCACTTTAACTGGATCAAGTCTGGTTCACTTTAACTGGATCAAGTCTGATTCACTTTAACTGGATCAAGTCTGGTTCACTGGATCACATCTGGTTCACTTTACCTGGATCAAGTCTGGTTCACTTTAACTGGATCAAGTCTGGTTCACTTTAACTGGATCAAGTCTGGTTCACTTGAACTGGATCAAGTCTGGTTCACTTGAACTGGATCAAGTCTGGTTCACTTTAACTGGATCAAGTCTGGTTCACTTTAACTGGATCAAGTCTGGTTCACTTGAACTGGATCAAGTCTGGTTCACTTGAACTGGATCAAGTCTGGTTCACTTGAACTGGATCAAGTCTGGTTCACTGGATCACATCTGGTTCACTTTAACTGGATCAAGTCTGGTTCACTTTAACTGGATCAAGTCTGGTTCACTTTAACTGGATAAAGTCTGGTTCACTTTATCTGGATCAAGTCCGGTTCACTTTAACTGGATCAAGTCTGGTTCACTTTAACTGGATCAAGTCTGGTTCACTTTAACTGGATCAAGTCTGGTTCACTTTAACTGGATCAAGTCTGGTTCACGGGGGGAAATGATGCACAGACTTGTTTCAGAAAGTGTAAACTGGCTTATGTGTTTTTTGGACGCATGTTCAATGGTTTTAGATCCACAAATGAATACATTTTGCCCCAAAGTGAACAGGATTAGTGCAGTTAAATTGAACGCACTCCTAAGAAAATGTTTTATCCTCACTTTTTAATGCTTGCTTCATATCTTACAACTTGAAAACTCCTTGTGGCATTCCTTCCATCACTTCCACCTGATAATACTTTACTTCTCACAATGATTTTAAGAAATGTAATGTATATATTTATTTCTTCATGTATACCTTACTCATGATTCTGAATCATATTTTCACCCAGAACGGCTTGACAATGATACAGCTTATACGATATCGTGGCTTGTTCACACATTCAGAGAGAGAGATGCTTTAGTTTTTATTCACCTACCATTATTAGTATCATGAATGTGTTGAAACCGTGTGAGTAACTTTGTGGAGGAGACCAGCAACAACCATTGGTACATTCTCAGAAGTCTTAATAGTGTAATCCTAGTGTGTGCGCGTGTGTTATAAGTGTGTAGTTTGGACCACAAATGTGTTTGCATGACTGCCCTCACGTGACTGTCCTTCACAGTCAGTGCCCAGGGTTCAGGAACTTGTTGGTGATGGGAATGGCACATATTGATCAGCCCAGAAACTCACCCAAATCACAGCCTCCATCATAGCTCCACAAACCCCCTTTTTCAACTCCTAAATGTTGTCTGTAAACCATTAGAATTAATTTAGGGGTTAGAGAGAGTTCTTGTCTGCATCTCACCGTCTGTACCTACTGCTGCTAAATTGTGCACGTAACTAAACATTTTTAACTATTGTACTTCAGTTAGCAGCTGCATTCAACTTCTACATGTTGTGTTTATTGTCATATTCTTTGCGGGTCTAAAAAGTAAAAAACGTCATTAAGATACATAACAATTGTTTCACAGGTAAAGCTAAAGGTCTCAAATAAATGAGTGTATTATTGCGCAAAACTTTACTGCTGTCTTTTTACCTTGGGTTTATCTAAATATTGCTATTTTCCTTGGAATTTTTGTCCATAATCTTCCCATTTACTTTAGAAGCAAGCAAGGGGCATCTGTGGTGAAGCGAGTGTTCTCACTGTAAAAATTCAGTATTTTGTTAACTAAAATTATCCATATCTGAGGAATGTACCTGTTCTTAATCATATTACTATTTATGGCAATATTTCAAGCAAAGCAAAGACGTCTCTATGACAACGAGTAGGTTGTAAGTGGTGTAACCCCATCAGAAAGGAAATGCACATCTATAAACATTTATGGACATTGGTCAGTCGCCCCTTATGGTAAAAGCCACAGAGTACAAACACCTTCTGTCACACAAACCATTTCAAATTAGTGATCATCCCTGGAATTCCTGTACTTTTCGTTTCCATGGTCTGCTCAGTCGTCATATGCGTGCTGGGATTTCCATTGAGTTCTCCTATTGACTGCTGGCAATAGCACATTAGATACAGTGTGGGACGAGGGGGAGTTACGGCATTGGGACTCTTTCTTTGATTTGTCTGTTCAAAAAGTAAAGTGTGTTTCTTCCAGAATGGATCAACACGACTGGCAGAGAGGAAGGAGCAAAGGCCACCGGCGATATGAGGATGAAGCTGAAGGTGATCCAAACTTTGCATTTGCGTGTGCCTTTGTGGGGAGTGAAGGTGTTTGTGTGTGTGTATTGTGTCTTGGTGCTCTCCAAAAGGTAAAGAGGTTTATAGAGAGGTAATTATCATATATATTTAATCCCATAGAATAAAAGTCTGTACTATGGTGATTACATAATGAATAATGACATAATACAGAAGTTTCCTCGTCAGCCTCTTGCACTGATTCTGCCACATGGTTTTGGTTTTAATTCAGATGCCAATATTTGCAATCTACAAAACTTGAGATTTTTATTTTTTATGAGTTTATTTTAACAGGGACAAAATACATTATTCAATATTTCTGTAAATTTGTCAGTGTTAGCTTTACAGCTAGGTTCCAACTGTAGTCCCTCGGCAAGGTGCAAAATACCATTGTAATAAACTGCAAACAATATAATATAAAAATATAAATAAGCTAGAAAAATAATATTTTCAACTGGATTTAGAAATAAAAACAGTTGATCCATCCCTCCATCTTCTTCCCCTTAATCCATTTCTGGGTCGGGGCGTCGCAGTTAGAGCTGTACCCAGTCCACAGAGCACCAGCCCCTCACTGATCCTCCTGCAGGTGGTGAGTCCACAGGAGCTGAGATCTTTCAATGGGGGCTTCAGGCAAAGTGGGGTTAAGTGTCTTGCCCAAGGACTCAACGACAGTAGTATCAGTGGGAGTACATTTTTATTATTTCTGTCATTATTTTTAAACAAATACTTGACATAGACTCATTACACACCGTGACATTTGTTTATACGGTAATTTTGATGATCATTGCTACAGTTCATTTTCAGAATATTCACATTTCTGACCCCACTCCTGTCTCTGTGTGGAGTGACTCTGGTCTATGAAATGGGCTATATAAATAAAGATTTCTACATATATTAGTTTTACATTTTAAGTTGAATTACAGAAGTTAAAAGATAGTTTAATAATATATGAATTTTGCGCCATGCTAGCAGCTCTGTCTGGTGCACACTGGGATACGCTTGCACAGGTATTCTAATGTGGTTTCACTCCAAATGGCAAATATACTTGAATCTGAATTTTACAAGTTTCAACCGGAATACTCATTATACCATTATATCCAACTGTTTTATACGTCTTTGCATCTTTTTTTTCATTTTATATCCAATTGATATGACATCACATGAAGATTAAAAGATCCTTTATTTGTCCCATAGCGGGGAAATTTCAGTGTTGCATCACAAGTTACAGACAGTAGGAATGAAGAGCACACAGCACAAGATAAATTAATAATAGCTCTATACTAAAATAAAATTATATCCAATAAAATCCAAAATCTATGATAAGACTCTTCCAACTCTAGCATAAAAAGAAGCAGCATAAAATCTTGTATATTTTGCATAATAAGAACATAAGTCTAAAATCTCCAACTTTAATACGAGGAAGAAGCATGAATTGGGAATCTAAACCTTTATCGTCTCTAAATGCTGGTTGTGTGTTTGTTGGGACCTCAGACGTCCAGCCTCTGTACATTGGAGTCCCAGTGTCCCACCGAAGGAAGAGGCGCCGGAGACACGCGTACGCCAACTCGGAGCCGGAGACGCGACACTCCTACAGCGACAACCACGGCCACCACGGCCACCGCGAGCCCCCGCAGCAAGACTACTACCACGAGAGAGAGGGGAGGTACGAGGAGGACCAGGCCAGCAGCGAGAGCCACGACCAAGACCTCTTTGGTTTGTTTTATCTTATCTTTTTATTTACCACACTTCAAATCTTTCTTCATTACACACATGTGTGTAAGAACATGTGTATGTGTGTAAGAACATGTGTATGTGTGTAAGAACATGTGTGTGCACGTAATTGTGTGTAAATTATTTGGTGGCGTTGTGGAGCAGCAAGAAGGTTCTGTTTTTCGATTCCACCTCCAGACTGGGCCTTTCTATGTCAATAAGATCAATAAGATCAATAAAATATGGTTGATTGGAGCAGATCGGCAGCTTCTCTCAGTGTGTGTTGTAGCTTAAAGCATCATGTATGGAGTGAATGATTACTTATGTCAAGCTAAGTAATCATAAGCTAATGTTTTAACCCTCTCCCGGCAGGTGTTGCAGATTTGCAACAGCTTCATTTCTTATTACCTAACTACTGTGAATTTTTTACCCTTTTTTACTCAGAAGTACCACTGCTGGACTCAGTTGAGGATTAGCAAGCATTAGAGGAGCTGTCTCACTTCCAAAATATAGGTTTCTTTGGTTTCACCGAAACAGATATAATATAAATAGATACTGTACATGCCAATTAGTGGATTGTATCTCCTCTAGGTATTTTCCCTGAGACATCTCTGTTTACCACAGTGGGCCAATGTTGCAAATCTGCAACAACCCATAATGCATTGGCGGTATGTAATGTAATTTGTTTTTCTGTCTGTTCGTTGGGCTCAGATTGACGAAGGAAAGCTCAGATATGGGACAAAGGACAAGTGTTTTGATCTAAGGAATGAAGCTTATTGGTGGAGGTCTGTGCTCTACGGCACTCGTAGCTTCAAGTCTTTAGTTATGAGAGTTTGATGATTATACCATTATTTAATTTACTTTGTCAATTGTGATGTTTTTATTCTCGCATTGAGCCATAGACACGTTTCATCCTCTCTCTTGTAACAGGTCAGTGGGTGGTAAGAATGTGAACTACAGTGATGATTATTTTCCAGCCTGGTCCCTGTTCCCAAGGGGCCGCAAAGTCTGAAGTCTGTAAGCTGCTTAGGTCTGAGTTTGTGAGTGTGTGTGCATTTAACCAGTTTCAGCAAGAAAGTGGGAAAGTGGGATGTTTTTGGAGAATTAGTAAGAGAGAAAACCTAACTGCTACTGGAGAGAGCTTGAATGTTTGCACAGAAGAGTACTTCAGGGCCTTGTGGTGTGTGTCCAGGCGGATTCTACCTGTTTTTAGTGTAATTTTGACAGTACTCAAAGCTTTCCCGACATTTTAACGTTCAGACCACATACATGGGCCGAGTCAGAGGACAAAGAAAAACATGTTTCAGGAGTGAAATACGCGGCGACAAAAGTTGAATTTTTCTCAGGATTTAGGAAGCATGCAGGACTCAAGTGTGTATTCTCCGTCATGCTGGACGTTGGCTAGCACTGAGACAGGTAAAGGCTGTATTGTTATTGGAACTAGAAATCAAACCAAAATGATATGGAACCCAATTTAGCTTGATTTTTATTTATTTCAATAATGAACTGATTGAAGAGTTGTATGGGTTTATTTGCAGTTCATTTATTCTATTTGTTTGTCAATATTGTTAATAATGTCAAGTCTTGTCTTTCTATTTAATCCCCTTGATTTAGCTTCAAGGCTGCGTTAGCGCCGTTAGCTGACTTTTAACTACACAAACAGATCTCCTTTGTGCGTTTTTTCCCACTTTATCCGTTAATACAGAGAAACACGAGTAAGCCTCTTGATTTCAGACCTCGTGACCCAATTTGGACTTGAATGGTTGGACAGCAGTCTGATTTGTTTTTGTTTTGTTTTGATTGCCGTATTGTACAGAACTGAAGTATCACATGATGAATTTAAGTTGTGTCACTTAAAATTCACTTAAAAGTCAGACCACTTGTATGAGGTCATTGACTTTTTCAGATTGCAGTTCAAAAAGGGGAAGCGGAGCACACACAGAGATGGCTGCAGGGCTGAATCTTAATGGAGATTGATTTACTCAAAGTAAAATTAGAAAATGTGGTGACTAATAGATCAGTTCTCATCAATAAAGGAACTGACTGTCTCTCGCCCTGTGAACACTTCATTATTCAATTAGGTAACAGTGTCTCAAATACAACAGCTTCAATTCTATGTTTATTTTGTTGGAGTTTGTTGCTGGTGAAATCTAAGAAATACAAAACTGATGAAGGCCGTGTTTTTTAACCAGTAGCTACCTTGAATACATTATTTTTTATTCTAATCTTGTCTCCTGAGCCGTCTATTTTTCAATGTTTGAACCCTGCTTCTCAAATGATATCCTGTTAAACTCTACAATGTTAGTATGAATAAAATTGGACTGTTAAAGCTGAGGTACCTAACTTTCAAACTACAACAATGGAACCACAATCAGTTCCATCTCACTTTTTTCTGGCTTTAAAACAGTTTTCACATGCACATATTTTTGGCCTCTGTCACAACAAAGAGCCAATAAACTCTCAGCCCAAAGCGTCAAATAGTGACTCACAGGGATGTTTCTTACAAGTATGCAAAAGATGACATGTTTTCTAATATTATTCCGCATCGTAAAGGCGGCAGTATTACTTTTACATTTTGGACATGCCTTTTTGCTCCAGTCTAAGGCTATAGTAGACCCAGTGGGGGCGGGTCCCGGCTCAAAAGTGGCCAAAATGACGTGCGCTGACATGCTTGCAATACCACCCCGGGCTGCATCCTCTTTACAGGATGGTCCAAAAGTTGGTTCTTGCCCAAAGCTCTGTTCCACATGTGTGTCAATGCTGAGGGGAGTGAATTTTTTTGGACCACTCTAGTTTACTTGCTGTGAATTTTTGAAGTCTCTTGTTCAAATGAATGGAGCTGCGCCGGCTGACGCATGCGCAGATGCGTTTTTTCAAAATTTTCTTGTGGGCGGGACCACTCGAAGCCATTTTGGATAGCTCCAGTAGAGCACATTTTTTGGCCGATTAGTTAGAACGGCGGAGATAGGCGTGACTACGTCCATTATTTTTTACAGTCTATGAGTAGACCAAAGACATGCTTGGTTGATTAATTTTTTTTTTTAATATTTTACTTTTACATAACTTACCCCAGCTTTAAATCAACACTAATTTCTGTTATAGTTTCACCGGCAGCGGAGAGATTACGGCACATTTTAGGGGACGATGATGGCACGCCCAACCCCACGATCTTCACTGAGATGGACACTCTCCAGCAAGATGGCGATGAGCTGCAGTGGAAAGAGTCAGCCAGGTATGACATTTATTTAACACATTTAAAAAGCATTGTCTTCAGAAACAAAAACAGGTCTTTCTCAGATGGGTGAAGTTCGAGGAGAAAGTGGAGGAAGGAGGAGAGCGCTGGAGCAAACCCCATGTGTCCACCCTGACCCTCCACAGCTTGTTTGAACTGCGCACGTGTCTCCAGACCGGCAGCATTCTTCTGGATATTGAAGGAAATTCTCTACCGCAGATTGTGGGTAAGCAAGGAAACTAAACATCCAATACCACGGGCGGCACGGTGGCTGAGTGGATAGCACTCTCGCCTCTCAGCAAGAAGGTCCTGGGTTCGAATCCCGGTCGGACCAGGGCCTTTCTGAGTGGAGTTTGCATGTTCTCCCCGTGTCTGCGTAGGTTTCCTCCGGGTA
This sequence comes from Knipowitschia caucasica, assembly GCA_964034765.1. NCBI lineage: Eukaryota > Metazoa > Chordata > Actinopteri > Gobiiformes > Gobiidae > Knipowitschia > Knipowitschia caucasica. The sequence goes on from OZ035823.1 coordinate 12,660,759, forward strand.
CTCCGGTTTCCCCTATACCACTAAAAATATGTCCAATAGGTCTGGCATGCGCTTCCTGTACTGGCCCCGCTCCCATCTCTGTGTGGAGTGAGAGACAAATGCCCAAAAATTAACAATTGTAAACCGCTTTGAGACTCAGATCTGCAGTGAAAAGGCGGTATATAAATAAAAACTTACTTACTTACTTACTTACTAATACACGTTAGCCCCGTTCCCACCTGCCCGATTTGGCTCTACTCTACTCTACTCGGCTGTGTTTCCACTGCGCTTTAGTATCTGATTCTGTATCCTCACAACCAAACCACAACAAACCAGTTTCATGGCTTCCAGCAGCTCTCATCAATCATTGTCAGTTAGAACACTTTAGCACCAGCTCGGTCTGGATTGAACCAGGGCCAAGAAATACACAAAACTTGCCCCCAGGTCTATAAACCGGGACGAGGGGGCTTTGTTACTGTCACACACCTGGGATTCTGTCCCGAAGAAGTCAAAATACCTGGCGCTGTGGTGCTGCCCTATGGTGGGAAGGCAGCATCAAAGAACTGTGTAAAATAAATGACAAGACACGTCACAGGAAGATCACGTTTCAGTACAGAGGAAACAGATACGTTTTTGAATAGATCTAACATTTATATCATTATTTTTGCAACATTTTTGATATTCCTTTAATTGTGAGTTTGGTCCTGATTCCTCTGAATATTAGATTTTACTGGAAATGTCCCTGAGCATGATGGGTATATTTAGTGACCAAAAAATAGAATATTTAACAATTACATACAGCTCAAAACCATAAGAAACCAGCAAAATCAAATAAACTGAGAGGGCATACCTTAAGCAAGAAAAGTAGGTTTATCCCATGTTGATCCATGCTCTATCAATCAATCAATCAACGTTTATTTGTAGAGCGCCTTTCCTACACAAGGCAACGCAAAGCGCTTCACATCCCCTATCACAGCATGCACAAATCAAACACATTAAGAGCACAAGATATATTAAAAACATTAAAAATAAAATCACAAAAATTAAAAACCTTTAAACATTAAAATCACAGATGGGACTAAAATCATAAATAGTCACAGTGCATTAAAAAGATTAAAGATAAAAACAAAGATGAAAAGATAAAATCATTCAGTTGTATATGCGCAGCTAAACAGAATTGTTTTGAGCCTAGATTTAAAAGATGCCAGAGTAGACGCCTGTCTCACATTCTCAGGAAGACGGTTCCAGACTCTAGCCGCATGAATCTGAAATGCAGTTTGCCCATGTCTAGTACCGACTCTGGGCACTAACAGGAGTCCAGTCCCTGTGCTCCTCAGAGTCCGGGTCGGTTCATATGGCACAAACATGTCGTGGATGTACCTTGGCGCGAGACCATGGAGAGACTTGTACACAAGTAAAGCTGCTTTCAAGTCTATTCTCTGAGGATCAGGAAGCCAGTGCAGAGACCTGAGAACTGGACTAATGTGGTCGCACTTCCTAGTTCTGGTCAGGACTCGAGCTGCTGCATGTTGAATGTACTGCAGCTGTTTTACAGCCTGTTTGGAGAGACCTGTGAACAAGCCATTGCAATAGTCTAACCGACTGGAGACAAAAGCGTGTATAAGAGTCTCCAAGTCTGCCTTAGACACTATGTTTTTAATTTTAGCAATGTTTTTTAGGTGGTAATAAGCTGCTGATGTTACAGATTTTATGTGGCTTTTGAAATTTAAGTCTGAGTCCATTATCACTCCTAGATTTCTGACCTGATTTGAGGGTTGTAGAGAGAGAGCCTGGAGGTGACAAATAACGCTCTCTCTTTGTTTCTGGGGTCCGAAAACAATTATTTCAGTCTTGTCGGTGTTTAGTTGGAGAAAGTTATTTTGCATCCAATCAGGATCCTATGTCTGTGGAGTTTCTATATTTCTGGGTGGGTTTCCTGTAAAGAGGTATTCTTATTATTTATCATCATATAAACAAAATCTCTAATAGAAAGCATTGGAGCGAGTGAATCGGCACATCTCACACAATGGGTGTTGTCTTCCAGATGACATCCTGGAGCGACAAATTGCCGACGGCCTCATTGCTCCAGACTTGAAGGAGAAGATTAGTTTTGTACTTCTTCGAAAGCATCGTCACCAGACAAAGAAGCCGATCCACCGCTCTCTGGCCGACATCGGAAAGCCCTCCGCTGCCGCCGCAAGTAAGTCCCTCTGCATCATTGACTTTTCATTTCTCTCACTAACAAAGCCTGCGAGTAACACCGTCCTATTGCTTTGTGGCGCTTTCCTTCTGTACCCTCTGGATGTGTGCCTCTGTCAGATCGTAGTCCTGTTAATCTGAGTCGTAGCACTAGCACAGCTTCTGGGATCCACCACTCCACAGAAGACCTTCGCTCTCGCCAGTCGAGCAGCCTCGGCCGCCTGCGTGAGTTGAATGCACCACGAGATTGAATCCTTCTTTCATTTAAACTGCACTTAACTAACATTCTGCATGTCTTCGCCTCTATGTAATCTCGTTACTTATGTACGGTGTTGTTTTAGGCCTGTCCCGTTGGGTTTGAGTCTTTCAGAATTCCGTCTTTTGGGACTGAAGCAGCGATAACAGGGGTTTTTATTCATTCACAGATTACAATCAGAGCCGAAGTATGAATGATATTTCAGACACTCCAAGCAATGACCAGGTACATGCTTTTTGTGGTTCTTTTCCTAGGTGTTAGAAGAATGTCATAATCCTGCTAATCCACATTAACTTGTGCCAAAGTTGGAAATGTATTGTGCTTAAGTTGGAAATGTATTGTGCTGTGGTAATCTGGTTTGTGGTAATCTTGTGCATGACACAGTAGCACAAAGAATAGATATGGTTTAAAAGTTACTTCAAATTTAATGTTTGTGAGACAAGAACGCAAAGTGTCTCCAGATTAGTGATTGTTAGAACTCCACCCTTTAAAGTTTCTGAAATCGTAGAATCCAGTGTCTCTTACAGTAAATCCTGGTTTTTACTAAATGCTGTTCGTATTAACCTGTTTTTCCATAGTGCAGGTGGGCAGTCACTGACACAGCCCTGCCATAATTACAATAGTTTTTCATTGGTTTGTGTAGTTAAAGAACAAGTTCATGAAGAAAATCCCACGCGATGCTGAAGCGTCGAACGTACTCATCGGTGAGGTGGACTTTTTGGACAAACCCTTTGTTTCCTTCGTGCGCCTGTCCCAAGCTGCAACTCTGGGAGGCCTCACTGAGGTCCCTGTCCCGACCAGGTGGGAACTACCTCTAGTCATATGTGGATCTATATTATCTATTACTCTAGTCATTTGTGGATGTATTATGTGATCTTCTCCTTCCAGGTTTCTCTTCATTCTTCTGGGTCCTCATGGAAAAAACAAATCGTACCATGAGATTGGCAGAGCTATTGCTACACTTATGGTGGATGATGTAAGTTTAAAGTAGCAATATGTAAGATTTTCATGTCAAGTCATCATTAAATGGTCCTAATCTGTCAAAAGGCATTAATAAACCATGCTCTTTTCGAAAACTTGTTTAACTGTTAACAGTAGTTCAGTCGAGATATTTTAATTTCAAAATTAGTTTTACAAGCCCTAAATTGTGATTCTCAAATCATTAATGACCAAACAAGGAATAAATAAGGATTTCTATCGGGGCCTTTGTGTAAAAGGTGTTTGTTGTTGACAAAACTCTTGTCTCTTCAGTTATTAAGATCCCAGCTGGATACGTCTGCATATCTGGCAACCTAGTCAGGGAGAGTGGCTTGCAGTACCACTTTTGGCCAGATTTTTTACATACTGCTCATTTAACAAAATGTAATCTATTATATTGAATTATTGTGTTTTTGAGATTGCTGAGTGGTGAGCTGAGTGGAATTTTTGGTTTTCCCTGTGTCTGCGTAAGTTTTCTCCAGGTGCTTCGGTTTCTCCTACCACTAAAAACATGCACAATAGGTCTGAATGTAATGAGTGAGTGAATGGATGGTGTTTGGTCAGAGGCTTTGATGCTCCAGTGTGTTTGGCGTCTCACTTCCCTCATCACCGTGTGTGGAGAGAATGAAACAATATCTGAACTCTGAACATTGCAAAGCGCTTTGGGTGACCTTGGTCTGTAAAAATGCGCAATATGAATAAAGATCACTTACTTTTTTGCCTTAGCTGTTCAGCGATGTTGCATACAAAGCTCGCGACAGAGAAGACCTGATTGCTGGAGTGGATGAGTTTCTGGATGAAGTAATCGTTCTTCCACCGGGGGAGTGGGACCCTAAAATTCGAATCGAACCTCCCAAGAAAGTCCCATCTGCAGAAATGAGGTTTGTTGCACATTCTCACTATATCTAATACAAGTAAACTTTAACATGGCACCGGAAAAATGGCGCCATGGCAAGAACTCTGGTGTGTGCCGTCTGGTGCACACTGGGGTAGTCTTGCACAGTTTTTCCAATGTGTTTTTACTGCAAATAAATTCTTGAATCTTGAATCGTTTTTACCAAAGGAAGTCTGTGCTGAACTTGAATGAGCTCGGCAAAATGAATGGCTCGGCCGGTGGAGGACCTGTAGCAGACGACGAGATGCCGCCTCAACACGAGCTCGCAGAGGAACTGAAATTTACCGGAAGGTGTTGTAGTGATGGGGCTTTAAATTGTGTTGTTTCTGGCTGTATTTGATATTAAAATGGTTTTTCTGTATAGATTTGGCGGTGGCTTGTGGCTGGATATTAAGAGGAAGGCCCCTTGGTATTGTAGCGATATCTACGACGGCATTCACATCCAGTCCATCTCTGCAGTGCTCTTCATTTACCTTGGTTGCATCACTAACGCTATCACCTTTGGAGGATTGTTGGGAGACGCCACAGACAATTACCAGGTTACTGCCAACATTCAGCACAATAATCAGACACGGTTGATGCACGTTCATTGTAATGCGGTGTGTTTTGCTCAGGGTGTGATGGAGAGTTTCCTCGGCACTGCTCTGGCTGGGATTGTCTTCTGTTTGTTTGGGGGACAGCCTCTCATCATCCTCAGTTCTACAGGTCCAATTCTCATTTTTGAAAAGCTACTATACGAGTTCAGCAAGTGAGTAAAACGTTTCTTGCCCTATAAAAACATAATAAAACAATATAATTCCTGTTTTTCTTGCAGGAACAATGGCATCGACTACATGGAGCTGCGTCTGTGGATCGGCATTCACTCCTGTATCCAGTGTTTCGTGCTGGTTCTGTCAGATGCAAGCTACATCATCAAATACATGACCCGCTTCACCGAGGAAGGTTTCTCTAGTCTCATCTCCTTTATATTCATCTCTGATGCTATCAAGAAGATGGTATGTTCTTCTAAAGCACAGATGTCAAAACGGTTCCAGAAAGAGCCAGTGTGGCTTTGGGTTTTGGTTCCAACTTGAGCAGGAGCACATCAGACTCCACCTATTTCTTCAAGTCTTCAGGTTAAAACTGGACTCACCTGAGGAAATGGGTTGGGAGTCTGGTGTGCTCCTGCTCAGGTTGGAGCTAAAACCTGCAGCCACACGGGCCCTTTGAGAACCGGTTTGACACCCCTGTTTCTAGAGGTTGAACCCAGACATGTGACTAAACTGACTGTGTGTTCTTTAGGTAGGTTCCTTCAAGTATTATCCAATCAACCGCGGATTTAAGCCCGACTACGTCACATCCTACAGGTGTGATTGTCTCGCTCCAGATCAGGGTGAGTCCAAACCCATGACATCTTCCTCTTTTAAATTCACTGATTTAAAATTCATTTTGAAATGTGTAAAAACATGAATTCACTTCCACATTTACCCCATGGAATAATGAAAGTATATTCTGTGTTTGTCTGACTTGTTCCGTGGACACTCACTGGAACGTAAGTCTAAGGCTTGTGCATGTTTTGTAAAGTTCTTTATTAGATTTTTATCACATGTAAATTGTAAATCTTTTTCACAGCATCTACCCTGTACTTCAATGCTTCAGCGCCTTTGGCAGACGACAACATGACTTTACTGGTAAACCACTTCAGAAAATTGAACACATCCACTTTGTATCTGTCTTTTAATGGTTCTTTTGTACATCTACAGTTTAATCTGACTGATATGGGCTACAGCCAGCTCAGCAAGAAAGACTGTGTGAAGTACGGTGGTTCTCTGATGGGAAAGGCTTGTAAATATGTCCCGGACCTGGCGCTCATGTCCTTCATCCTCTTCTTTGGAACCTATTCCATGACGATCTCTCTCAAGAAGTTTAAGTTCAGCCGCTATTTCCCAACAAAGGTAAGAACAGATGTCACAATGCGAATCCTCTTTGAACGAATGTATTGCACTTTTCATTCCTAAACAAACCTCCATTAAGTCTGTGTCTATGCTACCTTTTATATTGTTGTGTGTGAAAGATAAGATCAGATATACTTTATTGATCTCACAATGGATAAATGTACATGTCACATTATTATCACACACATTATCGTCACAAATATTATCACTCGGGTTGTGGAAAAGACAGGAAATGTGCAAACTTCTGAAAAAGTGAAAAGATAGTTTCTTTTTTTATATATATAGTAAGTACATTTGAATTAAAAGTGACTATTGACGTGCAAATTTACAGTCCTAATGACAACAGACCCAGGGAAAGTGACATTACTTAACTTACCTCAATTTTATCCCATGCATGCAGACGTGTTTTAGTCCATGTCCACTCCCCCAAAATGTGTCTTTCAGCTGCGATGTCTGATCAGTGATTTTTCCATCATCATTTCTATCCTGGTCTTCTGTGGTTTGGACTGTCTGCTCGAGTTGGACACCCCTAAACTCCACGTACCCACCCAGATCAAGGTCCACCGCTCGTCCCTCTACTGCCTTCCCTTGTCCTTACGTTTTTTTTTCATTTTAATCATATGATTGTTTACTCGTTCCGATCGAGCATAGTTCTTTTCACAAACCTTTCCTTGTTTCTTTCTTCATCCTAATTTTCTGCACTGTTCTAACCCGCCTTCTGCTGGGACCTGCGCCTGTGGTAGCTGAGGAAGCTTATCAGTGATTTTGCCATCTTTATGTCTATCATGACCTTTGTGGGTCTGGACATGTTGGTGGGTTTAGACACACCCAAACTGATCGTACCAACAGAAGTCAAGGTACCCGCTATCCTCAAAATCACAGTAGCTTGTAATGGCTTTGATTCTATATGTAAATGTATGTTTTTCTGATTTTCCGCTCCGCAGCCCACACGTCCAGACCGTGGCTGGTTAATAATACCATTTGGCAAAAATCCCTGGTGGTGGTACGTAGCCAGCGCCGTCCCTGCTCTTCTCGTGACCATTCTGATATTTATGGACCAGCAGATCAGCGCTGTCATTGTCAACCGCAAGGAGAACAAACTCAAGGTCCGACTTTATAACAGGTTTTAATATCGAATGAATGTCTGTGAAACAACATGTCTTTGTCTTTGTGATCTGCAGAAAGGTTGTGGGTATCACCTGGACCTCTTCTGGGTGGGGGTTCTGATGGCGGTGTGCTCCTTCATGGGTTTGCCGTGGTATGTGGCGGCTACGGTGATCTCCATCGCTCATATTGACTCTCTGAAGATGGAGAGTGAGAGCAGCGCACCGGGAGAGCAGCCGCAGTTCCTCGGTGTCAGGTGGGACGTCTGAGGCTGGGTTCTCTTTTTTTTTTTTACATAGTTTATTTAATTTAACACCAAGTCAAAGGGTAATCCTTCTATTGTACAGTATTTGTACAATTACATTTCCTCTCCTTTTTAGGTTTTGAAAAACAAAAACACAAAAAATGTAATCAAATCAAATTTGGAATTGAGATCATTAATATAAGGAATTTGACCCCAATTTTTATTTTTGATGAACAACAAAGGGGACATGACACCATAAAACACAAACAAACACAAAATTAAATAATGATAATAATAATAAAAATTAATTGGTTTTATATAGTGCCTTTCAGGACACTCAAAGTTATTATTCTTTCACGCCATACACGGTGGTGATAAACTACTACTGTAGCCATAGCTGCCTTGGGGCACACTGACAGAAGCGATAATAAATGACGACCCAAAACACACACAGGTGACCACACAGTTAAAACAAAGAATGAAATTATATACACTTATAAATATACTTATACAAACACCTCCAGCCTTTTTTCTGGCTATGATTTTTGAATTTTCTTCTTCTTATTTTATATATACTTTTGTACATATTTTAACTTCAGTTCATTCCACAAATAACTTCTGACGCTGTTTTGTTTGTGTGATGTTTGTCGTAATGTTGTCGTTATAACATCCAGGGAGCAGAGACTCACAGGGATCTTGGTGTTTGTCCTGACCGGAGTGTCCGTCTTCCTCGCTCCGGTGCTGCAGGTTTGTAAAGACATCTGTGTAATAAGAAGAATACACACACATGCACTTATAAGTAGTCTCTGTTTCATTATGGCCGTGCTACAGTACAGTGTGTAGGCGTCTTAAACAAGAGATTATAAGGATTATAATGATATTTACCAATACTAGTACTATGAATATAACATACTGCATACTGTTTTGTATGAAAAGAGGGAATATGTTATTATGGATGATCTGATTTCACAAAGTAACCAACTGTCCAGGATCATTGTCAAAGCTGTTTGCCCAGGATCAATGTTTCACTGGGTTAGGATTAGTGTGGGGTAAGGGGTAAGAGGTCAGGGTTAAGGTTCACACAGGGCTATGGTTAGGGTTAGGAATCTCGGATCAACTTGTAACAACTTGTAACTTTTTTTTTTTATAATTAAAATTTTTATTGACTCGATCAGCAGTTCTTACATTAACAATCTACACGATGTTACATACATGGTACATTAGAATTAGTACATTTGTTAACACTTTTTTTTTTTTTTTTTTTACATAATAGAACAAAAACAAAAGAACAATTGAGTAGCAAAGGGATATCACACGTGTCCTTAAGTGTTGGTATAATGTGTCCAACATTTCCAATAGTCCTCAAATCTGTCGTGATCCAGTCTTAGTGCAAAAGTCATTCTCTCCATATGAAAAATGTCTTTAACAAGTGATATCCAGTCCCCCAACACAGGTGTTCTGTCTGTCATCCATTTCTTTGTGATAGCTTTTTTGCTTGCTGTCAGTAAAACATTCCACATATATTTTTTACTCGCCCCTTTTATACAGTCTGGTTGTATCCCCAAAAACATAGTTTCAAAATTCAAAGGAACATTAATGCCAAAAACTGTGTCAATGCCCTGTTTAATAGCCATCCAGTAATTGGTTATTTTTGAACAACTCCAGAATATGTGGTGATGGCCAGCCCGTTTGGTTCCACATAACCTCCAACATGAAGTATCAGCACTTGGGCCTCTCTGGACTGGAGTTTTAAAAAAACGTACCATACATCCATCCATCCATTTTCTACCCTTTAATCCATTTCTGGGTCAGGGGGGTGGCAGTCAGAGATGCCACCCAAGTCCCATAGCACCAGCCCCTCACTGACCCTCTGCAGGTGGTGAGTCCACAGGAGGACGGCTGCTCTCTGACTGTGAGCATAGCCTTGATCTTTCAGTGGGGTCTTTGGGCAAAGTGGGGTTAAGTGTCTTGCCCAAGGACACAACGACAGCAGACATCAGTGGGAGTCGGTGGAGAAGGTGTAGAGGTGGGAATTGAACCCACGACCTTCAGGCCTGAAGGCCAATGCTCTACCAACTGAGCTACTGTACTGTATATTTTCATTCTGCAAGTTTTGCAGCTCATCATATAGTTTAGAAATCAACTTATTGTTTGGTCCTTGCTGATATGCTTTTATAAATATTGTTATTAATCCCGACAGATGCTTTGTATGGTCACTATAATTGTGGTTCAAGTAGTGGCGGATCTGGAGGTATCGGAAAAAGTCTTTGTTGTCAAGATTGTAGGTCCTTTTCAAATCTTGATAGCTCCTCATTTGATCTTTATGATAAAACTGATTGTAAGTCATTAAACCTTTGTCAGACCAATTTTTAAATGTTTTATCTCCTACATTTGGGGTAAAATCCTTGTCATACGCAATCCATTTGATCATAAGGGTGCATTTTGGATTGTCCTTTATTATTTTTGACCAGATATCAAGAGCTGCCTTGGTCCATGGGTTAAGATCCCTTACATTACTCATTAAATTTGTGTTGCCAATCATTGCCGGTACGGGGATTACTTCAGATCTATATTCAATTTCTTTCCATTTGGCTGTATATGATGAGCTGCAAATATCAAACAGTGGGCTTAGTTGAGCCGCTCTGTAATAATTCTTCAGATTTGGAAGAGAGAGTCCACCCTTGTTTCTTGCCATTTGTAGAGTTTTGTATCTTATTCTAGGTTTTTTCCCTTCCCAGATAAACCTTGAAAATAATTTATCCAGTTCCTGGAACATTGTTGTTGAAGAGTCAACAGGTATTGTTTGAAATAGGTATAATAGTTTAGGCAAGATTACCATCTTAATTGCTTCTACTCTATGTAAAAGTCCTAGATAGGGGATCAGGCTCCATCTATCCAAATCAGTTTTAATTTTAGCAATAAGTGGATCGTAGTTTATTGACTTTAAAGTTTGTATGTCCTTTGGAATATGTACTCCCAAGTATGTTATTGAGTCCATGCACCAATTGATTTTAAATATTTTCTTTATGGGATCTTCTGGGTTGTAGTTGAATGTCAATACTTGTGATTTATGAGAATTTAATCTATAGCCTGAGATGTTGCTGAATTCCATTAACACTTTATGCAGTTGAGGAAGAGATTCAGTGGGTTTAGCCAAGTAAACTAGGACATCATCAGCAAACAGGGCAATCTTCTGTTCCTTCTCGTTTACTTTAATGCCTTTTATCTTTCTATTTTGTCTGATATATTGTGCCAGGGGCTAAATAAAAATGGCAAATAAAATCGGAGATAAATGACAGCCCTGTCTACAACCTTGTTCAATATTTAGAGGATTTGATAGACCTCCATTTATTCTAATTTTCCCTATAGGTTTGTTATATAATCCTTGTATTATTTTTATAAACTTTTCGGTAAAGTTAAATTTGGAAAGTACTTTATAAAGAAAAGCCCAATCTACAGTATCAAATGCTTTTTGTGCGTCCAGGCCCAAAACAACAGCTGGTTTTTTATCTTTCTGTATTTGATGAATCACATGTAGTGTGCGTCTTATATTATCTCTAGTTTTCCTCTCCTTGATAAAGCCTGTCTGGTCCAAATTTATTATGTCCGGGAGAATATTTTCCAGTCTTTTGGCCAAGATGGAGGTGAAGATCTTATAATCCTGATTCAGTAAACTAATGGGTCTGAAATTTGAGCAATCTAATTTGTCCTTACCATCCTTTGGGATAACTGTGATAATGGTCTCTTTCCAAGTTGGTGGTATTTGACCCCCGTTCAAAACCCAGTTAAATGTCTTAAGGAGTAGAGGTGAAAGTTCTTCCAGGTATATCTTGTACCAGTCAGCATTGTAGCCGTCAGAACCTGGAGATTTATTCAATTTGAGCCTTTTAACTGCTTTTGCCAGTTCCTGAGCATCTATATTCCTTGTTAAAGTTGTATTTTGTTCACTAGAGAGCATAGGCAATTCCAATTGGTTTAACATTGGTGAGGTCATATCTTCCTTATCTGGCTCCTTTAAACTATAAAGTTTCCGATAATATCCAGCAAAAATATCTCTAACTTCAAACTCTTTATATGTGACTTCATTAGTAGAGGGATCTCTTATTTTGTATACAGATCTTTCTGCTTGTTGTTTTTTAAGTCTGTAGGCCAGGACCTTTGTAGATTTACTTCCTGCTTCATAATAGCTCTGTTTTAGATAAAGTAGTTGAGTCTTTATTTTATTCTGTAATTCTTGATTGATTTCGCGTTTAATTTCTTTTATTTTTTGCAGGGTATCATCGTCTCCACTATTTTTGTGTTTTTCTTCCAAGATGATAAGTTTTTGCTCCAATGTCTTGATTCTCTGTTCTCGTCTTTTTTTAAGAAGAGTGCTCTTTGCAATCAATTTACCCCTCAGGACCGCTTTACACGCATCCCATAATATTTCGGGAGAAACTTCATCATTATCATTGTCTCGAATATACAATTTTATGTCATTTTTAATTTCTTCTCTGATATCTCCTTTAAGTATGCTCGAGTTAAGTCTCCATAAAAAAGGTGTTTTAATCTTGTCTATGTCTAGCTTCATGTACACAGGACAGTGATCAGAGAGGTCCATTGATCCAAAGCAGCACTCACTCACCCGACCTAGGTCTTTATTATACATGAAAAAATAGTCCAGTCTTGAATAGGAACGATGTGTTGCAGAGTAAAATGTATAATCCCTCTGGTGGGGGTGTAATTCACGCCACACATCTCCAATTCTCAATTCCTTCATTAACTTTTTCAATTTTTTCCCAGTATTATTGTGCGAGGTCTGTGCGGAAGAGTCCTCTAAAGGGTTCAGTCTTACATTGAAATCCCCACCACAGATAACAATACCTTGTGCCTTTTGCAGTAATTTGTCAGAATTCCCCCGCCCCAGAAGCTGCAGAGAGGCCGCAAACACAGCCCTTCGTTCTGCAGGTCCTTTTAGTTCAACAAGAGACAAAAACCAATGTTAAAACAGTGATAGAAATGACAGATACCAAACCTGATTTCAAAAAGGTTATATTGAAGATTTTGCAAGCAATATTACAAGATAACGGTCCGCGAACAGATCTCGCTTCGCGTTCAGATAAGGAGTGGCCCCCGGGGACGTCTCACTGCTCCTTGTCAGACGAAAAAGCAAAAAGTTCCCGTGCCTCCTCCTGTACATCTTTTATACTGTACACCCAAGGTCACTGACATCACAGATTCGTGGACTCTATGACTTCTTCTGGCCAGCTGCCAAAGCCTGCACCTGCTCTGATAACCACAGTTGTTTTTCTCTTGTCCCCCTCCCATTCTCACACAGACTAACCTTGAACTCACTGCTCTTTGAGATTTACACAAACAAGTGCTAATTTGGCAATAGAAACAATACTAAACTGTTTTTAGTTTTAACTGGTGCAAGAGTTAATATTCCAACAGTCCCCCTGTTGGCCGGAGAGGAACTCTTCGGACATCCATCACTCTCGTCTCAGATGGCCCATCTTCATCAGTTGATCCAGCATTACATCCTATACTCAGTCTAATCCCAGTCTTCACGACGATCTGTGAACTCCTAAACCACCCCATGTGACATTATGAAAAATGTGGTGGTCTTCCACTCAGCCCTTACTTCAGACCCGCCCCAAAGGCCTCTGGGCGGACTGAGCATCCAACTCACCCTAAACTACATACATTGAAGTGATCCTATAAAACAATCTATATGTGGGTGTGCTGCGGTGTCTAGTCTGTGTAACAAAAACAATAGTTGCAAGAGCTGTGGAGAAAGAATATGTTTGTGTCGTGCATCAATTTGAATTATGTAATTTTTTATTTTAATTTTTAATTTTTATAATTTTTTATCGCATCCCCGATTTTCCCAAGTCCCTCTTACAATTTTGCAAGGTTATGTGCGTTATTTACATGCAAGCAGTCATACATTTTTGATTAAAATATTTTGATAATATCATAAAGCATACTCACAACTCCTCTGGTGATATTCTGACAATATCACAGACCATACTCACCCGTTCTTCTGATGATTGTCCTTTATGGCTTAGGCTATGGTCATCAATTCTTCTGGTTCCCACTGTAGGTCCTGGGTTAGTAGCAGTTGTCTTTCTGCCACCTTCCCTTCCACAGCGGCTGTTATCACTCTGTTACATAAGGATCGTATGCACGGAATACAACAGCATCCACATAGCGTCAGGATTGCTGCAAATACAGCCACCGATAGCAGAGTTGATGCTATCAGTGCCTTATATCTGCCAAACACATCCAACCACCCATCCCACATTGATTGGTCTACTCCTGAATGTGCCTTCATTTCTTGGGATAGCGCTTTCAGTCCCTGAAGGGCCCTTGTTAATTTTCCATTTGGGGCAGTATTATTTGGGATAAACGTACAGCACGTAGGGCCAATCAATGAACAGGCTCCGCCTTCTTTGGCTAAAATCATGTCAACAGCAAGTCTGTTCTGGAAGGTCATTAAGGATGTGGCTGATAATTGTTCATGAATTGCCTCAAATCCATCATATGTATAATTGCTTAGCCTCTGTATGTTGTAATGTAAGTAGTTGATCCGATCGACGTTCTTATTTGGGGTTATTGGAAAAATTGCGGAGATTATTGGGATGTTTTCAAATCCTGATGCAATTTTCATCAACCAATTTGTATTCATTTGGAATTCCCCTAGGAATACCTATTGCATCAATATAAACTGGACTTCCCTCCTCTGGTCTAGCCAGTGCCCTTCTTGATCTGGTTTTTACACTAATGATTTGTTTCAAAATCTCTGGCTTCTCTAGATCCACTGGAGATATTTCAATTGGTATAAGTAATGAGATCAACACACACATGCCATCCCACAGAGGGTGTAGATATCCCCTTAAAGACTTGCCACCACAATACCACCACACATCTGCTCTGGCTACTGTCAACTTGTGTCCATTTAATTTTTCTGTGAAATCCTCATACCTAATGCATAAGGATCTATTTACATGTCCTACTTCCCTTTTTTCTCCACTAAGGACCTTCCTAATGACGCAGGTGTATTCACCTTTTACTTGTGAATTAAAAATTGGTGGTGTCGCATTTGTGGCAGTTACCGGATATATTTTATCATATAGTGAACAGTTAGGGTATAGGTTATCTCTCATCATAATCTCTACTAACCATGTATGATTGTCCCTATCTACTACAGTCGGTACTGCATGTAACATAGGCCTTGGTCCCATACAAGCAATACATTGACTTAGTTGTGTAGCTTTTGCAGCTTGCTCAATCATAAATAGCCAATTATTTTTTGTAGCTGTTATTCCTGTCTCCATTCTGAAAACATCATCTGCGTGTAAGAGAGTTGCATTATATACCATTACTAGATTTGTGTTACCTACATGTCCTACATTAAGCCCCCCTTCTCTTGTGACACTTACTGGATCTTCTCACATATAGTAATTAATGCCCAAGGGTCTTCTCCTGGCACATATGCCCATACCAGAAATCCCCAACAAAACCATAGAGGTTTCTTCCCTGGTCTGTCTCTTGGGTCCAATGACTCACCTCTCAAGTCCACTGTAATTGTAAGACATGGTACACTTCCCTGCATAATCCCCTTTGTCATGGAAATTATTTTAGAATGGTGTCTTGCAAACTCTGTAGTTGGTGTTGGTGTCCAATCTAATCCAGTATATGCCACCATTGTCCCCCATGATTTATCTCTCATGTCATTTGTCATGTACCATTCATAATCTGAATTTTCTGCTCCCACTTTTTTCCCTTTGTTTACTAATGCTATAAAAGGTACCTGGAATGCCATATGTTCTCCCTTTGCCAAACACAATTGCACCCCAAATAGGTATTGTCGCTTTTTTGCACATGCTCCCAGTTTATCCAATTCCCTTTTTGGTCTTATTTTTATCCCTGTCCCCTTTGTAGGTTGAATTTTGCGTTCTCTCATTTGTTTGCCGGGTGAAATGTCTGAATAATCAGAAATTGAGGAATTGACACCAAGAGTTTTCTCCTTACCATAGACAGTTGTTGGTTTTGCATACCCCTGGCCTAACTCTGTTTCCCAGGCCCACATAAAAAATCCAGCTATAATCCCTATACCTACCACCATACTCACCCACTCTCGTGTCCTCAACCCTAAGAGTGTCCATGGTCCTATCATGTTGAGAGTACCTGCATGGTGAACACCTCAGTCTTAAAGTCTATCCCATGCATACCAGATTAGTGTTTTCAGCTTTGATTTGCTCAATTGCTCATCTAAATAGTTGATTCTGGATCATGAATATTTTTTTTTTTTTTTTTTTGTTTTTTTTTTTTTTTTTTTTTATATATTCAATCAATAATTATAAAAATAATATTAATAATCAATCAATAAAAATAATCAATAATCAATCTTCCCCCTGTTTTATCACAATCCTGTGATAAATTAAACATCCCTTATAGGCCAATTTGTCACCCCCACCATTATCACTTATGTCGGATCCAAACCACGTCAGTTAAATGCACAGTCCCCTTGATCAGCCCAATCCATAAAGTCAGAGAAATTGCCAAATTCTTCAATAACCTGAAGTCCATCGACCATAATTTCAAACCCCTGAATCCCAAAATCTAAAATGGCAATATCCTGATATTCAACATCCTGAACCTCATCGCCCTGACCTTCAACAACCCAATCTCCAATGTCCAGGACCTCAAAACCCTGTCCTCCACCATCTCTAATGTCAAAATCCTGATATCCAGACTCCTGAACCTCAGGGGCCAGAACCTCAACCTCCCGATGTCCAAAGTCTGGAAGTCCAGAGCCCCAAAGTCCAAAATCCTCAACTCCCAACAGTTCCAGAAGGTCTCTCATACTATTGTCATCACTAGTCCCTATGCCATCAGACACTTGCATCACAGGGCTATCTGGAGGGACTCTATAGGTGCATTATAGGGTTGCTCCGCACTCCCTAGAACTCCCCATGTTCTAACTAATAGAGTCAGACACTTCCCTCTCTGTCCCCCTGTCGGCCTCCTTTTCTGATGATGTAGTGATATCTTTCATTACATCAAACAGGGATCTTTCTGGTGCACTAGTGGGCCTAGTGTGTGATATGTGCACAAATGATGATTCTGTAGTTTGTGAGTCGTCTAAGTAATATTTCAAAGTATACTCGTATAGTTTGGAGATTTTAAATGGGCCTTTCCAAGTTAGCTGATCCCAACAATGTTTCTGGTTTTTCACATAAATGTAGCCTCCAACTGTAAGTTTGTCTTTTACAGCCTGCAAAGGGGGCTCTGGAGATTTCTGGGTCAGCGTGACAATGTTATCTTGCAGAAACTTCACTGTAGTGACCAATGTTTTCATATAAGTTTCCCTAGCATCATCAGTGGCTGCTGGAGGTGGGAGCTCCAGTGAACGAGATAAGTTACTGGGCATGTGTCTCCCATACATTAGTTGGAATGGTGACATAAAAATTGGCCTGCTTGGTTCTCCTCTTATTGCCATCAAGGCTATAGGCAGTGCCTGTTTCCAATTCATTTTTCCAGACCTACACATGTGTGCCAATCTGTTTTTCAGTGTCTGGTTGAACCTTTCAATCACCCCTTGTGATTGCGGGTGCAACACTGCTCCAAAATGCTGTTTTATATTCAGCCTCTCACATAGTTGGGTCATTGTCTGGTTCTTAAAATGCGAGCCGTTATCTGATCTGATAACTCTCGCCGGGCCGTACCTTGGAAAGATCTCTGTCAAAAATACTTTGGCCACTGATTCTGCATTTGCTTTTGCCAAAGGAAAAGCTTCAGGCCATCGTGTGAGTGGGTCAATCATTGTGAGCACGTATCTACACCCATCCGCTTTCTTATCAGCAGTCATGTCGATGAAATCAATTACGATTTCCGCCATGGGCCATGGAGGCACTGGGTATGCTCCTATGCCTGCCTTCACAGCCCTTGCCTTAGAGAGCCCTTGACATATGTCACATGAGTCACATAGATGCTGGATGGTTGGTAGCATAAAAGGATGGAACATGTGCCGTCTTAGTTCTGAAAAAAGTTTTGAGCACTTTATGTGTGTTTCCTCATGCTTACTTTGAATGATCTGTAGTAGTTTTTTAGTAGTCACGCACGGTTTACCAAATGTATCATAGAATACTCCTTCACTGTTTTTAATGGCCCCTGCAGTTTTCCATGCTGTCACATCATACAGTGAGGGATTTTCTTGCAATATGTGTGGACTGTACTCTTCCCTTTCTTCCACTGGTTCCTCTGTTCCCTCAGGATTGTCTTCAATAACTACCTGCAGAGCCATACCTATCCTGTCATACCAGCTGTCATTTTAGCAACTCTATCAGCAAACTCATTGCCCTTTGCCACGAAGTCTCTGGCTCGAGTATGTGCTCTACACTTGACCAATGCAGTTTTGTGACGTACATTCTTGATTTGGTCTGCCACCTTCTGCCATAATTCCAAATGTGTAGGTCTCAAATTTTTTGTTGTGATGAAATTGTCATGCAATACCCAGATTGGCAAGTGCAAATGCACTGTAGAATGCACATACTCAGAGTCAGTATATATTGTGATAGGTCCTTCTGGCCTGTTCTCCAAAGCCAGGCTAAATGCTTCTAATTCTGCATACTGAGCTGACTTCCCTGCCAGCGCCTCTGCCTTCAGTATGTTAAAATCAGGATTGGTAACAGGTGATGTTTCCCTGTCATGGATGACTGCTGCTGCGCTTGCAACCAATGCTCCAGTTTTGTCTCTATGCGAGTGTCCATCTATAAAAATAGCATGTGACCCCTCAATCTCTGACCTGCCCAACTTTTTGATCAAGTTTGTTTCTTCACTATGTTGGACCTCACACTGGTGAACTGGGCCTGAGATAGTAAATGGTAATATTGGAGAGTCTGTTGGTTCAAATGTAACTTGCATATTTACGAGTAACAGATGAATCTTTTGAGACATTGAATTTGTCAATGCAAATGTGTTCCCCTTCAAAGCTGCATACATGTTATGTGGCGTTCTCACAATAACCTCTGAGTCCAAGATTATGTGTGATGTGGAAACCAGTGAGTTCTTAACACTAGGACCGCCGTGCTCTAAACATACCTTGCACCGCCCCCTGCGGTCAGTTGACCGCTATGTATTTTGCGCTGATACAGCCTTTTGCCAAATTGATTGTTCACTAAACCAGAACTTGATGTTGCAAAGGAATCGTGATCATAATGAAACTGTGTAAATTATTTGTCTAAATATGCTAAGTAATTGTAATTCTAGCCGAAATAAAAGACTAAGACGACACATTGTGCGTGTACTGATCCATCAAAATTACGATGACTTTTCTGGCTAGATTTATTTTTGTAACTTTGCAAACACCTAAAAGGTTGGTCACTATATGTTATATTTGACTCAGTAACAATATGTAAATTCAAACAATATAAATTATAGTTTAGAAAAGCACGGGACCATAACGTCTTCGCGCTGCTATATGCGTCTACTTCTTACGTCATCTCCAGACTGTTTTCTCTTTAGAGGCCGAAATCACCGTGGGAAATATTATCTAGATAATAATAATAGTATTCGTATTGACACAAGATCATCAGCTATGGCTACCATCGTCAATTTAAAATCTTCAATTTTACACGGGACACGTTAGAAAGACAAATATATGCATATATATATTTGTATTTATTTGAGACAAGCAGTGCTCTTTATGCTCAGAACAAAATTATAATCATTGCCTTGCAGTGCGCGCTGTGCAGAATAACACACAGTGTTATCTGGATGAAATCAGAATTATATCCTTATTGATATATGAGGGCCGCCTCTGCCACAGTCGCTCTCCTCCTGCAGTGTCCGCGGGTGACGAGCACTCTGATCTGCACTCTGCCTTGATAGTTCATCTAATTGTTCTATTTTATTGCGATATTGTATTCTGCTTTATTGCCTTCTTGTATGTATAAATATAATAATGTAATTGATGATGAATGAAAAGGCAGAATGGAGCGACAGCGCGCACACAGACACTGCGTATGGCTGGCATTACGAGGGTCATGTGAGTTATTGCTTCTGGACTTGTTACAACACTGCTGTCTGTGCCGTGAATGCACTATGGGTTTACGTTCAGATTTAGAATATTATAGGTGTTCTCCCCGCTGTCACTTTCTGCCTCAAAATGTGACATCTCACCTCCGTCAGACTGTTCTCATTCAATGTTTTGAAGCACTGTCAGGGCTTCATACCGTGTACTTGCAGCTCTATTCATTTTGTACTCCTCTCTCTCCCAAATAATAATAAAAAAGTCCCTTTAGAGTCTAATGACAACATATTGATACATTTTTATAAGGCGCGAAAAACCCCCGGGAAAGGTTACTATGACAACAGTCGCCCCTGCGCCATGTATCTCTATGGGGCAGCAGAAAGGGCTGTGGTTTAGAAAAGTTAAAAATGCGTGTAAATCTTGTTTTCTTTACTTTTTCCAAAACCAAAACACACCAAAATATAAACCACAAGTACCCAGTAAAAGTCATAAAATTTCAACTTCTGGCGTTTTGTTTTGAATACACTAATTAGCATAATAAAGTGAGTGACGGTCAGTTGACCGCTAGGGGCGCTCCTAGTGTTAAGGGCCATTACATAACGTGCACATGAGAAGTGGTGTGCTTCTGATCCTCTGAGATTGGAGCTGAATATGTACAATATTTTGGGTGCATCTGCTATTTTCTGAAACAACACTGCACAATAATAATCTCCAGTCATTGTGATTTCCATCATAATTGGGTATTTCCTATCAACGCAGTGTAAAGTCTGCACCATTGATAGTTTTCTTTGATTGATTGAAATGCCTGTGCTTGCTCCTCAGTCCATGTCAAGATCCCATCATAATCTGTGTAGCCTACATCAATCAACATTTTCTGCAAGGGCTTCATCATGTAGGAGAAGTTGAAAATATATTTCCTGATATAGCTTGCCGTATTTATGAAGGACATCATTTCTCTCACTGTTTTTGGTTTGGGAAACTCTGATAGTTTGATCAGTCTTGACTGGTCACACATGACTCCTTCTGAAGTGAGATAAGTCTTTAGAAACGATACTCTCTGTCTTACAAATGCACACTTGTCATAATCAATTTTGAATCCCTTTTCTGCCACTACTCTAAGTACTTTCATAGTGATTTCTGTACATGCCTCTTCAGATACTCCTGAGATTAGAATATCATAATCCCCTTTATCCACTCATCTAATGTTACAGATGCCATGTTTTCTACCGTCTAGATTACAAGCCTTGTGTTATCAATATCAATGTAAAAAATCAGCAATTGGGTGCGTAATCTTAGAGCGTCAGATCGTGGTATCTCCCCGTTCAACCACAAGTGGTGGGGAAATGTACGCACGAATCGTGACCCCGTCCTACGCGACCCAAGTTACTGCGTTCACTGTGACCGTTTGTGCAATGGTCACTTTCAACAGAAAACATCAATCACTCATTCACACCAAGAGAAAAATTAAAAAGTGAGAAAAGTTAGACACTGTCCCTGTCCTTTCCCTTATTGTCAATTAATTAAAACACACAGTTTTCTCCTTCAACTATTAAATCACTGAGATAACACACAGTTGACTCCTTAACTCATAAATCACTTAGATCCTCACACACAGTTTTCTTTCCTTTAGGTTAACTATCAATCACTGAGATAAAACACACAGTTTTCTCCTTTTCTTACGTCACTTAGACTTAGAATACTATTATCCCAATAAAATATAAAATACTTGCAAATCCTTCAATATTTACCCTACTTGGTGTTTGTTTGTTTTTATTTTTTATTTTTAGGTCTCAGGTCAGGTGAAAGGAAAGATTAATTAGTTGGTAACAATCTTACCGTTTTACTTTGGCGCCAAATTAATCTTTTCTCTGACCGGTCCTAGTGTCTCCTGTCGAAATCCTGTTCGAGCGACGCCAAGTTCTGCAGTAATTTGTCAGAATTCCCCCGCCCCAGAAGCTGCAGAGAGGCCGCAAACACAGCCCTTCGTTCTGCAGGTCCTTTTAGTTCAACAAGAGACAAAAACCAATGTTAAAACAGTGATAGAAATGACAGATACCAAACCTGATTTCAAAAAGGTTATATTGAAGATTTTGCAAGCAATATTACAAGATAACGGTCCGCGAACAGATCTCGCTTCGCGTTCAGATAAGGAGTGGCCCCCGGGGACGTCTCACTGCTCCTTGTCAGACGAAAAAGCAAAAAGTTCCCGTGCCTCCTCCTGTACATCTTTTATACTGTACACCCAAGGTCACTGACATCACAGATTCGTGGACTCTATGACTTCTTCTGGCCAGCTGCCAAAGCCTGCACCTGCTCTGATAACCACAGTTGTTTTTCTCTTGTCCCCCTCCCATTCTCACACAGACTAACCTTGAACTCACTGCTCTTTGAGATTTACACAAACAAGTGCTAATTTGGCAATAGAAACAATACTAAACTGTTTTTAGTTTTAACTGGTGCAAGAGTTAATATTCCAACACTTTGTGGCCATCATATCAATTACACATTTGTAAAAAGACCATGATGACCCAGGGGGGGCATAAACATTAATAAAGGTAATCTCTAAACCTTCAAGTCGACCTATGACCATATTATATCGACCCTCCTTGTCTTTATGTTCGGCTATTTTTTCAAACGACACTTTGTTAGAAATTAGTGTGGCCACTCCCCTCTTCCGACCCGAAACATGTGATGCAGAAAACACGTGACCAAATCCTTGTCTTTTTAACTTCTGATGTTCCGTTTTAGATAAGTGAGTTTCCTGTAAGAAAACCACTCCAATTCTTTCCCTTTTCATTTTCCCCAAAATCTTGGCTCTTTTTATCGGCCCTAAAACTCCTTTAACATTATATGTACTGAAGCGAATTAAAGATGGAGAGGCCATTGCTGGTTTAATTGTTGTATATAAGCAGGTGGTTCCCTACGCTACTCAAACAAAACAAAACAATGAACAATTTTAACAAAAATTTTTCTTCAACAAAACTATGAGTCCAAAAAGACAGAGTGACTCCCATCTCTGCGGTCTCCTCAGTGACCTGTGTGTTAAGTGTTGTGAGCGATGAAGAGGGAAAGCCTGTACCGCCCGATGGCTGTGCAGGGCCCTCTAGTGGCGTTAGCTGGTTGTTGTGGTGCATTTCTGCTCTCTGCTCCCCGGTGTTTCTTCATAAGGTGATCCTCCGCGTCGTCAATTCTCGTATTAACTTTTTTAATTTCTTCTTTGAGCTCGCAGAAGTTTTCTCCATTTTCACGTCGTAAACTCCTTAGCTCACGAAGTATAGTTTGTAAATTAGCCGAGTCATTAGCCATTAAATCCTCCGTAGTCCCCTCCGTGTCTGAAGTGCTAGCAGCTTGGCTAGTTGGACTAGCCGCTGCTTCTTCTCCCGCAGTATCATCATCCACCAGTGGTTGGAGTCTCGCAGACTTACTTTGTTTGCCTCGGGTCATTTCTTCTCAGTTGTTCCTATTCGTTTATCAATTTGGCACTCTCAAATACAAGGGAAGAGGGGGGTATCTATACTTTGTTCGGGAAGCCACGAGGTTAGGCTGTCGCCATTTCGGTTGCTCACCGGAAGTCCACAACTTGTAACTTTGTTACAACTTTGTTACTGACTTCTTTGATATCAAATTGTGCATATAATTAGTGGCACATCTTTCTGGGACTTTTCTTTCTCATTGATTGTTGTCTTTTTGTTCCAGTACATCCCAATGCCTGTCCTCTATGGAGTTTTTCTGTATATGGGAGTGGCCTCATTGAGCGGCATCCAGGTAACATTTCATTATTTTATGCAAACATAATCTGGTTATTTAAAGTGAAGTGGGTTGTGTCTAAAAACAGCACTAATAAAAAGGAACTAATAAGTAGTTACTTTAAGTAGTACTAGAAGTTAAAGTGATCATGTTTCTGTACTGTCAAACTGGCATCATGTACTCATGTACTTGTTCTCAATTCAACTCCTCCTGGAAGTACCAAGGACCAGGTCCAAACACTGGTGATCGGTCCTTCTCAGTCACATGACCCAGACTTTGGGACAAGCTGCCCCCTGAAATGAGTGTGCTCACTGATTTTGGCCTTTTTAAATCAAGGGTCAAAACATATTTATTCAGACTGGCTTTTAACACTTTAATTTAATGGTTTTGAACTTTTATTTTTTGATAAAAGATTATTTTTTTGTGAAAAAGCACTTTGGTTGCCTTGAGTGTTGTAAATGGGCTCTATAAATAAAAACATGATTTATTGATATTTTCTTGACTATTCAACAGTAATAGCTTTATATGTTAATTTACTTGAATAGAAAAAGGCCTTTCTACAATTACTTACATTTCACAACTCTTGTTTCTATGTACGTACTGTATTTGAATTAGTCCAAACTTAAACATAAGATAGTTACAGTTTTGCAAAGGCATCAAGAGATGGGACATGTATGTTTGAGATCTCTCCACTCTCTCACTCTCCATAAATAACTGTTCACCTCACTTGTCCGTCACCATCGTATCCTTCTTTTGTTGCAGTTCTGGGAGAGAATCAAACTGTACCTGATGCCCATCAAGCACCAGCCAGACTTCTCCTTCTTACGCCATGTTCCTCTCAGACGTGTGCATCTGTTCACTCTGATCCAGATCATCTGTTTGGCTGTTCTGTGGATCCTCAAGTCCACCTTTCTGGCCATCATCTTCCCAGTAATGGTCAGTGCCACATATTCTCACTTAATTACTATTGTGGCGTTAACAATGAGGGATAACTAACTTTTTTTGTTTCTCTATTAATAATAAGATTAAGTCCCTTCATTTGTCCCACAGTGGGGGAAATGTCAGTGTTGCATCACCGGTTACAGAACAGCAGGAATGAGGAGCCCACAGCACAAGAAAAATTAACAGTAACTCTAAGCTAAAATAAAATAAAATAAAAACTCTTCACTTTCGAATAATAAGGACGCAAATTAAAAATCTCCAACTTTACTATAATGAAGAAGCAAGAATTAAGGATGAAATCTCTAACTTTAGCCTAAAATAGTGTGTATTCCAGTAAGTAATATATAGTTGTGTGTATACATCTGTACATGTTAGCAGCATGAGGCTCTGGGACAAAGTAAAGTGACAGAAACACATGTGGATATTGCACATTATTCAAATTATTGCACAGATGCACGGTCATCAAATCAGACTACTCCATGCTGCTAGAAAACATTGAATCTTTTGCATACTTAAAAGAAAGATCCCTGTGAGTCACTATTTGACCCTTCGAGCTGATTGTCCGAGTGAGGGTGGTTTTTCAATTTTCTGGCCAAGAATACATGCATGTGATAGAACCAAACTGTAAATGGATTTAAGGTGCATTTAGCTGTTGTTGTGAAGTTAGGTACCCCAGCTTTAACACTGAATAGTTGTAATAGGCTGTCACCATGTGCATAGATCTTGGGTTTGATGGTGGTACGGAAGCTGCTGGATTTCATTTTTTCACAACACGACCTGGCATGGCTCGATGACATTCTGCCCGACAAAGACAAAAAGAAAAAGAAGAAGACAGGGCAGCCCGACAGCGACGAGGAGGTGATTCATGCAGTAGTTTAAGTCCAAAATCTATGTTGTAAGTAACACGTGTTCGTCTCTGTGACTAATACTGTATGTTTTTCCTCTGTCCCACAGTGTTGCTGAAAAGGCACTGTAACTGTCTATTGACTTTTAACATCCTCTGTTTTTGTTGTTGTTGTTATAGTCAAAGGGTCTGGGCCAAAAAGCAAATTGAATGGTGTTAAATTAAGACATTATAAAGATGGGTATATTAATTACTGATGTGGCTGCACACTTTGAGTATGACGATTGTCTGTTTTAACAAACTATTAGGCATGACATTGTAGAGACAAGTGGAATATCTCTGCATGTTACAAATCCGTGTTTTTTGTGGTCAGTCCCACGCCCCTCCTCCTTACCCTCAGACGATCCGCATGGCAGAAGTAGATCCTCCAACCAATCCCAAACCGTCCCTCTAACTGTGAGTATGTCCATGTTGGTATTCCACCAGTACTGTATTGAAACTTTTTTTTACCCATTTATTAAAAGTTTGAATGGTATTAAAGGTCCCTGGTATTAAAAAAAACATTGTGTGTGTAAGGTTCATAGTTTACATTTTCAAAAAATTACTAAAAAGTGGTTAGAAAATGGCTAAAATATTCACAAGGTATTTACAATAATATAAAAATAGTAAGGTGCATTTTTAATTACTGAAATTAACATATGAATTACATGTATTATATGTTAGCTGTTTTTAGCCACATTTAGTATTTTTAGAATATGTATTAAACTTTTAAACTATTACATGTGCCTAAAGAAGTCCCACTAATGCATCTATGAATCTGTCCAGGTATTATTTATTTGAAAGTGGTCAAGAGAGGTTAGTGCAAATGTTTTTATCAAAGAGAAATAGTCTTACTAAAAGTAAGTAAGTATAAAGTATTTACACACTTTATTCAGTTATTCAGTCTTACTAATAGGAAATATTATCCTATATTATTGTGAAATGGTTTTTGTGTCTCAATCATAATGCACCATTGTGGTGCATTGTTACAATCCTAATATAAAGACATAAAAATAGAGAGGATGTTTTTTTTCTGTCAAAGCCAAAGGAGCCGTTCAAAGGAGGCTGAAGACTTAGGCTGACCAGACATTCCTAATTATCCTCTTTTTAGGCTGTGTCATATGTCCCAGCAGATTCATCAAAAAACAACCGTGATTTCAGACCAATTTTACACCCACTAATCTCAAATAACAGAGATGTGTGAAGGAGCCATGAATGCGAATGTGAAACTTTTAGGGACATTGGTCAGGCGCCCCCTATGGGCCAATGTGTTTGCTGTTATTGCATTTCCTGCGTTTGAACTGTTTGTTTCTCTGATTTGTTGTTGAGGAATCGACAAAGTCCTCCAAGACGACTGCTGTTGTGATTTAGGGCCATAATGTGTGATAGAACAGATTCATAACAATACAATCGTCCAGCCAAATGTTTGTCTTGTAATGTACCTCGACAACCAGAGTAATTAGTGCATAAATACAAACTGTGGTGTCATGTCTGTGCCTGTGTACCCTGTGTGTGTTTGATTAACAGGAGACAAATCCATATTCGACCGTGACCTCGGATGACGAGCTAGACCGCAGGTACTGTGTGCTGAAGCTGCACGTGCCCTACACTGATTTGATGTAACCTGGACACAGAAGGACAAGATTGAAGTTGTGCCACATTTATGTTAAGAAAATATGAATAAAACAGTTTCTCTTGAGATCAGGCAACCCCATAAATGCTAATATTTCCAGTAACTTTTATAATTCAATGATAGAATTTAGATAGTAGCCATTTATTTCTGACTGGAATTTGGCATTTTATTACTGATGTCAATAACAAGTATTTTAAGTTATTTTTATAATTCAAATGTTTTCCACAGTAGTATATTTTGGTTGTTTCTGTATTATCCATTGTTTTTTTTTTTATTCTTGTGTCCAGGGACTCAGCAGATGTACTCAAATTTTTTTTTTTTTTTTTTTTTACAAAACAGGACAATTGTTCTATCTGAATTAAACATGCTTTTCATTTTTTATACTGAAAAGTTAAGGTAACGTAATCTGTACAAGTACTTCTGATAACATTACAAAACATACATATTTTATGCTGTGGCCAACAACGCCCTCTTGACTAGAAAAGTGCATTCTCAACTGTCCAGGCTTTAACATTTATGTGTAACACTGGATGTTTCTCAGCATCACCGTGCACCTGAAGATCTGCCCCCCGTCGCCCGTGCTCTCCCAGAGGAGCTATGCTTCAGGACACTCCACACTGTCCCCTGCCACCGCCCGCCCACCCTCAGTCAATCTGCAGATGACCGACAACAGCGACTCAGACTTTAACATCAGAAAACATCACCTTTATCTCCCCAGCTACAACAGCCATGAGCCGCAGAGAGACTGCAGCAAACTTAGAGCCCACTTTGAAGACTCATGTGCAGAGACCATTCTCTAGTGTTTCTACCAAGGTTCCCTTCTGTTAAGACTAATGTGAAGAAACAACCAAAATATGCTACTAATGGGTTGGTCATAGCCCCTTTTTTGTTAAAATGTAATGATTTGTGCTTAATATTTGAAAAATGTCTTGTCATTGTACTTAGATGTAACTTCTGGTTCATATTATATTGTAGAATCAACATGTCTATTGCTCAGAAAATAAACAACACCAGATTGCATGAATGTTTGAACTTTATTGCAACTTCCAAATTTTGCAAACACCTAAAACGAAAATTGTGGGAACATTTTTTCCACTTTTTAAAAAGAAACAGGTTGCCTAGTTTCCTCCTCGCAGACGCAGCACCAAGTGAAGAGTCGACTCCTTCTGGATGTTGTAGTCGGACAGAGTGCGGCCATCTTCAAGCTGCTTTCCAGCAAAGATCAGCCTCTGCTGGTCTGGGGGGATTCCCTCCTTGTCCTGGATCTTAGCCTTCACATTTTCAATGGTGTCACTTGGCTCGACCTCCAAAGTGATGGTTTTTCCAGTCAGGGTCTTCACAAAGATCTGCATTCCTCCTCGCAGACGCAGCACCAAGTGAAGAGTTGACTCCTTCTGTATGTTGTAGTCGGACAGAGTGCGGCCATCCTCCAACTGCTTTCCAGCAAAAATCAGCCTCTGCTGGTCTGGGGGGATTCCTTCTTTATCTTGGATTTTGGCCTTCACGTTTTCAATGGTGTCACTTGGCTCAACTTCTAGGGTGATTGTCTTCCCCGTTAGGGTTTTCACAAAGATCTGCATTCCCCCTCGTAGACGCAGCACCAAGTGAAGAGTTGACTCTTTCTGGATGTTGTAGTCTGACAGAGTGCGGCCATCTTCAAGCTGCTTTCCAGCAAAAATCAGCCTCTGCTGGTCTGGGGGGATTCCTTCTTTATCTTGGATTTTGGCCTTCACGTTTTCAATGGTGTCACTTGGCTCAACCTCCAAAGTGATGGTCTTTCCAGTCAGGGTCTTCACAAAGATCTGCATTTTGGTGCTGTCAAAAGAAAAAGAGTATTAAGGCCTGAGGCGCCACGACACACAATGCCTGGTTAACCGAAGTTTGTAAAAAATAATAATATATCTCGTATAAATACGTACTCACGCGAATTTACATCAATTTGATAGTTACAAGACACTAACTAGTTCCTTACTAGTGGTGTTGCGCTATATTTAAACATAGCTAACGTTAGCACTGTTAGCTTTCCCGTGATATTAGAATAACGTTAATAAGCCACCAGTGCCGTGCCATTAATCGATGAAGAGGTACACATCGTTGAAAAAGACTATTACTCTGTACACGACAAGTACTTCACAGTCACTTATCTTTCCCCAATACTCACTTTTCACGCTGTATTCACCGGAGAGAGAGTGCTGCGGCCGTTAGCTGCTGTCGTCTACAGTGTTCTTCCGTTACCGAGACATGCGTCAGCATTTAAAGGCGAGCAACAGCGCCCTCTAGTGCCCGCCTTCGAAATGTATGTCATATTTTTATCATCCACTAAGTACAGTCAGGCATAAACTGCATACATACCCCAATAAACATCTAAATATATAACAAAGTCAACTAAGTTGTGGACTCCATATTCTTGAAAATTATACAAAAAATAGCTATCTCCTTTTCTGTGACTAAAGTTTTCAGAAAGGCAAAATTATCCACAAATTCAAAAGAGCATTATTTAAAGAAAAAGTTACAGTTTATTCAGGAAACAACATGGCCTTAGTATAATGCAAATGTAATCGGCATAAAATATCACATATAGTACATCAAAAATAAATACACAATCTGAGGACCTTTCAATTCTGAAGCTCAGTTCAGGCTTTATGACACTGAATTGCAATATCCCTGTCTGCAACGGTACTAACTGTTCCATTAGTCTAAAGCCAAGTCGTTTATATCATTGTCAACCACTCTTGAACTAATTTGACAACATTACATCACTGACCCTATAAATGTCAGTTTATATCGTTCTCGTCCAAATGAATGATAGGAGGCATTTTATGTCCACTGGAGTAACAAAATAATTCACCATAACTTGGTACTCTGCAAAGTTCAATGGCATTCTCATTCATTACAGTCAGTATTTTCCAACCTGGTTTTTGCCCACTTGTCCTCTTTTTGGCCTCTCCATATTCCTTTGTCACTCTGTTAGGAGTAACATAAAAACTGGACAAAACAGCATCATGGAGTCTCACAGCAGGGGTGGGGTGGACATCATATATTTCATGTATTTACACAGTTTTTCCCAACCAGCAGTGAAGAGGATGAACAGTAAGATGGTTTTCACTTCATATTGATACTTCATATTCACGACTCTCCAGCTACAGAGCATAGAAAAAATACTTTAGAATCCTGTATTATAAGTATATATGTAACTAAATAGAAAAATTAACGTACTCCGCCTGTCTCATAGAGCGGGTTGTCAAACTCTGCTTCCACAGTGATTTGTCGGTAAGGATGAGGATAGATGAGAGGCAATCTCAAATTGGAGTGATAGCGACACCTGAAGCACAAATAAAACAGAAAATAATTCTGTAATTCAAACAAAATACATACACAAATAATTACTTTAATGTCGTAAAGTACTAGAATATATTTGATTGTTTTGCTGAAGCTAGACTATAAGCCACTACTTTTTTCAAACTGTTTAAACCCTGCGGCACATACGCGGCCTTTGCTTTAGATACAGCTCTATCACCAGTTGTTTACGTTTATGTGAACAGTGCAGAGAGACGACACCAGGAAATGCAGGGAAATACACAGGACTAGTTTTTTGTGGGTAGGGCTGTTGTCAGAGCAGAGTTGATGAACAAAATAGATTGTTAAATGAGTCACGACATGGAAGCTAACAGTTGACCGGTAAGCATGTTATTAAGCGTTAAAACAGCTGTTGGTTACGTGACACATTACAACATGAAAACACATGGTTTAAATTCAAGTGCGGCTTATATATGGACAATATGAAGATTGTTTTGTGGAGAGTAAACAAAGTAATAGAATGCTCGATTACTAAAATAATTGGTAGCTACAGCCCTAAAGTTATTGCAGTTGTAAGACCTATTTTAACTATATTATATTTACCTTGTGATATAGACATAGGCTCCTCCCAGCAGCACAGACAGTACCAGCACTAGAATGAAGATGGATAGGGCTATTTTCCCACCATCAAGAGCGGAGTGTTCCGTCGCTTCTGCAACTAACACAACAGCACACAATGCACTAAGACATGGTTTATTTTTGCAACTAATTAGCAGCAAGCGTAGATGGATGCTCATGTGCGGTCGATCCAATTCCAGATACATTTGAAATGAACATGACGGACAGATTGATGCATTGCAGAGCCCACGCAAAAAAACACCAACAAACACACTCACCTTCCAAAGCATGGTTGCCAAAGCATTCATGGTAGGCTGCAAGACATCATTCTGTCAGTCAGTGCAGACACTACGGATACTGACTTCACTGAGACAAACTTTGGCCTTATCATTATGACAATTGTGATAGCTACTTGTGCATGCATAAACTAAAGTGAAGGTATTCGAGATGGGAATGGGGCGGCTCGTCAGCTTTCTCCTTGGTAGACTTCGCACAAGGGAAGAATTTTGGAACCACTGCAGACCTGCTACTTATTTAAAGCCCAGTTTATACCAGCCCTACTTGGCCCTAGTCCATTCGGCTCTTCTCGGCTCTACTCTATGTTTCCATTACGCTTTAATATCTGGTACCGTATCCTAGCAACCAATCCACAACAAACCAGTTTACAAGCAAATTCCTTGGTAACTTCCAGCAGAATTCTGACAAATCAGAACACTTTAGTACCAGCTCGGCCTGGATAAAACCAGGGACAAACAGGTACTAAAAAAGTATCTGGTACCCGTGAAACAGGGCCAGTGGGTAGAGTAGGACTGGTGGAAACAGGACTTAAGATTCAGAACTGCTATATAAGATCCTATTGCAGCAGTAGTGTGTTTTTAGTGGTGACTCTGAACTGACAGTGCTTTTATTTGGTGTCTGCGTAGAATTGTACAGGGGGCGAGGAGAATGTAAAATGCTAGTTTAAATCATTATTTTGCTTTCATAGTAACTTTACTTGTTTGATCAGAAAGTTGTATTTCACTATAAGAATAATGATTTAAAACTATTTGATTTTATGATTCTTAGACAATATCAATATCGTCATTGTAAAATTAT
Source organism: Knipowitschia caucasica (assembly GCA_964034765.1). Classification (NCBI taxonomy): domain Eukaryota; kingdom Metazoa; phylum Chordata; class Actinopteri; order Gobiiformes; family Gobiidae; genus Knipowitschia; species Knipowitschia caucasica. The sequence goes on from OZ035823.1 coordinate 12,692,582, forward strand.
GCATCATCCACTCCGTATACATAGGTAGTAGACTATTTTGGTAGCCATAGATGCCCTGGGGCAGACTGTGCTGTGAACAAGCATCTTCTTATTAACAATAACATGCTGATTTTATTGAGATGAAGTAATGACTCTAAAGCTAAACTCAAATTAGCCTCCCACGATAGTAATGCTTCCATCTGGTGATGAGTGATCATGTCAAAGATTCCACTAACACACTTTATGGGCACTACACAAGATGCATTTCACATAGCAGTCACAAAGTTTCACCAAATGTGTCAAAAGCTCTCACCCCTGCAGAGAGGAAGTGGTCCACTCCAATATGATGGATTTCCCAGAATGCATTTAATAGCCATTTCTCCAATCAGCTCATAGCCTTGGTAGCAGGCAAAGGTGAGTGACTCTCCAGGGAGATACAGCCTCTTGGAAAGGATCTGATAACCATTGTCTGGGAGACCAGGGTTCTCACAGGATACAGACTCCTCAGCTGAACAAAGGAGGAAGAAACACAGAGATAATTAGATTCACTTCTTCATAATTGGGACATCAAAGCCAAATTGCAAAGCAAAAAAGCCCAAAGAAATCCTGAAACAAGCATGAAAAATCATCCTCACAGGCAGAACTTTCCTGAGTAAGCTATATCACAAGATGAGATCAAAGGTGTAGATGCAAGATTTTACTTATTGAAAAGATAAAACTCACAAACACAGTGTGGCAGTTTGGACGTCCACACTGGAGTTCCTGGCTCACGTCCATAGCAGGTGATAGTGGCGCCGCCCTGGGGGATGAAGCCAGCATTGCAGGTGTACTGGATCGTTGTTCCCACCAGCAGTTTTGGGTCCGACAACGTCCGAGTGGAATGTTCAACATGGCCTGGGTCTGAGCAGTACATAACTGTAGGGGACACACACATGTAACCGTAGGCTTTTCAAATTGCCCCAGATGAAGGAAGTTTCAATGTGTAAGTGTCTGGTATCGGCAAAGATATTTCAGTGAGCTCTACGCTGTGTCTTTTTCAGAAATGTTGCACATACATAGCTTGTATTCTGACAAGTTTAAAGAAATTCAATTATGACTTTAAAGGAAGTCGTCCGTGTTGGTGGCAATTTGTATGACACTGTATCATTTTTCAAACCGTATTTTTCAAAGTGAATGTTTTTGTTCTGCTGAATGAAAATATAAGTTTGAAATAAACACTTACTTACTAATTTTGTGACCCCAAAATTATACCCTTACATTTTTGCTTTATCTCTAGTGAATTTTCTTTCTAAAAGCTTGAAACTTAAATTATAGTAAATACACTATAATTTAAGTTTCTCTAAAGCTAAACTCATTGAATAAATTATTTGAATAAATTACTACAATGAAAAATATATATACTGTATATTATACATTCTGACAACTGACAAATCACGTTAATTGACTAAAATATGAATATGAATATTTTTATGTTTGACATGAACTTGCATCAGATCAAAATTGTGCTCCAGGTTTTGAGATGGAAAAGAGACAGTATTTCAGTAGCAGCTTTGTTTAAAGTGTTTACAGTAGAATACAGTATCAACAGCAGGACTGACTTTTCTCACAGAATGGAGGCTGCGAGCTCCAGGACAGGTCCAGCTGGCAGGTCAGCGTTTCTCGTCCCACCAGGTCGTACCCCGGGTCGCACTGGTATGTGATGCGCGCTCCTCGCACAAGCGCAATGTGAGACGTGGTCTTCCAGCCGTTCTGGATCTCTGGTAAGTCTGGACAGGAGTCATTTCTAGACACCTCTGTGAAAGAATCAGATTTATTTTATTTTCTATTTGCAGAAAACTACATTGGAATACATTTGCAAGATTCCCCAGTGTGCACCAGAAAAGTACATCAGACCTCTGAAGCTATGCAGAGCAGGGTTAGTGCTGTGATGGGAGACCTCCGAGAAAAAAAGGGACACAACTTAAGCAAGACACTTCACCTAAATTGCCTAGAATGCATTTGGTGTGTGTGTGTGTGTGTGAATGGTTGGTGGTGGTCAGAGGGGCCAATGGCACATACTAGTTGGCTCACTTCTGTCAGTGTGCCCCAGGGCAGCTGTGGCTACAGTAGTAATTTCTCACCGCTGTGTATGGAGTGAATGACTAATGATATGTAAAGCATCTTTGAGAGTCCTGAAAAGCCCTATATTAAACCAACGCATTACTAATATAATAAATATATGTAAAATAATAAATGACAGCAGTTACCGAAGTGAAGCATATAAAGTCAAATCATGTGTGTGTATAAGATAAGACAAAATATCCTTTATTCATCCCACAGTGGGGAAATTTCAAGGAGTATGACAAGGACTAGACAAATATGGATCTTTTATCAGACTGTTTGGGCAATTATGATCAAACTAAGCTGTCATTACAACAGAAGTCAGTACTTTTCAACTTGATGTTATCTACAGCCGACGCTGCAGACGCTGTGGAGAGCTTCCGTATTTTGCCTTGGTCTAAAACTTTGTGAATGCTGTGAATCTCTGGTCGTGTTGTTTATGCTGTGTTCCAACAATAAAACATGTCTTCTGCTGAGACAAACCTCTATGTCCTTTGTCAATTTCCTCACTATACTTACTGTGCAGTGAATGTGTCTCACAGTGTTTATGGAGCACCTTCCAAAGACACGTGTGCTTTATAGAGTGCAATAACAAACAACAGCAATACTCTAACAACCTGTTCTTTCAACAGAAGGCTGTCTCTGTCTTACAGTATATTAACACTCGTACTCTCACAATTATAAAACTACAAGAACTCCCAGAGCCGCTGTTTTAAATTTCAAATCGATGAAATTCTGAAAAGTTAGTGAGTTCACCATCAGTTTTATTCAAATGTACCTTTACTAACGTTTAATAAGTGCTAAAACTGGTGAATATATCTTAAAATACAGAGAAAACTGTTTGTTGAAAGGCTAATGCTAACTGGTAGCAAGTTAACAGCATGTTGCTATGGTTACCAGCGCTTGCTCTTCTCTACTTTTCTACTCCATTTCAAAATTAAAAGAAAGTTTCATAAAAATAATGACATAGAAATACACTACATAAAGAAACAGAAAAAGTGACAAAGTTATTAATTACACTTCCAAAACTAAAAGCAAATTGACTGCCCTGGGAGTCCTTGTGTTAATGTGTTGACTAATGAGTTAGCATCAGGATTAGGATGTGGCTAACGCTAACCACACCCATAGGTTATAAATCTCCAACGCGCGGCCTGAGATTTCATTCCCTTGATAAAGTCCTTTAGATGAAGGGCGAAACGTTGGGAAAACCTGCTAAGAAGTACAGATGATGTGTGAGAAACCTTCCTTTGTTTTTATTTTTAATTTTTTACAGTATTCAAGCCATAGGAGTGAGGATTACAGAAATCAGTGGTTTACAAGCTTCTTGCAGTGGATGTCACTCAATCTGTAATATACTATTTGTTATTATTGTAATTAATGCCTGCAAGATCCATATGTATTACTACTTCCATTTCTCAAGTTATACAATCGTCAGTATTTGTTTTTCATTTTAAAACTGATAATGTGCGGATCAGTGCCAAACAAGCCACAAGCTGTCTTATGTTAACGTAAAACATTTGTAAAAAAATCATGTAATTTAATTTCACTGGCTCTCTTATTTCACTAGTGCAATAACTTGGTGGAATAAAATGACATGTGCTTGATTAATGGCTGAAATACAGAAAGAGTATCTGGTACAATTCTGTTCAATATAATAGGCCTCGTGGGATTTGTAAGTCAAAGTTCTTGCATCCATTATTCATTCTCTATTGACTGGTTTCTCTTTGGACGTGGTGTGTGGTGCTGTGTAATATATTCAGAGCACAAATACACATAGTGCTGGCCCAGTCCATCGACTATAATCTCACTATAATCAAAGAGAGATCTTACTATCCATGCGGTGTCGGCTTGATTTAGTGAGAGTGTGGGGTGTGTGTTGAGCGTGCCGCGAGGGTGACGAGTAAATTGGACATTGTGGCTCTCAGTGCGAGTCCGCGTTAGTGTCAGGTGCTGGATGTGCTCAGTGAGGGAGCATGGATTTGTAGACGCTGAGAAACTGTGTTGAAGTGAAGATAGAGAAACAAATAGAAAGTGATTGAATAAGGGCAGAGGGGAAAGAAGGCAAAGATGAATGTGAGGGAGAAAAAACGTCAAAACTGTCTATGCAGCTCGACAAAGAAAGAATGCTTTTTAACGTTATTGTGGGTTTTTTCCAAATAAAAACCTTTGCGAAGTGTCTATAAAGCGTGAACTTTTGCTAACCCCTAACCCTAAGATTTTATTTGGACTTCATCCCTGGTCTCTCTGGGTTCCTTGGACTTCATGATGTTGTTTAGTGACCAATACACTGACAAACAGCTGTATTCAGCGGAATGTGGATCACACACAGATGTGCTCTAAAGAATAGTTAGTTACAGTGTGTGTGTGTGTGTGTGTGTGTGTGTGCGCGTGTGTGTGTGCCGTGAAGCCACATTGGTTTAGACTCGGGAGGAAGAAACCGCACGCACCAAACAGATTGTTAAAAGTTTGTTAGATTGTGTTTTTGTTCTTCTGCAAGACACAATCATACATTTGCATACTCATTATTGATCGCAAACAAAATATTCCAAGTCCAGGGGGGTATTTGGGGGAGGGGGTATTTGGGGGAGACCCGACGCTGCTAAAAAATCCTGGTGAGAACTCTGTTAATGATATGAGTCCAAAAGATCTGAGCCGCTGCTTCTTACCCATATAATTAATGATGAATCCTTCGCCTTTGCCGAACACGAGTCCTGCGGGGTCAGAGTGGAAGGTGATGGTCAGGTCGGGTGTAGTGGACGAGAGCTTGAAGGGGCTGCTTCCTCCGACGTATCGAGCAAGAACGTGAGTCATGACCTCATCTCCGTCTGTGATGGTTAGCATGTCACTGTCGCTGATGTTCAAGCTGAAAATAGAAGTACATAAAGATGTGGCCCTGCAACAGCTCGAGCCCAATGACTCAGAGAAGAACACACGGCCAATTGTGTGGGAACAGATAAACGACAACATTAAAGAACGAAACGCTTCAATCGGCCAAGAACAAGAACAACTCTTCGACTCTCCACTTTATGTTATATATATATAACCCTTTCGGCACCTACTTTTTCAGAAATTTGATGCGAGACGGGAAAAACTGTTCAGAGATATTTAAGACACATTCACACTTGTTGGTCTGGTTCACTTTAACTGGACCAAGTCTGGTTCACTTTGGGCAAAACACTTCCCAGATCTGTTACATGTTCACGTGTTTGTTTTTTTACACGTCTGAGCGATGACATCACTGCGCCTGTTCAGAGCAAGGCACTTCACAGAAAGAACGTCCTAGGTTCGACTCCACTTCTAGATGGGGCCTTTCTGTGTGGAGTTTGCATATTCTCTCTTCATCTACGTAAGTTTTCCAGGAAAACTGCACCCGACAAATGTAAAGCACTATTCAAATGAAGATGACTGACATAGAGATAGAGGAATACTGAAATCTTCAACAGCAATAAACAAAAAACGAAGCTATATGAAACATGCACGCCAACATTTGTGCGGATCCAGGTCGCTGGATAAGGAGGATCCCTGTATCATTTTTGCTACTTTGGCGTTGAAAGAGTTCACTTATTTTTTAAACTATGCATTGCACTTGTATGTTTGTAGAATAAATCGTAGCCAGAGATTTCTAGGAAGAGGTGTGAGACTGGAGAGTGAAAGATTAGTAAGTGTATAAATACCTAAACATGTTATTAAAAACATAAATAAAATAAGACTGGTGTTGCCACTGAGCCGGTTTTCCTGTCATTAAAATTGTGCGTTCATGTGTGTTGCTCTCACAGTTGTACATCCAGCAGAACTCGTTTGTCCTCGCTGACGTGGATCCTCCAGCCGCAGTCCTCCCCCTCCCCGTACCACTCCGGCCAATTAGGAGACAGGATCACCCCGCCTGGTCCAGTCAAGTCACCACCACACTGCGCTAAAAAAATCATAACAGATGCATGAAAAACAGTGTGACTCAGAAAGTAATCTGTAAATACCTCCTGCTGACTACAGTGTATTTTATTTTTATTCTATTCTATTATCTTATTATTTTATTGTATTATCCATCCATCCATGTTCTTCCCCTTCCCCTTAATCCCAGAAATGGATTGTATTATCTATTATCTTAAATAACAGATCCTGTGTGACGTGTGCTCGTATTTCCTACTTTTTTCTCTACTATAAGGTGCACAGCAAAGACATTGAAATTTACCCACTGTGGGACAAATTAAGGTCATTATCTTATCTAATCTTATCAAACCAATATATCTTTTTTTTTACCTTTGCACAGCGGCTCTGTGTCGTTCCAGTATGGATCTCTGGCACTCACACACTCGATGACTGGAGGGCCTTGTTCAAGCGAATGTCCCGGGTCACAAGTGAACTGGACAATAGTGCCCACACCATACAACGGGTCAGACGCAGTGAAGTTTCCATTCTGGAGGTACGGTTCGTAGCAGTGACCACGCTCAAAAGCTAGAGGAGATATAAAACACAAATAAATGATTGTTTTGATATGCAGGGGCTATAAGAAATGTGATTGTTTAGGGTTAGGGTTAGCAGATATGCAGATTATTTGTGTTACATTTGGAGTTTGTCCTGGTTGTGTGTGTGTGTGTGTGTGTGTGTGTGCATATCTGCGTGTATGTGTACCTGTGTGTGTGTGCTTGTGTGTGTGTATGTGTACGTGTGTGTGAAGGCGTGCGTGCAAGTGTGTGCATACGTGTGTGTACCTGTGTGAGTATGTGTAATTATGTGTATATATGTGTGTGTGTGTGTGGGCTGGCGTGTGTGTGTGTGTGTGTGTGTGCGTAATGTGTGTGTGGGTGTGTGTGTGTGTGTGTGGGCGGGGGTGTTTATGCATATCTGTGTGTGTGTGTGTGTGTACCTGTGTGTGTGTGTGTATGTGTACGTATGTGTATGTGTGTGGGCGGGCGTGTGTGTGCCTAGCTGTGTGTACGTGTACCTGTGTTTGTGTGCTTGTATATGAGTGTTTGTGCAGGCGAGCGTGCATGTACCTGCGTGTGTGTGTGTGTGTGTGTGTGTGTATGTGACAGACACAACATACATGATAAAGCCAAGAGTAAACAAAGAAGCACAAAAAGATACAGATTTAAATTGTCAAATGTTGAATCATCAGGTCAGCAAGACTTTGAAGAACAATCTATCATCGCATCGGCCTTCGGACTTTTTCAGACCAACCGATGACTGAAACATGATCTATATACAATCAGGAATGTACACTTCACAGTTGAATTGAAAACACAAATATTATAATGTTAGTCATAAAGACGCACAATGAGAGTTGAAGTACCTTCGTAGCGGATGTTGAACCCTGTGTTGTGATTGGGCTGATCTGTGATAAACTGGATCCGCACTGCAGGCCCCTCACTGATGACTCCTTCAAAGGGGATTTGCCCTCCACGCCCAGAGTCAAAAAGCACTACAGAGCCTGCATCCAGACCACTCCACAGCACCAATCTGTCACACACACACACACACACACACACACACACACACACGCACATGTTTATGAGATCTCAATTCAAAGGCCCACAAGTCCAACTCCTCTGCAGAAGGTTGTCTTAATTCGCTATCTCATCTATCTAACAGTCGTCTATTTCAGGGATGGGAAAATGTGTCTCCTGGGGCTCACACGTGCGACTGACCACAGTATTTCAGTATTTCAGTATCTCAGTTCAGTTCAGTTCAGTTTATCACAAATACAAAATAAAAACATGTAACATTCATTTTATAATTAGTGACATTATAACAATCTGAACTCTGAACATTGTAAAGCGCTTTGGGTGCCCTTGGTCTGTAAAATGCGCTATATAAATACACATTACTTACTTCCTTACCTTGCATATTTGTGAATGTGGCACACTTGAAGCAACGTTTAGCTATATATGGGGTCCCAGACATTACACAGCACTAAAATATAAAACCAATCACTGGAATTCCTATCAACTAACCCATCTGCCAACTAAACTTCCTAAACATTTAAAAACTGCCCACCCACTGCACAGGACTGTAGAGGAGCTGAGGAGCTCCTTCAGTGGAAGGCTGAGGCACCCTCAGTGCAAGAAGGAGCACTACCGCAGGGCCTTTATCCCCACCGCTGTCAGACTGTACAAGAAGTCACCTTAAGTCACTGCATTATGACTGAAAAAACCTGCACTACTATTGACACTTCTTTCTTATTGCCACTTTTTGTACAAAATATGTCCTGCATCAACATGTTTGCACATTTCTTACTTTTTGCACAATCTTGAGTGTTTCTACCCATGCCAAATGTGACATGTAAATTTCTCCTGTGTGAGATTAATAAAGTATATCTTATCTTATATCACACTTTTGTTACATTAAATATGTAAAATGCATTCGTATAATTTTAGCTACAGTGCATATTGCTACAAAAAAGATATAGGCATCAGCTAGGATAGTTACTATATTCCCCAAGGAGTTTGATTTTTAATTTGTTTTTATACATGATCATGGATATCATATAACACCGTGTGCTGCTGCAGGAGGTGCTTGAAGCTCGGATTTTTTTCCTTGAAGTTCCCTCTTGATCGCACACTGTTGCACTCTTCCCTGTATATTTGTTTAATCACAGACTGAACTAAAGGTATTGTAAATTGATTAAAAAGGCTCTGGGGCCAGGACTTCAGTTCAGTATAGTGTATTAACATGAAGCACTGTCACCTGTCAGTGGGTCCCAACGTCAGTCTCTCCAGATGAAGATGAAGCCTCTGATCTTTGGGGGCCTCCAGTGACCAGGAGCAGGACCGATCATGTGTTGCATTGGCCCCATGGTGAGTGGTGGGGGAGATGATCCTGCCAACAGTGGCATTTTTCACCGTTCCTCCACAAAGAGCTGAAAAACACACACAAAATTGCAATGCAAAATCACTTGGTTTTTTTCTGTACTTTTAGCTTGTTTTCATTCTTGTACGTTTTAGCTTGTTTTGATCCTGTACTTTTAATGTATTTTATTCTGTACTTTTAGCTTGTTTTATGTATCCTCCTGTTTGGTGCACACTGGGGACTTTTGCAAATGTATTCCAATGTGGCTTTACTGCATATGGCAAATACAGTGAATCTGAATCTGAATAACAGTATGATGTGGAGTGTACCTCGGCAGGTGGGCTCTTTCCCACTCCACACGGGCAGAGAGGCATTGAGGCAGGTGAGCAGCCCGTGCCCCAGCAGGTGGTAGCCCATGTGGCAGTGGAAGCGGGCTGTGCCTCTGGGGAGCAGGTCTAAGACAGTCACCTCCCCAAAGTGCGGCCTTTTAGGGATGGGACAGCTCAATCTGAAAACTTAAAGCAGGAAAATATGATTACAGATTACAGAGACATGATTATCAGAAACTGTTTGCTGTTGAGTGAAATCAAAAGAGATGATAATACACAAAGTAAAAGTGTGACTTACTCTGGTAATGCAGCTGAAAGGTGCCTATGCTTCCCTCAGGCCCAGAGCTGTAGTACACTGACATGGTGTTGGTGGGGCTGCGGATCACCTGACCCTCCACCAGCAGAGTGTGATTGGCCAGGACCAGCAGGGCACCGGTTTCATCTGCTCCTCTGATGGAGAGCTGCTCACTGTCTGACAGGTTCACACTCTTCACCTGCCGCACAGCAAAATGACACTATGAGTCTATAGTTATAAGGTTCTCTCAGCTACATGGTTATCTCAGCTACATGTTTATCTCAGTGACATTTTATATTAAATCGAAAAAAAACTTTGTTGCATCACCCAGCTTCCTTCCTTGGATAGCAGGGAAGGGTCTATGCACTGGATTGGTTTTACAAAAGTATGGCAGTAAAGTATTAACTCTTGTTTGGTGTGAGAGACAGTGGCCACTAGGAGGCAGGATTGCGTTTACCACCAGCAGCAGTCACTGTAGTCCCAACAATACCGGAGTGTAAAGTTTGGTGTTTGGCGCAGTGTACCTGCAGTTCGACTCCATATCCTGTGTACACAGTGATGATGTAGGTACAATGGAGGAAGGGGCCATCTGGTAATGGGGGCTCATCAGACGAGTCTATATATCCCTCTGGGCCGTTGAGACTGACCAAGCAGCGGGGCACTAATGAAGAGAGAGCAGGTGAAGCGACAACAGAGCCCTGTTTGATTTTATCTCAAGTGGAATTAAGGAAATCCCTGTATGATAAATGACAGAGATGGGATGTCTTGGTGCAGAGGCAGAGATAGACGTGAGGGTTGTACCTGCTTGAGGGCTGCCTGTGTCTGTCTCCATGATGCTGGTCAAAGAGGGCTGAGGGTCAGGGCTGTCCGTGTGTGTCTCCGTATGCAGCGTGAGTTTGTGAACCGTGTCAGTAGGTGAGCTGGATTGACCTGATGCTGCAGCTAATGTTGGGGATTTGTCCCTTTGTTTCAGTCCCTCATTCTGTCGGGAGGAGCTCAGACTGAGCCCTCTGCCCAGCAGAGGCAGCAGGCCGTGGGGCAGCGCAGAGGGGACATGGCGAGTCAGACCAGTGGTCACTGCTGTGGTGTCTTGGTTTGCTGTCGATGGGGTGAGTGCAAAGGACAAGGTAGAGGAGAGCAGAGTGGGGGGCGCTTTATCTGAAAAACAAAGACAAACATGAATCAGAGGGTTTGAATATATAGTGACTTTACAGTTTGTCCAGGACCGGAATCAGCAGGACACGGTGGTTGTGTTACTGACCCACACATTAGCAGTGAATTGCTGTAGTGGCAACAGCACTGTTGAGCATGACAGGAGCAAGGGGGAGGAGAGTGCACTTAAAAAAAAGAAACATATTGACTGGCAAAAGGTTCTGCCTTGCATGCTAAAACGGCATCTCCAGCAGCTTAAAAAACAGCAGAGAGCAGCAGTTACACACATACCAGCCGCATGTCTACACACATCTCTATCTTTGCAGCTTTCATACCCACCAAGTCAAGTAAAGTATAGCAACAACATCATCAAATGCCAAAAACACAGGTGCAACAGTGTGTGCACAGCCGCACACTGTCAACTTTACAACACATTAGGAGTTGTGTTCATGTTCTACACGTAAACATCCTCATCCTTATCGGCTAAAATTCAAATGGGATACAACTCTAAAGGCAATTTATTGCTTTGATACAAGTATTCAAAGTATACTATTTATAAACATGGGGGGACTGTATTTCAGATTTTTTGCAACTAAAATCTGGATCAATCTTCCTGAAAATGTGAGACAGGTTTCTACTCATCATCATTGTGTACAAGTTCCAAATGCCACAAAAAAACTGTTTCCTCAAATGTAAATCCCAGAATGTCCAGTCCACATACCGCTCGGGAGGGAAGCTGTGTCCTGGAGATGAACATGTTCTGGTCCAAAATGTGCAAATTATCCCCAGAACAAATGCAAAAACAAGTCCCAAACATGGTTCTGTTCTGAAAAAAGACATTACATAATTAAAAAAATAAATAGTTTCTAAACTCATACACAGCAATATTTTTGGTGCGGTCCCATTAAATAAAACTGATTGGTGATAAGAAAATAGCCAGTTAGGTCTTAGACTTTATTGGTCCCAAGGGAAATCACTTGGACAAAGTAGCCCAAGTAAGCTCGGTTATATCTAAACGTCCGCTTTCCACTGTATCTAATTGAAAAAACTAAACTAGATCATGAAACATCATAAAATATTTAGTTGCTTGATATCAACATGGCTTTTCCCTTCACTTATAAATGCTTCTGCTGGCTGTGTCTCATTACGATCCGCCGTATTTGGGTACAGACCACCGAATACGCAGTAGAACCGGTTTCGGCCTGGTATTTCACGCCTCAATTGGAGAGCACAGGTTTACATGCTGCTTGTTCAATCAAATGAAATTGGACAAAGAGAGAAGGATCCGGTTTTCACAAGTGCTTTGTATAAACACATTCATTGATCCAAGAAGTTGGTCAACTTCACGGTGACATTTGTTGTGACATTTGTTTACTGTTTTTAAAATTTGTTTTATTTTTGTCTTTTAATGTTGTTTTGTGTCTGTACTTGTCCTGTGCACACGGGGAACTTTTACAAATGTATTCCAATGTGGTGTATACATACTGCAAATGGCGAAAAAATAAATGAATCTGAATCTGAATCTGAGCTATGGTGGGATGGCTCAGACAAAGCGCAACACCAACACTGCTTCTTACCTAACTATGATCAATAATATGCAGTTCCACAGTTCACATAATACAACCCTTATCTTTAGAAAACCAAACTGCCACAGCTCAGAACCAGCACCAGCCCAGAACTGGCCCTGAACCAGCCCCGTGGTGCAAAAGGGGTACTTGGGCCTCTTTAAGACGGCACGATCGTCTACTGGCTGGGATAAACATCAAGATAATGAATAGAATAAAGAAAACCCTTGTTATTTCCCTCATCCGGGGGCCACACAGGAAACAAGGGAGTGAAGGAACAAGGAAAGATGCAGGGACAAGGAAAGATGCTGGCACCTCTGAGGAAATTGCAGCTACTTTGATATGAAAACACATCTCTCAAGGTGTACGCTCGTGTAGAAATGAAGCAAAGGCATTTCACAGGAAACAAACACACCTCGATATAAAAACTGCAGAAAATGCTTTATTCTTGAGTGGTCTCTAACATAGACTGTATACAGATGGACAATGCTAACCCTCCAACTCAATGAAGCCCAACAGAGAAGTGCTCATGGACAAAATTAAGCTCTGGCTCATATTTACTTGCACTGCAAAGTAATCTCCTCTATCTCCGTAACCGTTTGAATCTCTCACCATTTTAGGCAAAGAAAAAAAAAGTGGTGGTTTACATACTTTCTGTGACCCTGATGTTTACATTTTGATACTGACTGTGTAAATCCAGACATAAGCCATATGAGGATTGACCAATCAGATGCCTTTGTTTGAGGGGAAACTCCAGCTTGCCTTAGCAACCATCCCACGCCATTGGGAACAAATGCCCATATAAGGAAATTGGCTCAAGCTAGCCTATGTTCAAATCAGCTTCTTCCGCATTCGATTAACACTATGGTTAGTCAGCACTCAGTCAGTCCATCCCTAATATATGTGTACAAATGGATTTGATGTGAAACTGATTTTTTGTTTGTACTTGCAGCTAAAAGTTCTTTAACAGAGGTTATGGATACCATGGTATATTTTTCATGTCATTGAATGTAGCCAGAATACTGTTAAAAACTCACCCGTAAGCACAAGTCTTAATAAGTGAAGAATGGCTGAATCAACCAGACCTGATTTAGCAAAAATCATGGTTACAGCCTTCGGAGCGTGAACAATTATTGTGCTTATTTGTGCAATGATGAAGGAAAAGGTCGAGCGATACAAACGAAAAAGCAAAGGACTCGTGCAGCATGTGTGTGTGTGTGTGTGTGTGTGTGTGTGTGTGTGGTCACACCTGCAAAAACTGAGATCCTAGAAGCTAAGAAGGTCAGTTCATTTCACTTCAATTCAACTAATTCTTGCATAGCCCTAAATGACAACAGTAGTTAGCGCGGAGGATTTTACAAAGCCGTCGATTCGCCAAAACAGATCAGAGAATCAAAAAGTTCAAACAAGAAATGTAATGATGAAAAACACATAGAGCCATTGTCCATAAGAGGCAGACGACCAATGTCCATGAATGTTGTTGAATGTCGAGTGTCCTGGATCATCACCACTATTAAATATAAAAAGTTAAATTTGTCATCTTATATTTAAGGCAAAGAAGGTTATTTTAAGACAAAAAAAGAAAGCTAGTGCTGCTTAATTATCAGACATGTTTTGGCGGTACACAGATACTAAATAACCTTCCAAGCCATCACAACTATGGTGCATCAGAATCAGACTCAGATTCAGACTCAGGGCTGGACTGGCCATCGGGCGTACCGGGCAATGCCCGAAGGGCCGATGCCCATATTTGGGCCGGTCTGTCTGCCTCATACAAAAAAACATGTTTGTGAAAAGTGTAAATCCGTCGAGAAATGTTTGAGGGGAGCGTGCGTGTCCGCGGGGCACCTGCTGTATATACTCGAACGGGATTCCACCACCTCAGCGGCCGCAGTGTTCCCGCATCCAGCGGCTCTGAGCTGGACGCAGGAACCGCTCACAACACAACACGGTGAGCGCGTAGCCGCAACGTGACCATGTACCCAAGACCATAAACGCGCACAGGACCATGCATGTCTTTTCGTAATTTGTGCACCCAATAAATACACCGCTGCAGAAAACAGTCCGCGTCTCCCTCTCCTCTAAATTAAAGCTCGGGTACCTAAATTTTCCATTGCATTAAAAGTTCATGTTTGAGCCCAAAAGTAAAATGTTGTGAACAGATTAAACAGATTTAGAGCCAGCTAATGACTGACAATATGCATTTCAGTCTTTTTTGACCAATTCTCATCCCTGTAACAAACAATAGTATTGTCTGTGCCCACCTCCCTCACTCTGAGACATGTTTATTACTCTGTTTAATGTAGACTATTGTACTTTATTTTATTGTTGAAACTGCAGACATCCTGATCCTCTGCAGTATTTGCTTCCACATACTGTATAAACCAGGGGTCGGCAACCTTTAGTGCCCCTAAAGTGGCTCCTGGAGCCTTTTCAAAAATGTCTGAAAATGGAGTGTGAGGGCTATATTTTATTTCTAGTTTCAATGTGGTTTCTGTAGGAGGAAAAACATTCTTAACGTTTTTCAATGCTGCAAAAACTTGTATAAGTAATATTAAATTTTAGCATTTCTGTACGTAGTGCGTCATATCCTGTGACGCGGCCCGTGCCAGGCGGCCGCTGTTGTAAACAAACCGGCGTGTGTGCATTATAGACTGTGTGTGCGCATGGATCCCAAAGATAAAGAGAGAGAGTCGATAAGACTGGACTAAGAATGAGAATGAACTTTTGCTTTCAGTCAATGAGGAAGGACTGCTTCATGTTTGCGATGTAATGAAAACAATAATGAACAATGAAGCTTTAAACACCGTTCACTGAAAGATTCATTCATCATAAAGTCAGAACACCTATTTTCAGACTTCAAAAAAGAAAGAAAAGGCCATTAAGGACATTCAGCTCCAGCAAACTACAGCCTGTGATGTGATCGATATGAACAGACAGTGATGCAGGTGAACTGAGCCAAAAAGCAGATTTATTTACTGTATTTGTACATTTGCATGAAGGCAAAAAAAGTTAAACTTAAAGCAGAGTTGTCACGTGGTGCGTCATTCTCTCCAGGACACACTGCAATGAAAATACACATTTGATAATCATGAATGGTTTTTTATGTGTTTGTAGCCTTTACTTTGTCATTTAGATATTAGTCTAATATAGCTAATATAGCTAATGTAGCTAAGGTAGCTAATGTAGCTATTGTAGCTAATACAGACTCAGATTCAGACTACTTTATTTATCCCACTAGGGGCAATATATTTGAGCAGTGCATAAGAAATAAATAAATATATAACATGAAAACAGAGGAAATAAGTGATATGACATGAAGTGGAGCCCCATACAAACATATAATACAACAATAAAGCTCAAACATCAAAGTCCTCATCACCACCAAGCTGCAGAGCGTTCAGCAGTCTAACAGCTGTTGGGACAAAAAAGATTTTAAATGACGATTGGTTTTACAATATGGTGCAACATAACGTCGTCCTGATGGAAGCAAAGTGAACTCATCCTTCAAAACATGATCAGTGGACATTATGATGCGAGCCTTTTTCACGATCTTCTGGTTACAGAGAGCTGACAAAGAGCTGTCCAACTCCTATGACTTTTGAAAAACTTTGATTGGCAAGGAATAACTCTAAAACCCAGTGGGAGAAAATGAGGGCATGGTTTGTAATGGACAGGATTCTGCTTAAATACTAGAAGACACTGTGGGATGCTTGTGAATATGCATGGTTGAGCAAAAAGTCATAAAATACATCTCAAATTACGTCTCTATATTGTTACATTAATAATAACGGACCTAAAACGGCAGAACTTTTGCTTCATTTAACTTCAAACGATGAAAAAAAAAACCTTCTATATAACTTTTACTGTATGTGTGTGTGTGTTTATTAGAATGATTGATTTCTTCATTTGGCTGCTCCAGTTTACATAAAAATATTCTAATCTGCTAAAAAACGCATTAGGAGTTGTGTTTGGTGCACCATTAGCTGCTGCAGTCCCCTGTTTATACACAGCAAATGAACTGTGGCAGTGGTGGATGGGGAAAGCACCCTCCTCTCATTATCACCCGTGTTAATGTGCCTGTTGTTAGATGGATGACTGAAGCCGTGAATACTGAACAGCTCAACTCTTTTATTTGCTTCAGAGAATTCCCCCTGGACATATCTCGTAGACTCCTGCGAATCCAGAATATTATATAACTTTCACTTTGAGGAGTGTTAGTGGGGCCTTTTGAGTCCCAGTTGTTGGATATGGGCATAACTGTATGTGTGTATGTGCAAATAAAAAAATATAGGCACACATACAGACACAATATGCAGATAAAGACACTTTTTGTGTGTAAGTGAATTTTTTCATGTGCACATACACACGTTTTTATGTGTGTGTGCGCATATACTTTTTTCATATGCAAATACACACACTTTGGGGTCTTTTGAGTCCCATGCATCGGATATGTGCATAACTGTATGTGTGTATGTGCATATAAAAAAGAATATGCTAAAAACATTGTATATGCAGATACACACATATAAAAAAGTGTGTGTATGTGCATATACACACATACGCAAGACTATGTACTTTTCTTGTGCACTCTGGGGACTTTTGCAAATGTTTTCCACTGTGGTTTTACTGCAAATGAAATGAATGTGAATCTGAATCAGTAGTGAATGTGTGTGTATTGAGGGGAGCCGAGGCCGTTGCAACACTGATGGCTTTCAGAAGAGAAATGGAGAGCGATTCAATGGGCTGTAGTGATTGCCAACAAGACAGTCAAGTCTGAGGTTGTAATGATACAATAGAGCTCAGTGACGCAGAGAAAGTAGGGCCTCAAATGTGACTTTTTGTGGTTTGTTTGTGTGGATATTTCAAAACCCGAAACGCAGCACAAAAAGCTTATCTCTTTGTGTTGCTTGGATTCATTCATATGCTAGATTTGGGCTTTTTGAAATGCTTTATCAGACCTCAGACTGACAGCAACTGTATCTTGGAGACATTCTCTGTCTCGCTTGTCCGTTCTCCATGGAGACCCACTGTGATAGCTACAGCCACACATTCACACACACACACACACATATCTACACACAAATACGCATTTGTGGCTGCGCACAACATGCACAGACATACACAAAGACACAGACGCACACACACGCAGACAGACACCCACACATACATACAGTACACATTCATATTCACACACAGATACACACATGCACACACATTCACACGCACACAGACACACACCACACTCATAGTCACACATAGATACACACATATACATAGTCACACACACACACACATATTCACACAGACATGAACACGCACAAACACAGACAGACACACACATGCACACACAGTCACACGCACACAGACACACACCACACTCATAGTCACACATATACACACATATACATAGTCACACACACAGACACACACACACACATATTCACACAGTCATGAACACACACACACACAGACACACACACGCGGACATGAATACATTCACACACACAGACAGATACACACACACACGCACATATTCACACACGCAGGCACACACCACACTCATATTCACTCACAGATACACACATATACATAGTCGCACACACACACACAAATTCCCACACTCACACAGACAGACACGCACACACATATTCACACAGACATGAACACGCACACACACATTTACACAGACAGACAGACACACGCCGCAATAGACACACATACACACATCCACAGACACACACAAACACGAGCACAAATGCACCACTGCCAGAATGCAGCACGATGGCCATTTCTGATTCTTGTGTGCAGATTTTGCGTTACCTTTTGTGTGTGTATGTGTGTGTTTGAAGTTCTGCATTAAAAACTTGCTTTAATGCACATTTTTAAGTCATATTGTTAATGCAGTCAAGTCAAGAATCTGAAAATAGGCTAAGTATGCATTTCCATAGCAACACTGATTTGCTCCACCTAGAATTTCCTCTCGATCAGAGTAAATGTAGAGTCTGACCAACACTGGACACAACTATAACCTCTACTTCAAAAGTGTGATCAGAAACCCCCCTCTGAGGCAGCTCCATCTCTGTGCGCTCTGAAGGTCACGCTCCACTCACACCACATCCAAAACACACACAGACACATCTTAAAAGCGCAAATAGGTATTTTTTCCGACACGGCAATGAAATATATATACATATATATATATATATATATATATATATATATATATGTATGTATGCATTTTCTTGGTTGTAGTAATCTGAGTCATACTTAAAAAAAGCCCGCTAAAATAGTAACAATGAGAAAGGGCTTTCGTCACAATATTGTTTTGCTTCTGGTTTAATAATAGTGGCCATACTTGCATGGAAAATCCAGATCTCGTCAGACCTCTGAAGCTGTGCAGGGCAGGGCCTGGTTTAGATCTGTGATGGGAGACCTCTGGGAACACCAGGTGCCAGGACAGTGGGGCGGCTGCGGCTGTAAAGTGCCAAATTGTTGTTGTGTCCTTAGGCAAGACACTTCACCCTCATTGTCTAAAATGAGTCTGGTGTGTGTGTGTGTGAATGGTTGGTGGTGGTCGGAGGGGCCAATAGCACAGACTGGTTGCCTCGCTTCTGTCAGTGTGCCCCAGGGCAGCTGTGGCTACAGTAGTAGTTCATCACCACCGTGTATGGAGTGAAGAATAATGACATGTGAAGCGTCTTTGAGTGTCCAGTAAAGCACTGCATAAAATTGATGCATCACAATTATCATTATTTTATGATTATTATCATGATAAGCACTCTCATTAAATCCGAGAATCCATATTTATTTAAAAATGTTGATGAACTGTAGCCTGACTCAAACCATTGGGGCCAGGGTATTATATGGAGTAGTTCATTCTATCCATTGTGGGGACCAGAATTGAACATACATCATGCAGTATTTGCGTAAATATTAATCAAAAGTAAGAAGATAAGATAAGATAAGATGAGATAGACTTTATTGATCTCACACAGGAGAAATTTACATGATCTGCTTTGATTGAACCCCGCATGGAGAACGGATGGTCGAAAAATGAAACTAATAAATAACTGGAGCAGGATTTAGACTGTCAAATGAGGACTTCTGGATGGACTTTTTGGTGCTACACATTTAAATTATGAAGGCCACAGTGCGCTCAGGCCATCACACAACTATCAGCAAATATATGCAGCCTGTCTGAAGAGTCTGAAGCTGTCGAAGTAGACAGGACTGTAAGAACCCAGAGAGGAAACGCAAGCCTGCACACACACACACACATATACACACGCACACACACACATATACACACGCACACACACATATACACACGCACACACACACATACACACACACACACATATACACACACATATACACACGCACACACATATACACACGCACACACACACACAGAGACACACACACACACCTACCTATCTACCCCTTTGGCCTCGCTCACCACCACCAATTATTCATAACAGGCTCACCAGATTTCTTGGTAATTTCTGCTGGTTTCTCTGATCTGAATCCTAATCCCAGTAAATGTTGTAGAACGGTTGGACCATATGAGGACATTTTACATCTTAAAACGAGCACTTTTCTAAATATGTGTGTGCTTAGAACCAAAACTCACATCAGCTGTGGGGCGAGAGCAGTGATGGTGTGTGATGCCAAAGGAAACAGATACATTCATAATTTTCACTATAAACTCACATTCACAATGGGACTTATTCTATAAATATAAAATGTTTTTTTGGTTTTGGTGTATAGAAACGAGCGCTTGGTCTTGTTCACAAAAGAGAGATGATAAAGTGTGAGATTGACAGACATCGGTGCAGCATCTATCGATGCGGTCGCTGTGGCGACCAGGCATCTGTTTCTAATGCTTCCGAGATGCTTCTTTGGGAAGATATTCATTTATCACCAGGGGTGGCCTGGGTCCGACACTTCGACGGCATTGTCTTAGACCTAGAGTTCTCCTGGCTCAATACAGGTAAAAAAAAAAAAAAAGTACAATTGTCTTGTTTAATGTGTTCCAGATGATTGTTAAACTCATATGATTTATAAACCAAGACTAATGTTATGTTTATTCAATATCATGATATATACAATATATAATAATAATAATAATAATAATAATAATAAATAATTTACTTCTTAGGCGTCTTTCTTGAGACCCAAGGTCGCCTTATACAAACATATATCATATTTTTAAGCATCATAAGTGCCTGTCTAAATGTATAGTTCATGGGGCATACAGGTGTGGCCTGCTATGAATAAAAGAAAACTGGAGTCAAGGAAAAATGCTTTTATCTTGAACCTGGGGATAGTCAAGAGCCCATCGACCACAAGAACCTTCAGCAATCAATTATTAAACAGAAGAAATCCT
This sequence comes from Knipowitschia caucasica, assembly GCA_964034765.1. Classification (NCBI taxonomy): domain Eukaryota; kingdom Metazoa; phylum Chordata; class Actinopteri; order Gobiiformes; family Gobiidae; genus Knipowitschia; species Knipowitschia caucasica. Next base: position 12,713,180 of record OZ035823.1, read on the forward strand.
GAAATTGTTCACGTAAAGTGAAAAGAAACAAGGTGGAGGATGATATGTGAAGTCCAGAATATCTGCGCACAACACTGACAAAAGAAATTATTCATATCGCCTCTTTCTGCCTCGAACGTCTGTCTTTGTGACTGTGAACCATGGTACGGGGCTTTCTATATTCTCTCTCTTCCATCACCTGCGCGTGGTTTATACTCGAGGACTGAAATCAATCTCACGTTTATTGATCACAACTAGCTCCCCATATTTGTCCGACCTGGATTCTGTTTTCCTCCAGCTCTTGTAAAGTAAATAATCTACTCGACAAGATGGCCAACGAAAATCTATCAAATATAAAGTCTGATCTGGCAGCTGCTACACAGACTCGGAAATGAAGAGTAAAATCACATCCTCTGACAAAACATCAAAGAAATCAGAGTCTAGAGCTGCCAGATTAAATATACATACTGTACATACATACACAGTACACACACACACACACCCACGCATGCATGCATGCATAGATACACATACACACACATACTACATACACACATTTATCAGTCATCATAATTACTTGCAGTCTGTTCATTGCTATTTACCCACTGTACCATTGTCACCAGCCTCAGTCCTGGATCAGTTCTGGATCTACAGCCTCAGTCCTGGATCCATCCTGGATCAGTCCTGGATCTACTGCCTCAGTCCTGGATCTACAGCCTCAGTCCTGGATCCATCCTGGATCAGTCCTGGATCTAAGGCCTCAGTCCTGGATCTACTGCCTCAGTCCTGGATCTACAGCCTCAGTCCTGGATCTACAGCCTCAGTCCTGGATCTACAGCCTCAGTCCTGGATCTACAGCCTCAGTCCTGGATCTATAGTCTGTCTGTTTGAGTTTTTTCACATATTTCCCCTCATGGTTTTTTGAGGCCTTCCTTGCGGGAGGATCTAAGGACGGTGATGATCCAGGACATTTAGGGACAGTTCGGGACATTTGTGCAGGTTTATTACATTTACTATGAGTTTGTTATCATTGAATATCCTGTGTTCAAACAGTTTGACTCAGCTACAGTAATTGCCGAATCGACAACCTTGTAAAGTTCTCACAGACGACCCCAGTACCTACTGTATGCTCTAAAAGAAATAGCAGAAAAATGGATATGGCAGAAATGTCAGAAATTGGGCCAAGAGCACGGAACCATCGAGCGTTTTGTTGTCAATAGCCAACAAGAAGCGAGTTGACAGAAGAAGATACTATTTAACTGCCAGAGATGTACAAAAAAGTGTGAAGCCACTAAAAATCCATTATCTATCAGAGCTGTTACTTTTGACAACTGTAATCTTCTTAAAATGTCCAGAAGTACAAGAGTTTTAGTGCTAAGAGAAAATGCCGATGTAAGAAATGGACAAGGCTGAACTCCGCTGTACAAGAGACATACGCTGGAACGTCTAGGTTGGGTCTGGAGTTATTTAAAGAGAGATTTCTTAAAGGTGTGATGAGATGAGAGTGATTCTGAGTGGACCAGATGGATGGTCCTGTGGATGGACCAGCAAAGGTCACAATCCTTCAGAGGATTCATTTTCATATATTCATATCACCCAGGAAGAGGCGGTGCACCGCTGTGGCCAGGCATCATTAAAGAGGAGTTTCCAGTTTACTTTAACTCATATAGCCAATATTGAAACTTTTTCTTAAAACAGAGGTCCAGGAAAAATTGGGTAAAGCTCGTGCCTCACAACAAAGAGGTTGCGGGTTCGATTTCCATGCCGAGCCAGGCCATTCTGTGTGGAGTTTCTCCCTGAGTCTGCATGGATGGGTTTGCATCAGTCACTCTGGTTTCCTCCACCGCCCAAAACATGCAACATAAATATAAGACTCCAGTGAACGTCCTGAAGCATGGGTCAAAGTCAGAAGAATAATTGTATTTGCCCCACCCATGACAAAAGAGAAATGCATTTGTAAATACGTATTAAAATTGGAATTATACAACACATGGTGAAACTAGTGTAAGAATATACTGTAACCACAGTAGGCAAGTACAAAAGATCATGTAAACTAAGGAATGTAAATATTGTAAATACTACTCAAATGAATAAATTTAATCAAAACTCCCCTACTTTATCTGTCATTATTATGACTTCAGCTGTAGTCTGTTCATTGTTATTCACCCGCTGTTCTATTGTGTCTTTTATGGCACGATGATGGGACCCCTGATTCCGGTCTCTCCTCTTTGCACAAGTTGATGTCTCCCTCGGCCCAGACTTGTGACCTACACTACACTTGCTCTGTTGTTGGTGAACAACTTTGTGAAGTTGGTAAGTTATGAGTATCAGCAATATATTGGATGGATGAAAATAACTGCTGTTATTGACAAGGACAAATTCATGAAAAATCATCAGAAAAAGCAAAATGGCATCTTCACTGTCCTTTGTTTTCACCTTTATTTACTCAATATTCAACCAGGTCAGTCAATGGCGAACACATTAACAATGACGGAATGACCCAGAACTAGCACATAGCAGGACGCTCACACCGTTCATGAGATTCTACATAAAAAACACCCACATCCATAACAAATATCCACATGCATGTAAGTCAAACATGTAAGATTATCAGCACTTTTCAAAACCAAAAAGGGGCAAATGAAAATATCTTGCCGTCCATTGATATGCAACAGTCAAAGAAAGAGCAGGGTGAACTAAGTCTTGATTGTAAATTGGAAATGTTTTGTTCCCCTAAAGGAGTTTTAGATTGAATATTAGTAACACAACTTCTCTGCAACCCAGTGACCAGTTTTGAGCTTCACCACTTCAACACTTTCTCCAAAGGCTCAAAGGAAAAATGGAGACACAGCAGTGACATTTGAGTGATAGGAGCAGTCATCCGGTCTTTAAAGCCACGGTGGTGAGGCAGTACCAACACTCAAAAACATGTCACGATTAATATCCGGAACTTGACTGAGTTTGACCTGCATTCAGGGAATAGAGGAACAGACACAATGATGGTGGAACGACAAGCGTGGAGCTTTACCACGGAGCGGGATTATCACACCAGTGTCGGCTTCGTCAACAGACCTACTTCACTCAGAAACCCGAATCAAAGGCAAAAAGACGGAAGGAACAGAACGGGCTTAGCATAAGCTTTGAGGTAAAAATATGCAGCTTAAAAAGTGGGGATTCGGGTAGAAAACTGATGAGAGAGAGTATGCATGAAGAGCTAAAAAGAAAAAGATTCATATTGGAGATAAAAAACATGTTTTCATATTTTTCTCAAGAGTTCGAACTTTCTGGTCTGGTCTGAGTTGCCTTTTCTTGCGAGCTATAAATACTGTTCGTTTTGGAATTGGGTTTAAGTTGAAATGGTCAGAGATGAAAGCAAAATCCAGACGGTTTAGTTCCACTGCAGAATGTGGCTTAAAACAGACGTTGACAAACTTAAGCTTCAGTTAATTGCTTCTATTGTACAGAAGTGTCACCCGCAGCAGCCTCTGTGCAATCCTGCCCCGGCCCTACTGCGGATAATCCCAGATACTAAGAGAAGCGGCAGCAAAGGCACCAAAACAAACCGCACAAACCGGGTTTTTTGTGGAGACCTGCACCGTGGATGCAAAGGCTGTGGCACTTTGGAGATCCTTTGATGTCACCAAAGCGCAGCGAGGGCCGAGCCGGGTGATCACAGGACCATGCAAATATCGTCACAAACAGAATAAGTTAAATTTTGGTGCAGAAGCCTCATGGACCATATGTCTGCGTGTGGAAGACTTTGGTTTTTCTAATGAGAGCTGGGACTATGGGAAGCCTCACATCATTTGCAGTGCACAAATTTTTTTACTAATTACCAAAAAGACTGATAGGTCCCATGCAGAAAGGAACACACTACTCATAGACTGTATATAGATGGACAATGCTAACCAGCTATCTCAAAGAAACCCAGTAGGGAACTGCTCATAGACAGACAAGTTTTTCTCCAACTCGCTCTGGCTCTTGTTGACTTGCATTGAAAAGTAAATAAGTAATCTTTATTTATATACCGCCTTTTCACTGCACATCGGAGTCTCAAAGCGATTTACAATTGTGATTTTTGGGAGTGGGGGTGCCAGTACAGGAGGCACATGCCAGACCTATTGTACATATTTTAAGTGGTAGGGGAAACCGGAGCACCCGGAGGAAACCTACGCAGACACAAGGAGAACATGCAAACTCCACTCAGAAAGGCCCTGGTCCAAACGGAATTCGAACCCAGGACCTTCTTGCTGAGAGGCGAGAGTGCTATCCACTCAGCCACCGTGCTGCCCATTATTTGTCTTGTTGAGTTAGAATATATACATGTGTTTGTGTAAGCTCCAGTCGTACAGGGATTAGTCAAAACAAAGTAAACTCCACTTGCTCAGTAGCCGTTTTTGTCACACTTTAGTTTAGTTCTAGTTCTCTCTGTGATCCTGGTGTGTCTTTGTAAATCCAGATATGAGCCATATAAGGATTTCTCAACCAAATGCTTTCATTCATAAGCTAAACTCTAGCTTGCTTTAACTCTTCTAATGGTTCTACTAGAAGCTTGGAACTGAAATCTACCTCTTTGGGGCATCTCTATCACTTGGTTTTAGGCACTTTTACCATCAAACTGCATCTCAATCATTTGGTGACAGCCTATAATTAAAAAACTAGGGGTTGAAAAAAAGCTTAAAACAAATTATTTGTGTTATTATTGCTCCTACATTTCAAACAATCAAAATAAGAGTCACAAATGACATTGCTTTCTTCAAGGACTGAACATTAAAGGGTAAACAACCGCCGTAGAAACATGTCTGTACCTAATACAGTATATGGTCTGCACCTGTAACGGCGTGAAGCTAACACTGCAGAATAATGTCCATATAATTGGGTCTAGCTGGCTTATGTTCAAATCAGCTTCCACATTCGACAAACTCTACGACATCAGCACTCGGCCAGTCCACTCCTAATATATACAGTCTGTAAAACTATACCACATCTATTCAAGAGTTGATGAGATTCACAAAATGCATGAAAAATGACATCATTCTTTATATTGAGTAATGTGAAATGAGTTGCATGATTGCAGTGAAAATTTTAATTGCAGAATTTCTGACCAACATTGAGACGAGATTTTGTTTGCGTGTCCCGAATGTAAACAAAGTGAGCAAGTAAAAATTGCAACTTCAAGAGAATTAAATCCTATCATTTTATAAATATAAAAGCTTACTGTACATATGATACAAAATTCTCACATATTTCAGAAAATGTTTGAGGTGTTCTAGTCTATAGAATAAGTAAAGTGTTAGTAAGTTAGTATTGTGTTAGTAGTTTTTAGAAAGAGTTTTTTGTTATAGTCTGCCCCATGCTGCGCAACAAATCAGTTTACATAATAGATGCAAAAAATGAGATTTACTACATGAGACAATCATTCTTCTGCCTGACAACGAGATGAAAGACACTGACAAAGCTTCCAAATGTACTAAAAGAAAGAGGGATGTTCCTAAATTCACACATTGTTTGTCCCTCTTTGTTTGCAAATAGCTTGAATAACTGCAGTCTTTCGATTGGCTGATTGCTACCACAAAAAACGGCACCCTAATTTCACTCAGATCAAGATCCATAACATAACATAGACGTTATAATAATCAAAATATCATAAAAGGTGGCTCTTCAATGTCCATCCATCTATTCATTTTCGTCCGCTTCATCCGTTGCCGGGTCGCGGGTGCAGCAGTCTAAGCAGCTGTTTAAGTAATCCACCCCCGACTTCATCACTCATGAAAACAATGTCTTATCACATGATACAGATGTTATGATGAAATTCTAATTATATTTCCAACGTCACATCGAATACTGTTTTTTTTTTTAAAGTTTATAAATGCATTTATTTGTCTTGTTGAGTTAAAATATATACATGTTTGTGTAAGCTCCAGTCGTACATGGATTAGTCAAAACAAAGAAAGGTTTCTCAGGAAAACAAAAACATACCTATTTGATTTTGTTCTTTTGAAAGACAAGTTAGCTTTGTCAACAAACCTAACTAACAGCAATAGTAGTAACAGAAGAACATAAATACAAAAGATGGATAGGAAAGGAGATTGAATAAGGAAGCGGGGCGCGCAGACCATCAACGGAGACGAGGGGGCTTTCACCTTGGCTCACACTTGGGACTCACTTCTCCAGAGACCACAACACGGTCTGACGGATCTGTGAGATCTGTCAGACTGACCACATCCGGCAACAACAGCTGTTAAGAGACATGTAACACCATCATGTGTCACCTCTGACGAAGGTGGAAGTCTACCGCAAAAACATGTGGTAATTAAGCAGACCTAGCTTTTTTTTACTTATTAAAAGAACTTTCTAAGCATTAAACATAAGAAGACAGATTAACTTTTTACATTTAGACCTCACTTGTCATTCAAAAGAACCACAAAAACAAGAATGCATTAAAACAGTTAATGGCCTTAATGCATTGTGTATCATTCTTGCAATATCTGTGTTGAATAAATAGACAAAACTGTTTCTGATAAAAGCGAAAGCCGTTGCCTTCACCGTCTCAGGGTTTATGCAAATCAGATTGTATTATTGTTAGCGGGAGGAAAACGCAAGGTTAACCTGGTGGTACTTTGAGCCGCTGCTGAGGCTGAGGCTGAGGCTGAGGCTGGCCCTGTGTCACTGATTAGAATAAGGTCACCTCCAACTTTGTGTCTCTGTCTCAGCGGCTGCTTTGGTCTTCACAACAGCTCCTCAGCCAATCACAGCACAGCAGCAACACATGAAGCTGGATTTGACAACACAATACCGGCACCAAAGAGGGCGGCGGCTGTCGACTATAACCGAGTCATCATGCACTCTTTTCCTTTCACCACGCTCTCCTTAAATGCTTTTAACACACACATTTTACGCTCCAGAATGAGGAACAGTAATTGTGTTATGAGTGAGGTAGCATGTGGAGCCACTCAGAATCAGCTCTGTGTAAAACAAGCGCCACAAGGAGTTGGAGAGCGACAGTTTCACAGGGTTTTAAACGGATATTAAAATCACTGATTCATTGTTTATAATTGCAGGAGGGTGTAAGGATAGTGGTGACGGTCCAGGACATTTAAGGACATTTATGGTAATTTTATGGACATTGGTCGTTCGCACTTTATGGACCGATGGCTCTATATGTTTCTTATCATTGCATTTTTTGTGTTGAATTTTTGATCTGTGTTGGTAAATTGACAACTTTATAAAGTCCTCCGAGAAAAATACGGCTGTGATTTAGGGCTATACAAAAACTAAATTAAATTGAAAGGATAAATTTGATGCTTGTACCTGTTCAGTCCCTCCTAATGTTGTGTAACAGTACTTTTTAATGTACTGTGATTATGTATGATTTTAATGCTGTCTTGTTTTGTTCAGCACTTTGAGTTGCCTTGTGTATGAATTTTGCGATACAAATAAACTTGCCTTGCCTTGCCTTTTGTAACATAGCCAACTAGAAGCCTTGATTAAAAGAGCATATCTAATTATAGTGGCGATTTGACCCTAATTCAAACCTTAGCCAACTTAAACTTAAACAAATCAAAAGTCCACTTTGCCACGGTGTAGTCAGGTCGGTTTTACAAAGTGGAGAGAAATGAAATGTCCATACAAAAAGTGCATTTTTGGCAGTTTATTTGACAGAGCAAATGGCAAAAAAATCAATCAGCAGCCTCTCCCATGCTGGTAAAAATCCATAAGTCCCAAATGCCTCCACCTGCGCCCTGTGTACCCCTGTGACCAAAGGAAACGAAATAAGCAATAATTAACAACAAAAAAATCTTAAACAAATGAACTTTGCAAAAAAATATAAAGAACTAAATTAGATTGTCAGAACTGTAGTCTTACAAAGGCTACAACAATGACGCTTTAGTGCATGATTGGAGAGATAAGAAAATATACTTTGTGGTTACTACTTGATAATAATGTATCATCGAATAGCACAGTGAAAGCTCCTCCAGTTATAAATTAAAACACAAAACATGTTTAAAAAAAATAGTTTTAAAAAGTGTGTTTTCAATCTTTTAACTCGGCATACTTCTAGCAAAGCCATTCTTTCATATTTGGATTTTATAAAGTAATTGTTCGGCAGGTCAACAACATCTGTGTGAGATTTCAAAGCTCTCGGCCCAATTTCACTAAATCCAAATGATCATGTGTCGAGTTTCACTACAATATTCCAACATTTTGCAAACAGAGCCATTTTCCGTCTCAACAAACTATGTCTGAAGTGAAGCAAACAGTTCGGTTGTTCTTGTGGGATTAAAAAAACAGTTAAAATACATAATGTAGAAAGTGAGCTGAGATCTGAGGGTCTCTTCCGTGAGTATCAGCAGATGGAAAACCAAACTTTTTTGTTTTGTTTTTTGTTTGTTTAGGAAGATTCATCTTGTCTTTTTAGTAGAATCACAAGTATTTGGTTCTTCTATACCTGACTAAAGTAATTGTAATAACATCGCTAACCTGCTATTCTCTGGTAAAGACGAACCATACTTTTAAAGCCACACTACCAGGATGGGATCAGTGCGTTCCGAGTATTTGAACGCCTGTCTACCTTCTTTGCTTCTTTGCACATTCAATACGATTTCCCCCTGAGGTAATGATTATTTGGGTTAAGATGGAGCAAGAATCAATAATAATCCAGACAACAGCATGACAGAGCTTGTATTCCAGAGGAGAGAGTTCACATTAATAAGACACGCTTCATGGATATTTGGACAACAGCACAACGTCAGAAATGATCGATTCCGAGGTTTCACACAGAGAGAAACAAGCGGCACTCGGCTAAACTTCTCCGTAACATTCTCAAACACCAGAAATCAGACCTCACATTTGCTCCTGCTCTCAGTATGTCGGGCCTGTGTATGTATAATGTTTATTTATATTGTGCATTTTACAGACCATAGTCACCCGAAGCGCTTTGCAATGTTCAGATTTCAGATATTTTCACCATCCATCCACCGTCCATTCATCCAACCTAAGCAGGCACAGGGAGAACATGCAAACTCCACACAGATAGGCCTGGAGGTGGAATCAAATCCAGGATCTTCTACTGTAGCTGTGAAACAAGCTCTAACCGCTGCTGTACTGCCTGTGTGTTGTCAGAGTGTGTGTGTGAGTGTTGTCAAAGTGTGTGGGTGTATTTGTGTTTTGTTTTGTGTGTCTAATGCCTTCTGTGGTAGTGTCATGCATTGTATTTCTGTATATATCGTACAATCGTATGTTTTCTACTGCATGATATTGTTAAAACAGTGGATTTTGTGGCAAGTGTGATGGGGTTGGAATCAAATTTCAACCCCCGTAAATTGCTTCATCCAACCCCTTTTGAACCAGGTTGTTATTTGTCTGTTATATTGATATATTTAAAAAACATGCATTGTGCAGGTTTGGAACAAAATTAATAAGAATAAGAAACGGAAATAAATACATTTTCAGTTGGGCTGGTGCTTTGTGAATTGGGTGCAGCTCTGACTGCCACCCCCTGACCCAGAAATTGATTAAGGGGAAGAAAATAGATTTCTTACTGACTTCTTGTCTACTTTTTGTACAGACAGGAGCAGACACTTATCTTATTATATTAAATTATGCTGATTTAGGGAAAACATAGTGTGAGATGAATGAAAAGAGGTCGACGAATGCGTCAGTCCTGTCCCTACAACAGTGAGTTTGGGAGAAACAACAGCAATAGTCAATAATCAAGATTGCGGAAAACCAAGATTGTAATTTTCAGATCTTCCCATTATTGGCACCGTTAGTGAAGTCTGGGCCACTTGGTTTGTTATTCCAGGTGATTGCAGTTGACGAGTGGAGTTGAAAAATAACAAAAAGGTCTATTTCAGTGATGAATCTACCTTTGTCTGCCTCACCTGTTTAAAAACATAGAACATATTGAACAGCAAAACTAAGTTGCAGCTTTGGAATGTTAGATCAGAGAAAAAACATTTGATAGATTTGTGAGATACAAAGCTGGAAAGTCTATCATTTTGACCATAAAGGCAGACCAGGGGCATGTTATACTGTGTAGACATTGCTTGAAGCGACCATAACATCGATTGTCCCTCACCTAAAGGTCACTGGAGGAAGGTATAGAGAGATGATCACAACCAAACAGATCTGCTAAACCTGCCAATTTCCAACTATTTCTACTTCTAGCTGTCAATCGGCGGTGATCTAGTTACATGAATAATTCCAGTGGATGCTCAGACTGGAGGAATCCCCTTGTTGCCTCTCTTGCTGCGTGTTGACAGGTGATCTCTCTCTTGCAGTGCAATCCTACTTGTCAAGGCTCCCACGCACACGAGTGGGCAAGTCAGCGTGGGCTCCGAGTACGTGTCTGTGACTATGCACGCTGCTGCTGGTGCCAGAATGCGCGCTGGTAAGCACGCAACAGCGTTATTTCTGGACTTCAAAGAGCTGCACTGACTTATGCGCACACAGCGACTCCTGCCTTCTATCATAACAAGGCCAAAATGTGTTAAAATGTTTTGAAAAACACACCTTCTGCTGAGACGCATCTTCCCAGGAGCAGCAGCCACAGCACAGGGGACAAGCTCTTTGGAAGTCCGCATCTGAGAGACCAGTGCGAAGGCATGGTGCAGGAGGAGAGAGCCCGGGCTGGAGGAGGTGGTCTCACGCTCTCCGAGTCCCGGGGACAGAGGACGTCCTCTTGTGTCCGACAGAAGTGTGTCAGCGTGGCATGCTCCAGACTGAACACATCTCATAAGCAGCGCTCCTCTCCTCTGTGAGCCGCAGCGTGTCTGCTCTGAGTCCCGCGGACTCCAGCCCCCGCCCCTCAGCTCTATCTCTATTCTCACTCTTTCGCATCTCTTCCATCTGCCCCACATCCAGGCAACACGGTCACGTGGTCTGATATCAACTTGGCAACAGTCTTATTTTACATTATTTAACAACAAACAACTCAAACAATAATTAACTGCAGGGACAGACATGGACAGTTTGAATTCTGGGAAAACAGATTAATAAAGGAGACATGATGTAAAATCTACTTTATGAAGCTTTTTACAATGTCACAACATTGTTCCCTCAAAAACAGAGCTGTTGTTAGATCCATCCTCGCTAATATCAAGAACCTCTGGCAAATGTCCTGTAATACTGTAAGAGTGTGATGTCACTGTACCGCTATGACATCACACTCAGCGCAAACACGGGCAAAAGTGTTGCCCATAGATTAGTTTGGTAATTTCTCAGATGAAAAGACATTCAGACCTTACTGCCGGTACATTTAAAATTTGGAGGGAAAATAACAATTCACTCCCTACCTCCCTCTGGTGGCAGTATAAGGAGTTACAGGCCGATACCATAATTTATCCTAGATACTAGTTTCACCATATATTCTATAATTAAGTGATTATTTCAAATTTTAAAACATTAGATGACAAAGTTAAAAGTATGATTTTCAATCATTTTCAGGATCAAAATTAAGGATTAATAATTCTTCTTTAAAGTCAAGAAAGACGGTGGATGCACATTACTACCATTGGTCTACAGGGGACGCTATAGTTCAATACTAGGGAAAACTCAAGGCTCAAGGTGCAGAGAATGAACCAGTGCCAGAAGCTGCGATGATTGACCATCAACTTCATTTAACTTCATAATGCCGCAGGTTTTTATTTAATTTATTTTTTTATACTTTATTTTTGAATTTTTGCCTTTACAATTCCAGGAGAATGTCATAAACAAAAAACCTCACAAGGCAACATTTATAAAGCAAAGAGAGGATTACATAAAATAAAAAAAAAAAATAAAATAAAATGCCGCAGGTTTTAGGTGATGACGAAATCGGAGTTCCCGGAGGAAACCCACTCAGACATGAAAACTCCAACAGAGGGGATGGACTGAGGACCTCTTTGCTGTGAGGGCCACAGAGCTGACTATTGGAGAGAAGGAGGACATCTCTATCTGTTCAATCTTTTAAAGTATCTGTATATCACTGTTACTGTCGCTTAATCTAAAAGCACTGGAACACAACACTTCAGGCTGACAAATCTGCTTGTGGCTCTGGACAAAGACACACACAGTGAGAAACATGTGCTGACTTTCTAACTACAATTTGTTACTATATGGAGAGAATAGTTCAGTGATGTGTATGAACGTAAATAAATGAAATTTAAGAAAGTGTATGTAGCTTCCATTCAAATGGAAGATTAGACTCACAACATTTAAACTTCAAAAAATATATATATATACATACAGTACATACAAACCTATACGCACACCAGGTGAACCCATGTTATATATTTATATATATATATATATATATATATATATATAGAATGGTAATGGCGAACCAACCTGACATAGTGGTGGTGGACAAAGGGCAGAGGACAGCCGTGGTGGTGGACGTGGCAATTCCAAGCGATGGTAACATCCGGAAAAAAGAACATGAAAAGCTTGAGAAATACCAAGGTCTCAGAGAGGAGCTGGAGAGGGCCTGGAGGGTAAAGGTGACAGTAGTGCCCGTGGTGATCGGTGCACTCGGGGCAGTGACCCCGAAGCTAGATGAGTGGTTACAGCGGATCCCCGGAACAACCTCGGACATCTCGGTCCAGAAATGTGCAGTGCTAGGAACAGCAAAGATACTGCGCAGAACCCTCAAGCTCCCAGGCCTCTGGTAGAGGACCCGAGCTTAGAGAGGGATAACCGCCCGCGGAGGGCCAAAGGTGAGTGGACAATTTTTTTTTTTTTTTTTTTTTTATATATAGAGACGCACCCAGTACACGTAGCACCAGCTCCTCACTGATCCTCCTGCAGGTGGTGAGGATGGCCGCTCTATGGCACAGCCTTGATCTTTCAGCAGGGGCTTCAGGCAAAGTGGGGTTAAATGTCTTGCCCAAGGACACAATGACAGCAGTCATCAGTGGGAGTCGGTGGAGAAGGTCTCATGGTGGGCTCGAAACCCACGACCTTCAGGCTCAAAGGCCAATGCTCTACAAACTGAGCCACTGTCACCCAGAGTAAATTGAAAATATAAAATTCAACTATATAAATACACATTAGACATTTAACAGTGTGGAGTGTGTCCAGTGGTATGATATTATTAGGCTTTAGTCCTGGAATAGCCTGTCCATCTGTGGGAGTGGATATCCCTCTCTCAATGTGGGCCTCCCGAGCTTTCTCACTTTTTTCTTGTTATCATATTTAGATTATGTTAAGACAAAAGTAATCCAAAAGTAACTTGAGGCAGTAACTAAATAATGTCATTTATAAACTAATCTTCTGCATTCATCGATCTGCAACGATCACATAAAGAAACGCCTCTGGTCTGTGTTTGAAGCTGGCTGTCTCTGGTACAGAATGGCGCAGACAGAACAGAAGGAGATATGATTATTCGTACAGTACACAGCCTCAGTGGCACTGCTGCTCATCCTGTCTTGTCCTAATCCCCTGCGCTCTCTTCTTTACCCCGATCCAACCTCTTTTCTTTCTGCCGCGCTCCTCGTGCTGCACAGTGTGTTGTCTTCACAGATACATGTGATGGGGATAAGCCCTGTGCCCTGAGCCAGCTCTGCGGACGCTGTTTTACTCATCTCTCTCTTCTCTGTGCTTTCATAGAGGTCACAGTACAAAGGAGAAGAATCAAAATGTCTTTCTTAACACATTTCACACACTACTAAAGCAATAGATTCTGTTCCAAACGTTACCAACATACAGTATATGAGGCACAGAGATTCCAAGATTCGAGAATTTATTTATTTATCTGTTTTATATAGACACTCAGAGACGCTTCATGTGTCATTATTCATTCACTCGATACACGGTGGTGATAAACTACTGCTGTAGCCAAAGCTGCCCTGGGGCACACTGACAGAAGCGAGGCAACCAGTCTGTGCCATCGGCCCCTCCGACCACCACCAACCATTCACACACACACCAGACTCATTCTAGGCAAAGTGGGTGAAGTGTCTTGCCGAAGGACACAGCGTCAGTTTGGCACTTTACAGCCGCAGCCGCCCCACTGTGGCACCCGGTGTTCCGAGAGGTTAAGTGTCTTGCCAAGGACACAACGACTGCAGACATCAGCGGGAATCAGTGTAGAAAGTGTTGAGGTGGGCTCAAATCCACGACCTTCAGGCTCAAAGGCCAATGCTCTACCAACTGAGCTATTGCCGGTCATTGCCATCTGCAGTAAAACCACATTGGAAAAACTGCGCAAGACTACCCCAGTGTGTACCAGACAGAGAAGAAGCCATGATGTGTATTAAGGTCATATAAATAAGCTTAAAAAAAAGTATTGTCCTTTCATACAATGGCACATGACAACAGGCTTTTAGGTCACTGAGCAGAAAAGTGGGCGCCCTCTTGAATCTGCTTTTCAGCAGAGTCACAGAGCATTTTTCTGGCTCTATTGTCCAAACGTGAATGAGACAGCAGCTGTTGTTGTTCACAGAATAAGACACCCAGGGGTTCCAGTTGAGAGTCTATTAAAGCCACCCCCAACAATGCACTTACCTTAATTTCATCCTCCTTTGTCCAGAAACTAAACGAGACATAAATTACAGACGTGTAGCAGCGCAAGGAGCCTGCCCACAGTTGGAGATATTAGCTTGGTTTGCCTGTTGCTTCCATGTAAATCACACTGCAATTACAAGCAGCATAATCAGGCTTTATTGCTATAATTCTTGGTCTGTGTCGCGTCGCTGAGATGTAATCACGGAGAAAGTCCCCTCCTGATGTGGCAACGCGAACGCACAGCTGTTCTCTGGGACAAACTCAAAAAGCATAGAAAATTAGTGGTTGATTTTTTTGAGTGACCCGTATTTTTTCCAGACTTGCTTCATGCCACGCCACTCAGTGAGATAGACAGGTGAGCCATGAATATAAAACAATATCTATCTTTTTTTCTGTCAGAATGGAAGTCAGAATGTTATAACTATGAGCCTGAATGTCAAATTTACTGCCATTCGGGACCGGTCTGAGCAGTGGAGACATTGGTACAGCTTGTGTTATTATAAGAAGATGAAAAAAATCCTTTGTTTGTCCCACAGTGGGTAAATTTCAGTGTTGCATCACAAGTTACAGTCAGCAGGAATGAGGAGCAACACAGTAAAACAAGATAAATAAATAATAACTCCATTCTAAAATGAACAACATCCATCCATTTTCTTCGCCTCCATTTCTGGGTTGAGGGGTGGTAGTCAGAGACAACACAGCCTTGATCTTTTAGAGGGAGCTTCAGGCAACGTAGGGTAAAGTGTCTTGCCCAAGGACGCAAAGACAGCAGACATCAGCGAAATAATAACACATGCATAATAACTAAAATTAAATTAAATGTCTGACTCTGGCATAAAAAGAAGCAGAATCAGTCTGTATCTGTAGCATAATAAGGAAATAAGTCTAAAATCTCCAACTTTAGAATGATGAGGAAGCAAGACTTAAGTATAAAAAGCTATGACTTTAGCATAAAAGACTGAATATTCCAGTTTGTGTGTTTACATGCGCACATGTTAGCTTAGCAGCATGAGGGTATGGGGCACAGGGACTCAGTGAAGTGTAGGGCTGAAACAACTAATCGATTAATCGACGACTAATCAATTATTGAAATAGTCGACAACTATTTTAGTAATCGATTAATCGTTTTCTGGTTCACACGGACTCAAACAGAGCAAAAATGACATCAAAATGTAGTATTTTTGATTAAAACCGACTTTGTTTTTATAATTTCATGAATATCTGTCTGTCTCATCCAATCAGATAGCAGAATTAACACAAAGAGCCTGTTACAAACATTTACTTTAAGTTTACGCCATCAATACGTCCTCAAGTGTTGCCACTTTAGCTTTTTGTGATGAAAAAATATTTTTTTTCTACACAATTCACAGCCAAGCGATTACTCGATTAATCGTAAAAATAATCAATAGATTAATCGATTACAAAATAATCGTTAGTTGCAGCTCTAGTGAAGTGACAGTAACACCTTTGGTTCTATTGTGTACATTCTGACATTAGTTCAGCTTATTTCATGTCGACAGTGTTTGTTAGTCCTCATTGTTCGTTGTACAGTCTGACAGCAGCAGGAAGGAAGGACCTGCGGAACCTCTCCTTCACACAGAGAGAATGAATATGTGTTGTTTTGTGTGATGCAGTTGTCTTATTCTGGACGAGTCTGTAATAAGACAATTACATCACACAAAACAACACATATTCATTCTCTCTGTGTGAAGGAGAGGTTCCGCAGGTCCTTCCTTCCTGCTGCTGTCAGACTGTACAACGAACAATGAGGACTAGTAAACCTTGGTTAGTGGTTTGATGATGATGATGTAGTATATCTTCCTACACATATATACAATAGAATGTACTTGATATTAACCCGGGGATGTAATTATGATTGCACATGTTGCTTGTAAACGTTGCTTTACAATTTGTGTCTACATTTCTGAGGTCTAATACAAAGAAATCAAGTAAAGCATGCCATAAAGTTTAGATATTTCATTACACTTTGAAGCAATGTGGTTAAAGTTCAACTCATCATTCTAACATATGCACAAGTCCTGAAGCCAGTACTTTTATCTATCTGAAGGCCAAGCTACTGGCATCGCGGCGAAAGCTGATTGGACGGTGTTCATTCCTCCATGCTATATGATCACTTTCAGTTTGTAACATCTTTTGTTTGTGCTCTACCATCAACAATAAAACATGTCTTCTGTCTGAATTAAAGACACGATCCCAGACTTTGGCATCTTCTTCAAGAGTTTAATTGCATCTAGTCAGAAAACTAAACTGTTACCCTCGATATACACCTTTTTGTTTGGTTTTACTGCCTCACAAAAGCTTTCGTGACAGGTTTGAAACAAATTCAAGTACATTGATAGCTTGACACCGTTGAGAGTTTGGGCAGACCCCCTTGAAAAAGAGAGGATTCTTCTCAAGGGGCAATCCACAATAAATAAATAAAAAAATAAAACTAGATCTACAAAATAATGGTTGCATTTAGCACAAACCATTACAACATGAACACAGATGAATACTCTTTTCTCATAGTTTGAGAGCTGTTTCCACGATTCAGAGAAGTTGTGTTCATTCTAATGTGAAAACGTTTGAAGTATTCTGGCCTTGACAAACAGAATCCCAAACTACAAAAGTTAGGACCAATTCTATTCACCAAAAAACATCTAATTCTTTATACAGACAAACACTTGTAAACATGTTTAAATTAAATATGTTTTATATAATTAACCTTGTGTCATTTCCACTCGAGCTGAGCATCTCACTTGTGTCCAACAAGCCTTAATTCATGATTATTTATTAAACAAAATCACATATATGTATAAGCCGATACTTGAGTTTGATCCTAGTTTCTCCATCTCAATCCACTGGGTTTAATTTGAGGCTGGTTTTCTTTGCGCGAGGCAAATATATCTTTGGTTTTCCAAGTCTCTAATGTTGATTCCATTTGATTTTCAGGATAAAATAACATTCACTGAGAACATTGGCGAAACTCTTTCATAATAAATGAAGGCAGTAGAAAGTCTTTTTGCATTTTATTCATGTACAAACATTTCAGAATCTGTGTTTAATCCTTGAGCAGCAGCTTGACTTATAAAGTGCACACTGGGCGTGGATCTGTGTACAGACTGGAGAAAGAACAAAACTAAGTCAGATAAAAGTACAAAATGGTCATAAAAGAATGATTGAGAAAGTTGGGTGCACCTGTTCAGTCGTTCTCCTTCTTGAGGTATTTCTTCATGACTGAAGCAACATCTTCTCCCTCGCTGCCTTCTGCCTCGAGTCTCTCTCCCTGAGGTTTGTCAAAGCGCCGCCGGGGCGCCCCGCTTTGAGAACTCCCCCCTGAGCCCCCTGAACTGGACGACTCTGTCTCTGAGGACCTCCGACCACGAATGGAAGGAGGCAGTTCCCCAAAGTGCACGCTCAGCGCCCTGCGCCCTCCTCTCACTGAACTGGCTAAACTGCTGGTGGACTGGGCTCTTCTGATGGCAGGCAGGATGTCTGAAGCTGCATCATCTCTGTCACTGGCTAACCTGCGATTTTGAAACACTAAAGGTTCGGATCCAAGTGGATGCTCACCACCATCTTCTGTGACCAAACTACCCAACATGCACCGCCTGAGGGGCTGCGGGGAGCGCTGGGCTGAAGACACAGAGCGCAGAGGCTCCTCTGAGTCCTCCTCTGGGATGGACAGAGACGGAGAGAGGTGGTGAGCTGCTAAAGATGAGGTCAAAGAAGAGAGCCGAGGCAGCGAGGGAAGAGATGAGACCGAATCACAAGAGCTAAAACGCTTTGTTCCTGTAGACACGTCACCCATGGAGCATGAACTGGCAGCTCGCGACAGCTGCGGAGACGAGGACTTCAGGATACTAACAGGCCGAAGATCCTGAGCATCTTCAGGACTGAGGGACATCGCTGAAGCTCTGCGTCTCAGGGTGGATGCAGCGGTGGCTTGGTAAATGGGCAGAGATGCAGTGCTCCCAGCCCCATCTGCAGAGTCACTTGTGCCTCTTCGTTTACGAAGACCCTCCAAAAGCTCAGACAAAGCAGAAGAAGACGGAGCTCGAGTTAGACTTCTGTTGCCTGGTCCTGGCTCATAGCCTTCATCATCTGGATCCACACACGAGCTACACAACATAACACACATCATAACGACACATACGTATCTAGGTCAACTCTCTAAAACAAGTTAATGTAATGCAGAACGTACCGGAAACTGTAAGTACTAGCAGTGTCTGCGACAGACTGGCGTCCCCCATGTCCACTGATGTTACTTCCTGCGTCATAGAAAGAGCTGCCTCCTTGAGAGCGGGCTCTTGGAACCCCCAGCCAGTGACGGATGCCCTCTCCCACATCCTCTGTTCCAATGGAGCCCACACTAGAGACTGAGTCACTATAAAAGAGGGATAAAAGTGGGTACTGCTCTATGTCTTAAATCCAAAGAAAACGTGCCAAGACATGACTCATGGCCAAAACTGGGTTTGATGAATACACAGCAGTCTGTTGGTGAGTTTGCACTTTAAAAGATTTAAATCATCTTTACTGGTAGACGTAGGCAGATATGTATCTACCATATCTACACATCAGAATATCCTTAAATACTGTATGTAGCACTGAGCCATATTCTGGATGTGTTTCATTTAATCAAACGCCATCCAGTAAGATGATTACATTTCAAGTCGGGCAGTTAAATAACTACTGCATATAATGCTGTAAGTCTGACGTAACTAAAGCGGCAAAAGTAGTCGATAAATAGCCAGCATATTGTTAGTAGCCCATGGACACAACTACTTTTAAATTCTCTTTTGTTATTTCACAATTTCAGTTCAGTATTTCAGCAACACTGAAACATATTGTTTTGGACAGATTAGATGAAGGAATAAGCTGAGCACAAGCACATGACAACATCACTGTCTTACAGGTCTTTCTTTCTTGTTAAAGACTCCACAGCAGTTTGAACGCTGAATTGAACAAATGTGAGGTAAATATGGGAATTATATATTTGTGTATTTGTCTTAGTTCATCAGAGACAGTCACCTCTCAGAGTCGCTCTCGTCACTGGACTCCACCTCCTCCAGAGCGGCCTGCAGATCCACAATGCGTCTGATGGACGTCTCCAGATCGGCTTGTAATGTCTGTCTGACAGCATTCAGCTCCTCCACCTGCATTTCCTACAAACATATGGAAGCTCAAGGTTGAGAGGTGCAATGCTCCTGCACGCTCCCAGAGTCAGCTGTGTTTCCCTCTGATATTAGGGGCTGGAGGGCTATTCCAGCTCAACAATTACACCCGCTCAGGCTTATATTACCCCATCAGTCAAACAGTGAGTGTCCTATGGCATTTGTCCTCTCTAAAGGTGTGACCACAGCCTCTGCTCCACGTGATCAGGTTAGTCTGAAAACCGTTGCTCCTTTTAGATGACATTTCTCGAATAATAATAAATCATCTTTTTGTCTGTCTGTCTCAGGTTTACTAGCCTTCAAAGTTATTGGCTTTGTTGCCTTCAGACGAAGGGTGTGGGTGCAGCAGTTGTCATAGAGACATAAGCATGTATGAATGTGTGTGTGTTTGCCCATAACCTTGAGGAGACAATGAGGATTAATCACAGAGAGAGAGAAGGCAGGAAGAGATGCTGTGAAGAAGGGAGGATGGAGGAAGGTGGAGGCCGATTAGGTGTCTGTGAGTGCTTTAAAGGGCATACCTTTGCAAATAAATGTGTTCCTTATACGGCCGAACGTCAAGAGATACAAATAGTTTTAAATGATTCTCTAATGAGGCTTATCTGAAGTGACTGATAATGCTTTTAACACACACACACAATATTTCATAGATTTTAAGGTTTTAACATAATTACATGAGGAAATGGGAATAATTTGTATTTATTATTTATGGAATAATTCAATTGGCTTCAAAGTCTCTGATAAGTTTAGATGACAAACTTTTTAAACAACTATCAACTTCTGCATTTAAACTATAAATTTTATTGTGACAAATATCCCAGCCCTCTATCATTACAAGACAAATAGTGCTTTAGAGCAATTTCTGTCTCAAAAATAAAAACCCAGCAGTGAACCATTATAAATCTATTCAACACATTGAATCCTTTATTTGGCTGATGCTCATGTGCACTTGGGGTTTTAAGCATTCTGCTGATGGTGTAGCTGTTGCTATAATGAAAATATAATGTGATGTTTTAATGGTTCAGATAATTCAGCAGCTGTTGTTTTTCTTAATAACAACAGCGCAAAGACATTTTGAAAGTGGAGAGCATTTCAAACACTGCCTGAGGGAAGGAGCTTTGTACCAGAGACGGTATACCTTTTATAAACGTTTATCAGGCTAACGTTGTGCTGAGCTTAAAAACCAAATGTGCAATACTGCAGGAAGTAAATAAAGTTTGTATTGGCTTGGGAAGACTCAAGAAGACTTTGGTTGTTCGTGGGCTTCAGCTTCCTGTTTCTTGCAACATTCTGAGGTCCATTTCTCCTTTATATGTAGTAATAATAATAACATCTATAAAACGCTCCACATTTATTAGTGGAAAATCTTCAGGATGTAAAACGGCAGCTCTCGAGATATAGTTGTTTCTATTCCAAAGCTGTATGAGGAAAAAAAGTCAGCTTTTTGGAGTCAGCTGTCAATTTCATCAAGGCAAACAAATAATAGATATATTTAATGTATTTATTGTTTGATTCAAAGAGGTTCCTTTTGTCATTAGTTAAAATATTTGTTTTTGGTTCTTTTGAAAGACAAGTTTAGAAGTATTAACTTGTTAACATGTTTCGGCTGTAGAGCTGCGAGCCATCTTCAGAACAGTCACCTGCCTTGGTGACGTGTCATTTATCAGCTGATGTTACTTCCTAAGTAGACATGGTCAGCCTGATTGACCTGACAGCTCGTTCAGACTGACCACGCCCCCTCTCTCCCGGTGGTCTCTGGAGGAGGGTGTCCCATGTGTGGGACAGGAGGAAAGCTCCCTCCTGAGGGAGCTTTCCTCCTGTCCAAAGCAGGTGATTGTTCGGCTTGAAGCTCTGCAGCCGAAACATGTTAACAAGGTAATACATCTAAACTTGTCTTTCAAAAGAACCAAAAACAATATATTTATTGTTTATTTGGTTGGGACAGTGCAGGTTAATGAACACACCTCTGCGGATTGTAGCCTTGGGCTCATTCACAAACACTCATTCACCCTGAACTATATAGTATTGTACATGCTTTTAATGGTAGGGGAAACCGGAGCACCTGGAGGAAACCTACCACCTATTTGATATATTAGATATACAATAAATATAATGTTTGAATGAATGTTGAATTATGATATGAAATGTTTATTCAGTTTTCGGAGATCACTTTTTCTATTGTATGTTTGTACTTGATCCTGTGTTGTGTGTATCTTAGGAAGAGCACTTGTGGAAGCTAATAGGAATCCAAATAAATAAATAAAAACATGAAAAAAAGGTTTTGAATCGTTTGTCAAGCTACGGTTCTCGTCATTCATAAATCTTAAAACCATGGATACCAGTTCCATGCGCTTGCGGCTGCTGTCCTGCTCTCTCTGGGCCAGGTCGTCCATCTCCAGCCTCATGTCCTGCAGACGCTGGTGGTAGTAGCGGGCGCTCTCCCTCTCCCTGGCTTCAGCCTGGGCACTCTGCTCCAGCTCCTCCCCCAGACGGACCACGCTGTCCCTGAGACGCAGCACCAGCACCTGAACACAGCCACAGATGGGCCCGAAAGAATCAACACCGCAGACCCCACTGAAAGCTGGGGTACCTCGATTCAATTCAATCAGTGTTGTAATATTGCTGATATACTCTGATCTGGGATATTCAATTCGATCTATTTGTGTATGTATATTCCTAAATCACAACCGCAGAGGACAAAGTTGTAAATTTGTCAACAACAGAGCAGGGAATCAGGGAATCAGAAACAGTTCGAACACAATATGGAATAAAAACAAACACGTAGGTCCATAGGGGAGTGGGAAAACCAACATCCATAAATGTTAATAAATATCCATAAATGTCTATAGATACCTTTTTTGTTTTATAAATAATACATATTGAAAATGCTAAAGGCCAACCTGAAGGATTTACGCTTAGGGCTCCAAAAATGCTAGTTGAAATATTCGCTGACCAGACGACTACTGAAGTAATAGTTTGTGTGTCTTTGAGGATATGGCAGGGTTTGAGGCTCCGCTCGGTGGAGACTGGGACGAGCTGAGGTTGCTGAGAGCATTGAGGGCTTTTATCTCATCCACTGCAGGTATGAGAGGGTCAGACCAGCTCTTTGTGTGTTATGGCAAAGCTAAACGAGGCCGCCCACTCTCTTAACAACGGCTTTCCCACTTGATTATCTATCCTTCAGCCACAGCCCTCGGTCCGGAGTCAGGGCTTATTCTACCAGACATGTCTCAATCTCCGGGGCCACTATAGACTCGTTCTGTGCTACTGCTTCCTGGGCTCCGGCAAGAACGGTCACCAGGTTCTGTAATATCAATGAGACCAATCCGGCAGGTCAATCAGGAATCCTCTGACTCTCTTCCATGAGGTGTGTGATCAGGATTCTCTATGACATACAGTGCCTTGTAAAAGTATGTATACAACTGAAACTTTTCACATTTGGTCAATGATTGTATTGGCCTACTCAAGGTTTCTCTTTTATCCCACTGTTTTTTGTTTTTTTTGAGTCGTTCCTTGAAGATACAGGAGGGTCTAAGGACAGAGATGATCCAACACATTTAAGGACATTTATGCATCTATCGATTAAGACTTATGGACATTGGTCCATA
This sequence comes from Knipowitschia caucasica, assembly GCA_964034765.1. Lineage (NCBI taxonomy): Eukaryota > Metazoa > Chordata > Actinopteri > Gobiiformes > Gobiidae > Knipowitschia > Knipowitschia caucasica. Next base: position 12,736,428 of record OZ035823.1, read on the forward strand.
ACCTGAAAAACCACAGCAAAGCAACTGACAACTGTGAAAAGACACAGTTTACTTTCTCACTGTCTGAAATGTAACTTCTGGCATTAACACAATTCTCAACATTGTGGCACTGTACAAATAGAAATACTAGAAAGATAAATACATACTGGTAAAAATAAATGACCTAAATCAGGACATCCCATTTTCTGAGGCACAGAAAATGACATGTCCTGAAAACTTTACATATTTTTATGATTATTTTCCTTATTTTTACAGTAATGCTACACCTGTAATACATCAATTCTGGAGTCTATGTTTGGCTGAACTCTTTTTTGAATATATAAATAAGTGAACATGTAGTGTCTTCAAACCTCAAACCGCTTGACTTGTCCTCTCTGAAACTCCAGCTTGTTTTCCAGGTCACACACTCTAGCCTCTTGTTTACTGACGATGCTGCGCCCCACTGTGGACGACTCGAGGAACTGCACCCGAGACACATTTTGCTGGAGCTGCAGAGATTTGAAGAGCAGAATTACACAATAAATAATCCACGTATGAAAGTAAAGTGTGGGGTGTCATTTTGTCACTTACCTCTTCCTGCAGTGACTGTCTCTGTTTCTTCACTTCCTCAAGTTCAGCCTGCAGCTCTCTGATCTGAGTAATGTCACTAGAAGACTGGGCAACATTTGGCGTTTTTAGTAATAGCTACTTTGAAAATGTCTGTGTACAGAGTCACACCTGTGCAATGAGAGCTTTGTGCTTCTTCATGAGCTCATTCAGATCTTCCTGGTCCTCTTCCAGTCTCTTGAGCAGGTCTACTTTTTCATGCTGGAGTAAAGCCAACTGGTCATCCACCTGGACACAAGTCAAAAAGAGCGCATGCAGATTTTGCTCAGGTATGGCTTCTACATCCTGTTCGAACGTTCTGGCTGGTCAAGCCATAGTTCGAGTAAATATTGTCCTCAATATTAGAAAAAATAATGAAATGATCCATAGAGCATGAATTATAAGACCGTTAAGTCTTTAACACAGATCACATTTGAATCTTTTTGCAGTTGCTTAAAAGTAGTATTGATATTGGGGAAGGCACATATACACTTTTTTGTTTCTGCCTTCTCCTTTTGAACTTGTTTCTTGAAATGATATGGACCTGTAAAAAATACATTGTAAAACTGTTCAAATAAACTACTACTGCTACTACTAAACAAAAACATAAATCTATAATATATATCTATGTCTATCATTGACTCCTTTTAAATCTATTTATGTCAATAATACTAAACTTGGCTGAAGTCAAAATAATAAAGTTTGGACTACAGCCACATAAAAAGTCCTTTGTATTTTGTGTATCTCCTTGTGTCTGCTCTCTACTGTTCACATAAACACTCCAACACTGATATGTCCTCACTGTGGGACGAATAAAGGAACTCCTAATCTTAAACAAAATACACATCTGATTGAACTGTGTCCAAATTCATTCCTGCGTTCATAGGGATTCTCCAAAACAATAGATATATGTATATACTGCATGGCTATATGGGCCGCAGAGTTTAAAGAACTCACCACACTCTTCTGTTTGCAGATGGTTTCTAGTTCAATCTGAGTGTTCTCCAGCTCCTGTGCAAGAGTCGTGTGGATGTTCTCAAGCTCCAGTCGTCGCACTTCACTCTCCTCAAACTGTGCAGACAGCAGAGAATTTGTTACAGACCCATGTGAACGGTGAGACCACTCATTTCACTAAAAATCACTCCAACAAATACGTATTTATGACTGAAGCTTTCACTCAAAATCTGTCCCTTGGCTGATGTAAAACTAATATTCCCCAGAGTCCTGTCCCCCCAGCAGAGGGACAGTGGTGCAGTGTGGGTAATGCGGACCTGGCAGTGGATGCGCTCCACCTGGTCCTTGTTGCTGCTGGGCTTGTTGTCCTCTGTGTTGTTGATGGTGGCGATGAGCAGCTGAGCGTCGGCCAGTAGAGCGTGAGTCCGCTTCAAATCCCTCCTGAGCTTCTTCTCCACATCAAAGTCTCTGTGACCCACCTACAACACAGCGTCAACAACTGAGACACCCACAGGAGACAGCATCACGGTAATGAACTCCACAGTCTGTCCTTCTGTTTTAGTCAAAGGTTTTTACACCGTGCATTGAAACGATTATTAGCTTGAAAAACGGTTTGACTTTCTTTTAAATGCTTAAAAGTTTGTTAAATGTAAAAAAAGAAAAAAAAGAAAAAAGAAAACAGTCAAAAGAAGTGTGCCTGAAGGTTGTGGGTTCGAGCCCACCACAAGACCTTCTTCACGACTCCCACTGATGTCTGCTGTCGTTATGTCCTTGAGCAAGACACTGAACCCCACTTTGCCTAAAGCTCCCACTGAAAGATCTCAGCTCCTGTGGACTCACCACCTGCCAGAGGATCAGTGAGGGGCTGGTGCTCTGTGAACTGAGTGCAGCTCTGACTGCCACCCCCCCGACCCAGAAATGGATTAAGGGTAAGAAAATGGATGGATGTATGGACAGACAAAAAAAAAAATCCTACAAAACGCCAAAAGTTAGTTTGTGAAAGATGAGGAAAGTGGGGTCCCAATGGTTCTCTTGTTTATCCTCCACACTGAAGTATTGATGTGCGAGCTCTCCTTCTCCTTCTGTAGATAAAGTATGAGTTAACCTGAGACACAGAAACTATTACACCTTGGCTTCAAACGAGGAAGCCCAGGAAAATGCTTGTATCCACCAGGTGAGTAGAGAAGCTAACAGGTGTTACTACTACAAGTGTGTGTGTTACTTTTGAATGCGCTGGAAACGGCAGCAAGTACTAAGTAGCTCTGAAACAGTTATTGTCTTGCTTAACAACTGTTATTTTTCTTGCTTTATTCCACCTGATATGTTTCTGCAGTACAGTGTTCATGGTTTTGCACTGGTCTAGACCGGAGCGGAGAGGATTCATGGTCCGAAACAAGCGGATCAGCCGAAAATCCACTGGAGGAATGCTAACTTTTTGAAAAATGCTAACAAAGCATTCAGAATCTCACTTTGGACCAGAGCAGAGAAAATGGTCCAAACCAAGCGGCTACTCCACCTCTGCTGCTGTGACCTGAAGTGCTGCTGCATTTTAGTACAATTAGCTATTTTTAGAACTAGCTATTCTTTTTTTTTTTTTTTGTATGGATGAATGTGTTTCTGCCGCTTCTGGACACATGAATTTCTCCTACGAGGGATCAATAAAGTATCGATCTATCTATATATCTATCTACCTACTCTTAGTAAATTAGTTGTTTTAGCAGAATAATGTGACTCAGAGTTGTGCTGACGTACAACTCCAAATGCTGCTGTTTTGTTTGGTTGCCTAAGACTCTAGACTTTACAATTAACATATTATAACAAATCTTTGTTTCATGATTCATAATTTCAGATTTACTTGCAACTTTAGAGCCTCCCAGTTGTGAATGAAAAAACAAATAAAATGTACTGTATGTAACTGAAATGAGCTTCCTCTGCAGAGTGGCTGGGCGCTCCCTTAGGGAAGACCCAGGGCTGGAGGAACTATGTCTCTCAGCTGGCCTGGATGAGCAGGAGGAAGTGTGTGTAGATAGGGAAGTCTGGGCGTCTCTGCTTAGACTACTGCCCCCGCAACCCGGCAATGGACGAAGCGGAGGAAAAAGGATGGATGAACTCAATCATGTCAAACATATGTATCGCAGAACATTGCGGGCTGTACCTGATCACACAGTGTTGCAACAAGTCCTTCCAAGTCGTGCTTCTCATGAATCACCATCTGTTTTTCCTCGTACTCCTGTTCCAACTGCATCTCCAACTGTTTGAGCTGAAGATGAGAAGAAAAATCACCACGTTTTGTTAACTGCTTTTCCATTGTACAGGCAGTTTTCTCAGAAGGAAGATGCACAGCAGGAAGCAACACAACAATCCCACTTCTTTGAAGACAAACAATGTTTATAAATCCAGCTTGAAGTAGTGTTATCTTATTACTGTGAATATAAAGTATAGTACTGTTATTAAGGGCGTGGATGTTGAGCTTGTGGAGCAATACAGATATCTGGGGATATTGTAAACTACAGGCTGGGCTTTGAACCCTTGGTCGATGCAGTCTGTAAAAAAGAGCAGAGAATGTACTTTCTTAGGTGCATGAACACTTTTAAGGTGTCATCAGAAATGATGACCTTGTTTTATCGTTCTTTTACTGAATCTGTGTTTACATTTTGTATCACAGCATGGTTTGGAAGCCTATCCCAAGCGAACATAAACAGACTTAGTAGTCTGGTTAAAGTGGCCAGTAAGGTGTCAGGGAAAACACAGGCTCAGCCCAGAGACCTGTACAGTAAGCAGGTGCTGAGGAAGGACAACTCTATCATTGGTTCTTTGGAGCACCCCCTGAGGGAGCAGTTTGAACTTTTACCCTCAGGACGACGCTATAGGGCTCTTGGGTGTAGGACAAAACGGCTCGGAACTACATTTATTCCAACAGCTGTGAAGCACCTCAACAGCACATAGCACTTGTACAAACCTTTGCACTTTACAGCATATTTGCACTGATAATTAGCTTCGTGACAATCTCTCTTGTTCTTGTTTTCTTCAATGTTGTGATCTTACTGTATATGCCTGTTTTAGATGACTGTTGCTGCAAAACCAATTTCCTCCAGTGGGACAATAAAGACAACTTGAACTTGAAGAGAATTTACCTGGGTTTGGGACATAAATAAACTAAAACTGACCCGTCTCTGAGACGACTTGTGGACATCCTCCAGCTCCTCTTCTTTATCCTCAAGCTCCTTCTGATGCATCTGCTTCATACGCTCCATCTCTATTTCAAATCGCATGTGAATCTACGATGAAAGACATGAGTTGAGAAAAGAGACGGTGGTTTCTGAAATCCCTGACGACCATTGAGGCACCTGTTGCTGTTGTTGGAGTTTGGCAGTAAATTTGGTGATTTCCTCGGCTTGTTCGCTGGCCTGGCTCTCCAGCAGACGAAGCTGCTTTTTCAGATCAGGCAGGGATTCCGAGGTTAGGTCTACAGGAAGACTGAGGTCTCGGATCTGAGCACACAACTCATCCTTCTGCTTCTGCAGGCGGTCTACTTCTGATTGGGTGTCCTGCACACAAACATGCATAAACGTTGTGTGAAAAGTTTGAACATGATTGAATTTAGTTTGTTTTATCATAAAGATTACACACTTGAAGGTTGCGGCGCACTGTGTAGATTTCTGCCTCCAGAGAAGTGTTCTCATGAACAGCTTTGTCTTTTTGCTCTCTCTCATTTTCAGCTTCCTCCAAAGCTTGAGTCAACTCATTGTCAAACCTGTGACCACAAACACAGCACTGTGCATCACTCTCGGTGTGTGGTGTGTGCACTTGTGTGGACTTTGTGAACTTACTTCTTCTGTTTGCGCTCCAGCTCGTGCATGCGGCTCTGCAGACTGTCCGTGAGGACCCTGGCGTCCTGAAGGTCAGAGGTCACTCTGCGACAGTAGCGTTTCAGCTCCGTCACACTCCTCCTGGACTGATCCAGCTGAGCCTGTAACGAGGCCACCTACACACACACACACACACACACACACAAACGCACACGCATTCACATCAGTGTGTGTCCTTGAGAGCCTTTAGTGTGTGCTGTACAGAGTGCATCTCACCGCGGCATCGAGCTGTTGCCGCGTCTGTTTCTCCGTCTCCAGTTTTTCCTCTGTCTGTTTCAGTCGTCTGCGGAGAAAGTCCACCTCTGTTTGGCAGCACTCCAGCTGCATGCTCAGTTCACTCTCTGAGGACGACACAACGACACTCACAGCATCTTTGCAATTTTAACACATGCGTTTTTCAAAGTCCTGATTTCTGAATAACAGACTGTCACACCCTCCACACCTACAATCACACATTTAAATAATTATGTATTTTTTTAAAACAGTGGAACTAAAAAATGTCTCTAATGAATGTTTAAAGTTATTACCTGTCTCTTTTCCTCTTTGACTCTGTGCGATGGTAGATTTCTGTTTCTCCTCCTCAAGCTGCTTCTCCAGTGTTTCCATGGTGACTTTGCACTGCTCCAGACGAAGCTTGTATCCAAACAAAGTTAAAAAGATAAAATCCATGAACATAAAGTTTAATAGAGGATTGATGTATGTGTCACGAGGGTCAACGTCAGCAAAGAATACAATGATGTAACATGTAGTTTTGACACCTGCAGGTCCTTGTTTTCCCGGCTGAGCCTCAGTCTCTCCGACCGCTCCACGTCCAAAGCTTGACCGACCGCATCGCCACGGAACCGCTCATCACTCAGCTCAGATGTCACTGCTGTGACCTGGACAATAACAAGCAGTCGCATTAACATTGTTAAACAAGATAACAGTGAAAAGTCTCACCCTCATTTTACTGGAGGTTTTGTTTGTCCTTTATTTTGCTTTAATTCCAGAAATAATCAAGAAACTCAGATTAGTAGCAGTGTTGGGTAAGTAACACATTACTGAATACTAAAAGGGAAATTAAATGACAATATTTTGTCACTGCAGCAGGACAGTGACGTGGTAATTTACTCTGGGATTTGGGCAGAATATACTATAAATTATTCATTTCATCAAGAAAAAGGCTCTGGACTATGCGTTCCGACTCACAAGTCTATGTTAATGAGATGGTTAGATGTATTTTGTGGTTCCAAAATCTTACAAATAAGGGACACGGTCGAGACATGTGAGAGAGTGATGATTTATTTATTTATTTGTTTTATTTTTGTCTTTTAATGTTGTTTTATGTCTATTTGTCTGTGCACACTGGAGACTTTTGCTAATGTATTCCAATGTGGTTTTTTTTTACTGCAAATGGCAAATAAACTGAATCTGAATCTGAATCTGACATTTGTGGACAAATGTATTAGTTATTATTGCACTTGCACTTGCTGAGTCCAAACTATTGGTTTTTCTGATCTGTTGTTGATCTGTAAAGTTCTCTGTGACGACTGCTGCTTTAATTTAGAGCAATACAAAAACAAATTGAACTGAATTGAATTTTAAATTGACCTTTGTTTCCAAGCTGTAGGTGCTTTGCCGCAGTTCGTTCCTCTCTCTCTCAGACTTCTCCAGACGTCGTCTCAGAGCTGAAATTTCGTCCTGGCAACAGAAAAACCAAATCTCTAAAATAATGAATGAAACTTCAAGTTAAATTTACCAAGGAGCATGTCATAGATCCAGCCTAATGTCAACCTAATCTACAATCGACCTTATCAAATACTGTAATGTAATGTGTACCTCTTTAGCCCTGAGTCTTTCGTTGTCCATATTGACATCCAGCAAAGGCCGAATGCGACAGAACAGTTTCCACCAGCTCCACGGAGACACGGCCCACAGCGCCCTCAGGTTCCTCTGCAGACAACTCACTGCCATCTGCTGCACCTGAGCGCCACGACACAAACAGGTTCAGCCACTATTCCATTCTTTATTAGCAGCGAAAAGTCCAGCAGCTTGACTTTAAATCTCACTTTGAGCTTCCTGTATCTCTGACGAGCCAGGTGTCCCACACAGGCCGCCTGGAGATGTACCAGCCACTCAGTCACCTGCTGGTCCCTCTGCTGCTCCAGGTACTGCAGCACGCCTCGCTTCATGAAGATCTGAAACAAAAGTCCAGCGTGAACAGTGGTCAATCAGTGCATCGAGGGCAGACATCATCCTCTCACCCTGCTGGCTCCCAACACAACACTCCGTTTGTCCAAGTCCAACTCCACCAGCAGCTCCTCCACTGCCTGAGAGAACAATCCATGTTACCATAAAAACACAAAGTCAAATATTTGTTATGAATTCTCTCTGACCTTTCTCTCGTCGTGCATCACAAACATCGAGGCGTAGCGCTTCATGATGGGAGGTGACAAGGCCTGAAAATGACACCTGAAGTCGCTCAGAGTCATGTTATCAGAAAAACCTGAAAGACCGAGAGACAGAACAAATGAAGGATAAGAGGTGATTTTATGGTTGTAACATTGGCCGACTTTACTCCCAGTCAGTGTTTAATAATAGATATTGTATTTACCGCACAATTAGGCGTACATAAAAGCCTTTATTTTTAACAGTGCGCCTTAATATTTTTCATAAAGCACATTTTAAAACAACCTAGGCTTACCAAAGTCCAAAACAGTAACAATAAAAACACATAAAGAAACAATAAATATGTATAACAGAAAGCTCTGTTGCTACCTGGGGCTGAAAGCCAAAGAGAAAAGGTGCATCTTGAGCAGGGATTTAAAAGTGTGATTGTGCAGTTCTAGTGTGCAAAGGTAAAGAGTTCTCCGGCTGTGTTTACAGCAACATTTTCATTACTGACTTTGTTTATAACTGAGAAATGTTACAATCAATGTTGACAGTTATTTAAGTTATAGAGTTTATTATACAATGAGTGAGTTCAAGAATTCCATTGATTTATGTTTGAGGTAGAATCAAACCCAGCACCTTCTTGCTGGGAAGCACAAGCGCTGATTAAAATATCAGCAATATTTTGAGCTTGAAGTTCATAATTATTTAACTTATTCTGTTGGAATGACACATGTTTAAATTATAAACAAATAGTTTACACCAATAAAGCTTTAAATAATAAAGTTTTAAAAAATCTGTTGGCATCCAGGAAGTAAAGCAGAGTTCTGGAACTGATGATAGCACACTAGAGAGGGACTGAACACATGCCACGATTTACAGTAAACACATGTTTGACTCTTTTATGATTCTCTCAACGGATTAATACATTTAAATAAAGAACATTTATATAATTTCCATTGGAGTAGCAGTATTTCACTTTGCAACATTCCTATGACGATGTCATCAATCACAACAAGTGTCAAATCTGAAATGTAATGTTAACTGTGTTTGTGACCGGTGTAACCAGTCGCCTGCACTTCAGGCTCATGGTTCTTAAACAGTTTAGGTGAGTTGTTTCAGTGTGATGCTCACCGGTCCGGTACAGCTGCAGCGCCGACAGGATCTGAGTGGAGTGGAGCTGCACCCGCAGCGCAGACACATCCAAACTGGAGCCTTCAGAGCGGCTGCTGACGCACTGAAGGAACACTGGCCTGGCTCTGCGGATGATGTTCACCAGAGCGTCCTGCAGGACGCACACAGCAGCGTGACACAGACCATCAGTCAAACAGCCGTGTTTACAAGACACTTACAGCCTGCAGTTTCACTGCTATGCACTGCGAGAGTCTGCGCACGGCAGCCATCCCTCCACTGAAAGTCTTTCTGATGGTGCCGTTTCTCTGCAGAGAACGCTGGCTGCTCCCCTCCAGCCCGCCCAGACCCCGGCACAGAGGAGGCACGGAGATCTTTGGAGTGAATAAGGCCTTCACTGACGCTCTGAGAAAAACATACGTTTTGGAGAATTGAATGAAATGACACACACTCAAAAGGACACATCTATACCTTCACACGACTAATGTCAAAAATACATCATGTTTTAGTCCTAGTTATTAAGACTAGCTGTTTTTATTGATTCATTGCCTTAATAATCGGAGAGGTAATTTATCTCTATTGATATTATTTTCTACAAAGTCAGAAGTGTAACTTCCAACAGTAAGAAAAAAGAAATAACGTCTTTTTACGCAGTGAAAGTAAACTTGGAGGCCATAACTACACAATGCTTTGGTATTTGAACACACTAGTAGCAAAGAGGAGGCAGCTGCTCCTAAAGATGGAGTATAGACATGATTAATGCATGGTGTGGTGGCTGCTCGTACATGGTGGAGTTCTGAAGCACACAGATGGCATTAGAGGCAGATGGGTTGTTCTGTATGAGTCCAAACCAGCCGGTCATGTCGTAGCGGATCGGGTCGCCCGACATGAGGTGGTTAAGCTCGCATTGAAGGGGTTGCTCACACTGACGGACTGTAGGGAATACAGATTGATGTTTATTACACTGTCGGCTCAATTGCAAATCTTTTGTGCAGTCAAAATATCAAGTCTTTGGTACCAGTGCTGCCGTAGTACTGGCACACTCTCTCCAGGACACAGCTCTCACTGGAGCCTGGTGCCACCATCTCCTCATCCAGAACCCACAAGAGTCCTCGAGGGTCTCCATCTGCGGCTCTGATCTGAATCACAGAAAATAAACATAGACACACTTTCCAGCACAGAGCTCATCAGTTTGTGTCATAGTGCACCTGTGGAGGAGGCTGGTCAATGGCCGACACCAGTTCAGACGGGCTGTTCTCTGGACATTCAAACTGGACAGGGATGCTCTCCTGAAAAACAACATGTGTTAAACTCAAAATCAAATGTCAAATTACTCATCAGCCCAAACCAGGAGCACACAGTGACTAATCTGTGAATTGGCTGGTGCTGTGAATGTGGAGCATTTGTAACCTGCAGTCATTCCATTAGTTGCTATAATTGTACTGTAGTTTTGAGAGGTTTCCACATGCATCTCATCTGCTGATTTTCAGTTTATATTTGCTAACCCATAAAGAGCTTTACAATTGAAGGCATCATGATGATTATTACATGAGTTTTTGGCTGCAGTACCTGCTCGTATCTCTCCAGCGTGTGTTTGAAGGTGTGGGTGTGGTAGTGTTCCAGCAGCCTCTCCTGGAGGTAGTTGTGACAGAGTTCTGACCAGCTCGCTCCACGCTCCTCTCCACAGTGTCTGGGGTTGCGGATCCCTGGGGTGTCTGTGACCATGACGGAGGCCAGTGTCAGCTGCTGGCTGCACAGGGCCCTGGAACAACATTATCATATGGTATTATCATAATGACGCACTAGACTTATAGTCATAATAACCACTGTAGGCAGAACTGGAAGACTGATGGAAACATATGCTTTTTATTGAAATATCTAACCACATGGATCATTTCATTAATTACAGTAAAATATGTTTTATTGCAGTGAGCAGCCAAAGTTCATGTAGCTTATGCTAATGCTAATATATGATCCTGTATGAGCTTTTCTACATGAAAATGAAGTCAGCACAGAAAATGGGCGGGGAAAGGTGACAGGATAACACAGGATAACACAGGATAACACAGGATAACACAGGATAACACAGGATAACACAGGATAACACAGGATAACACAGGATCACTCAAACAAGCCTGAAACAGACGTGAGGTTCATCTCTGATGTATAAAATACACCTACCTGTTTATGAGAGAAACAAGAGCAGTAAATAGTTCTTCGTAGAGACCAGAGGCCATCCCTTCCAGACACTGAGCCGCGGTCAGCCGCGGGCCTGCGTGTAGCAGTGGTCAGTAAAGCATTTTATTATGTTTGCCATAAGAATACACGGAGAGGGTGTAGTAATAATACTAATGATGATAAAAATAAGATAATGATGGTGGTGAAGAGAAACAATTTCTCACCTTCATCTGATTCGAGAGGGGCACCTCTCTCTCTAGCGCCCCCAGTGGCTCTTTGTAGGAGCTGTCTGAGGTGATGCTTGAACACAGCAGTGTGTAAATCATCTCCCTCACAGCCCAGCACACTGCTGGCCACCTGGGAACTGTCAAAATTACCAAACTGCCTCCTGCCCACTGTGCAAACAAATAAAAATAGATGTCTTATGTAAATGAACAAAAAGTGTAGCCTTGTATTATTCTGTTCAAACAAGAATCATGACCTTGCTTTGGCCTTAATTGTAATTGGTGTTGATAATGTATTCTTACCCTTGCTGCTCCCAGCAGCTCCCAGATGGTAAATACCAGCCAGCACATGCCATATCGCCTTTTGTTCACTGAGAGAGAAGCCCAATGTTTCCATAGCACTCAGAAGCTTTGTGAAAGCAACAGAGGCACGCTGCTTCTCTTCAACCTGAATTAGTAGGATGTCAGCAATGCAGTTATTTTGTTTCATAACAACAGAGTCTCACAACCCCTGCCACAAAGTCCCTTTAGTAGTTTAATATGGACTTGTCTGTTACACTTACTTTACCTTGGTGGGGTGAACAATACCAAAGGAGTTGGTTTCAGGAAGTTGATGAAGCTGCAAATCTGTTCTGTAAAAGTAATCTACATTTAGTGATGATTAGTTTTAGGTGTCATTGCAATAAAACAGGCACTACCTAATTTCTGTACTGAGTCCTGCAAGCATCTGGGCAAAAACCAGGAAGTTACTTTCTCCTGGGGTTTTTTGACACACTTTCCATTTGTCAAGCATCATGGTCTGGAGAAGAAGAAATGGATTGGTCATGGTTTAGCTATAGAAGGCAGAAATATATTGTGTGAGTGTCCGACAGGTGGATGTGTGCCGTGCCTGGAGGTGTCCGGCTGCGGCCTGGCCGGCATGGTTGAAGTCTAATGAGAAAACCATTGCAAATCGTGTTGAAGCATCACTGTGAGGGGAAGAAACGCAGCCAAAAGACTTCAGGATGGTAAACATAGCCTTCACTCGATCAACTGGAGATATTAAAAGAAATTAGTATGTTTTATTATTGTGAAAGCCGCTATGACTCACATATGCTCACAGCTGAAGTACTCACCGCTGATGTTGTTCCCAGCTGTCCCTGCTCGTTTGAGTAGTGCGAGTGTGAAGGCCTGACAGGCGGTGGTCTTGCCGGTCCCACTGCGGCCCAAAGCACACATGCTGTGGTCCCTCCTGGTCCCCACCATAGACACATAAACCTGTCTGACCAAGGACTCCAGAGCAGCAGGGGCATCCCACACAGACTCCCCACGCCGAGACTTTGGGGTCTGGAGAAAAGATTGTTTATGTAATTATATAAGATTAATAATATTAGATTAGAGAACCTTTATTCGTCCCAGAGTGGGGAAATCTCGAAATAGCAGTGCGCGTACAGAAGTAAGTCGCTGTAAATCAGGGGTCTCCAACCTGTAGCTCGGAGGCCACCAGTAGCTCGCCAGCTCCTTACAGGTAGCTTGCCAAAGGAATCAGAATTTAACAAATACACTTCAACAAATTCTTTTTGACCCATTACATATCTATTATAAGTATAAATATAGGGTTATACAGTATTATGGTGTATTTTATATGTGTTCTCTGAGTTTGGTCGTAATTATTAGATCGATTTTTATTACGACAGCAAAAAGGAGTAGCTCTCTGCCTGTTTGTTTGTATAAAAGTAGCTCTCTGATTGAAAAAGGTTGGAGACCCCTGCTGTAAATGCTTCATAAGAGCAGCAAGTGAATAACAATATATATGTGTAGTGTAAATGATATACATATAAAATAAAATGAGGATTAAATAAGTTATCTTCTTTCCACTCCATTTCAGGCAGAAATTTTTTTTGTTGTCATAGGTTCTTTCAGGATCATAGCAACTGTGATGCTCCTGTGTTTGCCTGAAATAAATACATAGAATAACAGTTATATAACTATTCTTAAATTGCAGTATTGCACATAATTGTAGTATTTATTTACAGATGACATGTACAGATATACTTAAAGCTGGTGTACCTAACCTTTTGTGTTTGTCACAACAGAAATGGACTTGGACCTTCTTCATTATTTCAGAAAACGTGTTATCTTTTGCATACATAAGAAAGATCCCTGTGAGTCACTAGCTGCCGCTTTGGGTTGAGAGCTGATTGGCTGAGTGAGGGTGTTTCATGGTTCTATCTGGGGAAAAAAAACAATCTAAAGATGTGACCAAGGCCCAAAATACATGCATATGAAAATTAGTGATAGAACCAAACTGTTTTGTTGTGAGCGAGGAACTAATTGTTGTTGTTAAGATGTTTTATCTAACATTACCCAAGCTTTAACCCTTTAGGCACTGGAGATTTCTTTCGGAGGAGACTCAATTTTGACATCTTCATTTCTTAATAACTTAAAAGTGATAGGAGGTAGAGGCTTTATGTAAATTAGATAAATTATAAGGATGGCCCAAAGTTTATGTAGGAATTTGATATACCCATCTAATTAGCATAATATGACGTCATATGACACAGATACAGATCACTAGGACATGAACACGCAAACAGAAATCACACTGTACCACAATCAAGGGTCAGGGAAAAAGTAAAACAGTGAAAACCATCGTGTGGCAAGGAGTTTGAAGGAATTTTACACCCAATGGATTGTTTTAAACAATAAGGCCCGATTTTGATTAAAGTCAACCGTGGCGCCTAGAAGGTTAAGACATCAGGTTTGGGTGATGTCACTACCAGAGCACATACATATGATTGAATAACGTTTACTTTGCTGTTGACTTGCACCGGGGGCCAGAAGTTGATGAGGTTGGGTCCTGCGTGAGTGAGGGGTAAACCGGCTTTGGCTCGGCTGCTGAGGGTGTGCAGGATGCTACACTCATTCACACTCTGGAGGTTGCTCAGGTCTTCACAGAGATCCAGCTCTTTGGGGTTACACTGTGGATGAGATGAGGACAGGAGTGAGGCTCTTGAACAAGTGGTGGTGAAACAAACCAGCTTTTCGTTTACCTTCTCGATGTCGAACTCAGAGACATCGTGCAGTGTGCCGTCCGTCTGCAGTCGCACCCTCACTTTACTGTCCGGGAGATCTGGGGTGCCTTCATCTGGCTTCAGCTGAGTGGCTAATAACAAGCATGTAGTGAACGACACGTGTCCATGCACTATGTTCAACACTAGAACTCCCAGAGCAGTCAATATGACGGCTTTTCGCTTTTTTGGAGCTTAGTTACTCAGTGTTTGTCTCTTTGTGGTCTTCCTAAATGTGTGACTGCCTGTTTCTGTATGTAGTTTCTCTCTATGTATTTCATGACTTTTGTGAAATAATCTGTTGTAGTATTTTGAGTTTTAGTATTTACTGAGTAAAGGTAAAATGTATTCCAAATGTCTTACTTTTAAAAAACTGGTGGCAACGGCTTTTAGTATTGGGAGTGTAATTACTTAGATAGATAGACATAGATAGATAGATAGATAGATAGATAGATAGATAGATAGATAGATAGATAGATAGATAGATAGATAGATAGATAGATAGATAGATAGATAGATATAGATAGATAGATACTTTATTGATCCCCATAAGATAAGTTCAATTGTCCAGCAGTAGAAAGTAGTAGAAACACATCATCCTTACTAACAATAGTAATAAAGTGCACATGTTTAACTCAGACAGATCTTATAACCAATGGAACAAAGATATGTGCATAACTTTGTGACTTTATCTGTTTCAATTTGTAGTTACATCATTATTTTTGCGAAATTATCTTTCATTATTGAAAACAGATTTTGCCTCTTCCATTCATTTGAATGGAATAAAAATTAGAAATAAAAATTCAACTGTTGCCATTTTTGGTCGCTTGGCAACCAAGATTCTATTGCAGTTGAAGCTTTTCTCAAGGAGCTGGTTGTGGTTCAGTTTGGATTTCCACCAGAGAAGAGCAAGTGCTAGTTACTATAGCAACACACTGTTTACTTGAAGCCGCTAGGATTTGGCCTTTAGCCTTAGCCTTTCACAAAACTGTCTTTGTCTGTATTTTAAGCTTCATTAATGCTGTATTTTAATCTATATCAACCAGTTGTCAGCACTTAAATGACTTAGTTTTAATAAAATAAAATAAATTTAATAAAAACTCACTTATTTGAGATTTTTTAAGAATTCCATTGATTTGAATGAGAGCCATCAAACTGACTTTTCCGGCTGTTCCAGTATTTTGATCATTTTGGGAATCCTTCCTAGTGATAATGGATGTTGTGTTCCCGGGGGTTTTAGAGTGATACAGGTCAGAGGTTGTGTTGTGAGCCATATGATTAGATTATTGCAGTCCACATGCTCACGGATAAAGAGGGACACAAGAGATCTGCGCACATATGGAACACCACAGCTAATATGTCACATAATACAAGTGGCCTGTAGTAACTAGCAGATTATAAGAGATTGTGATTGGATTAACAGGCTCCACGCTAATCGCAGAGAGCATTATGATAAATGAAAGAGATTATTTCACTGTTCACACACAAACATGGGCACAGAGGGAACAATAATAGGCTAGTAACAACAATAACCAATGACAAACAAATTACAGGCAACTTTTGACGGGAAAAAATGAACTTACCGAGACAGTATCCATCCTTGTGGACGTACCAAACAGTTCCAGCTTCATACCAAACGTCTTTAACCTTTGAATATTTGAGACATTATTAACAAGTACATTTTTTACCACCACTACTGCTGCTACTGCTTAAAAAAGAGTTATTATGCATTCATTTTAGCAACGATGATGATGATCACTAGACCTTTTACTTTGTCATTTCTTGGGTTTGACTGGAAAATAATATCTTGAAAAAAATAAAAATAAATGGTGAAAGTGTTGTGGGTAAAAAGTGTAATTGTTCATGCTATCACAAGAGATTTCTAATTTGTTTTGTTTTCAAATTTGAAAATTACAGACTGCAAACTCAGCTATGTGATTGTAAAGAATGTATTTTCACCTGCAAAATTAGCAAAAATAATTAATGTGCATTGATTAATTCATTGTTTTAAAACACATAGACTGTATATAGATGGACAAGGCCAATCCACTTACTCAATGAAGCCCAATAGTGAAGTGCCCATAGACAAGATTTTTCTCCAACTCTCTCCCATCGACTTTCATAGAACAGTAAACTCCTCTAGCTCAATAACCATGATGCTGGTTTGTTTGTATTTGGATATTGTCCGTGTGACACTGTGTTTCAATATATGAGCCATAAGGGTTGATCTTCATGTGCACGGGAAACTCCATTTTACCTTAGCAACTATCATAGCAACATGTTTTTTAATGTTACGGGGCAAAGCGGACGCAATCGGAACAAATGCCCATATAAGGAAAACACTATCATGTTATCATGAAAGTATAAATCTTGTTGTACATACTGGGCCCAAACCAAGTAAAGGGGACATTTACACGGTCAGTCCACTCCGATTATATACAGTCTATGTTTAAAAGGCAGAAAACCGCTCTCAGCGTGATGTCAAAGTGTTTCAGAAGTTACAAGTTCCTGATATTACCTTTGATGGATTTAAAAGACACCTCCAGGTCTGTTTTCTATGAAGGGACAATATTGTAGCATGATCAAATTTAAAAAAATATGTCTTCTTTAAGCGTGCTTCGGTTTCACCCAGTTTTAATCCAATGAATGAATACCAGCTTATAGCAGAGAGTAACTTACCTCTTTTCTCTCGACCTCCACAACAGCACTGTCCGCCTGCTGTTCCTCTGGCTCTTGTCTCGACTCAATCCCGTCCACCGTCGTCCCCAGCACCTTCCTCTCTACGTCCTTGTTCACGTTCCTCTGCTCTGCCTTCACATCTTTCTGCTTGACTTGGGGCTTTTTGGGCGGTATCACGTCTTGCCTTATGACCTGCACATCGTCCGGGGTGATTATTTGCCTCAGAGAAGGAGATTTGCGTTCAGACTGCTTGTTTTCCGAGGGCTGGTCTGCTTTGAGGGACATTTCGGCTTCTAGGATTGCTGGTGTCTGGTCTGGGTTGAGGAATTGCTGCACCAGATTGTTACTGAGTTTCGTGGGCTGTGGAGAGAGGGTTTGGATCAGTGATGTCTTGCATGAAGCCGATAGTGCACAGACAAAACACACTCACAGCTTTGTCGTCTGTTTTGAGCTCCGGTTCCTTCAGTTTGGTCTCCTTCTCTGAGTCTCGGACCAGCTGCTTGAGGAAGCCCCCGGGAACTGCTGACAGGGGCGCTGGTGGTGGTACTACAGCGGGCACAGGCGTCTTTTCCTCCTTTATCTGTTGTTTTCAGTGCAGCACAGAGATTATAATAAGTATGAGATAGATTCTATAACTTCTATGAAAGCTGGGGTACCTGACTTTCACAGCACAAACACTATTCAGATTATTTTATTTGCCAACAATGGAACTATATAATGAAAGGTTTAGTTTCTTGCTTGCTTTTATCACAAGTTTTCACAAGCATGTATTCTTGGCCTTTGTCACATCTTTAGATCAGCTTTTTCAGACAGAACGTTTAAATAGAGAAGACCATCCTCACTCAGCCAATCAGCTCTCAGCCCAAAGCGTCATCTGGTACTACACAGGCCTTATTTTGTTTGTTTTAAGTATTTCTCTTAGAATAAATACAGCACGTTATGGTCTGGTTTGACTTGTACAAAACGTTTGGCCGATTCTTGTTCTTTCTTATGTTGTCCTTGATGACTTTTTTATATTGATTCAGGATGACAACCTTGAGATAAACATTGATTGTCAAATGGCCTTTCTGTTTGGTTGCCATGCCATCCTATACAATAATATTATATAATAAAATAGATCCATGTGCCAAACCCATATGTGCATTTGGAAGGGAAAATCTAAATAACTTTTCATTGCACAAGGGTCTATATTTACTAGACCATGAATGAGGCTTTTGGGAAGAAAAATCACAGTAGCTAATGGGTGCTACTGTATTTATTGGAATCTAGAAAGTCGCCTAAGAAATGAAATGTATTATTATTATTTCTATTATAAAAACAATATTATTTTTTGGTAATATGGCCGACTGTTTTGGCAGTGTCATCATGTAATCTATAATGTGTAATCTAATAATAACACAGACTTCACATTAGGGGCAGTTGTAATTGGTTCGGTTAGACATATTTATTTGATTTTTGAAAACTCTCTGGACCTTTATGCACTCGTAGTTTTTGTTGATATCAGACTCGTGGGTTGAACCTTGTTTTCTTTATTTATACAATTTCATTCAATCTGGAGCCATTTGAATAGTTCCTCGGCTCATGACTAATGCCTCTATCGCTTAAAGGAGGATTTTCTACTCCCAGGTGGATCATCAAAACTATTGGTCCTCCCAATTGTCAATCACTCTGCTGAAGCTTGGAGAGGGCGGTTCTTTCCAAAATTTTGGGAATATCCTCTTTTATATCTTTGAGTGAAATCTCTAACATTCAGGTGAAAGAAGCGAGGCTGCCTGTCCTCACCAACGCCATTGTCATTCACCAGCTCACTTGCCGATGCAGGAGGATCTGTTTTGTCAGAGGGTCGAACTAAAAGGACAGTGGTGATGATCCAGAACACGCAACATTCAACAACATTTATGGACATTTATCAACATTTATGGACATTGGTCAACTCCCCCTATGGACCAATGGATCTATGTGTTTTTTATCATTGCATTTCTTGTGTTGAACTCTTTGATTCTCTGATCTGTGTTGGCAAATTCAACGGTTTTGTAAAGTCCTCCAAGATAACGACTGTTGTGACTTAGGGCTATACAAGAATACATTGAATTGACAATTGAACTACTTTCATACTATAGATTTTGGTAAATAGTCGAAACTGGAGCGCCTGCAGGAGAAACATACAAACTCCACATTCTTCAGGCCTGAGTCAGCACAGTTTTGCACCTAATAGCTGTAAGGTGTGGGCAATAACCACTCAGCCACTGTACTGTACATGCACATATGATACAGACACACATGCGTACATACACACATGCATACACACAACATGCAGAAGCCCTGGACCTCCCTTCTGCTCCCACAGCTTGAGCCTTGATGACAGTGCCATGGTGTCTGGTGTGACTGGGGGGAGGGTGGGTGCACAGTGGGGGGTCGGCCAGATGTGCTTTCCGCGCGGCGTGAAGGTGTGCGTGACCAGACACAAGCAGTGACGCGTGGACCTGAGCCTGAGGTGAACACACAAGGACACGCTGATGTCACATAGCAACACGCTCCTCCAGCCGCACTGGGGAAATCCAGGTTTAGAGACAGGTTTGTCCAAGTCGAACAGTCCATGTTTGCTCAGAGGAGAAAAAAAATCATAATTTGATATATTTTTACATTTATAATCAAAACACAATTTTGCCAATGGAGCAAGCAGCTTTGGTTTTATTTAAAGTACCGTTCCATTTCTTGTTCTAATCTAAAGTGAGAAATAGTTTGGCTTTTTCTTGAATAATGATGAAAACAACTGCATTAATAATAATAATAATGAAGCATCGGTTTTATATAGCGCTTTTTTGGACACTCAGAGACATTTATTATTCATTCCCTTCATACACGGTGGTGATAAACTACTACTGTAGCCACAGCTGCCCTGGGGCACACTGAAGGACCATTAATCACTTACTTTATATACAATGATTGCACATATTACTTCCCTTGTTGGCTATTTGACCAGTCTGACCAAGGAAGGACAATACAGGTTTTTAAATATATATATATGTAATTTTAAAAACAAGTCTGTAACTACACTCGGGTAAGTTACGAGTTATATCTGTGGAGAAGCCAGTCTTCTCACTGTACACAATTCTATGCTTTAAACACAAACATAATCCATAATTGATGAGCGTCATTTCAAGCAAAACCATAAAAAAATCAATCCAAGAAGCAGGTTTTGGGCCACTTCACAAAAAAGTGTGTCACCGCAGGACAGAGGCCAACATGTAGAAATCAAAATAGATCCAAATGTTGTTGATGAGTTCGTCCTAATTACGAAATCACTGCAAAAGTAGCATCACACGTGTTTGTTATTTGAGTTGCCAGTTTCTTTAGTGAAATCCTGAATAACTGTATGCTTAATATGGTCAGAAAAATCAGGTTTAGACTGTATTCTTAAATTTCTAAAACCAGAAAGAGAAAAAGACTACATACTGTTCCTTTAACAGCATCTCATGTGGAACTTTTACAAACTGATTCCTCACTTGACTATTTCTCACTCTCATGTTTCAGTCTGGGGCTTTCTTGTGTCGGTCTAGAAAACAGCTCCCAATTAATAAACAGTCAACAGAAGTCTCCCCTTTATGAACAAATGTAAGCATACTGTATTAACCACTTCAAATCACATTGACGTGAAAATCGGTTCACTTTCTGTTCACTTTTATTCTAGCTCTACCAAGATCAAACCCAGACAAAAGAAAATCCCCATGAACGGCAAATCGATATGTATCACAACACCTTTAAAACACTATGGATTTATTGTGGTGGTGCTATGGACAGAAATAACACCATTGACCTAGATTGTACTTTCTGAAGAAACCATTTTTGTTTTCATATTTATATAATTGTCTGTCAGCAAAAAAACACACTCAATAAATAATAAAACACATGACCCAAATCCTGCCTGTGTGGAGGCAGAGGCAATGTCACATCACACCCTGCACACTTGGGCCTGAGCTCATCGTAAAAATAGCCCCAAAAATGTCGTTACATTGACGTGTACAGTAGAGGAACCAAAACACACACACAATACACACAAATACGTACCTTCCAAGATCCAAATAAAGAGTATTTTCACACTTGTTGAGGGCCAAACTGGAGGCCTTCTGTCCCACAAACACCAGCAGACACACACGGCAGCAGACTGTAGGGGCATGGAGCAATAGGGTCAGAAATAGAGTAGATCTCCCCCTCTCCCTCACACAAACACTGGCTATAAATATACTGATGGACGGGGGGTTGAGCAGAGTGACCCGTTTAAAGGATGACTTCAAGGAGATCAGAGTTTTGCCCTCATGTGGTGTATGAAGATAAAACTGAGTCAGGTGTGTGGATGTAAAGGGCCGTCGTGTTGGGAATAAAACATATTCTGACCACAGAGTGAAAAGCACAGTTGTGGATTAGTAGTCAGCTGTTTGGTGTGACTGACAGCTGCAGCTGAGGAGGCGGGGTCTGTTTGGGAGGCGCATGGTGATATACACACACATAGTAGTTTCTTGGTTTAAAATATATATTTTTTACAAGCCTTTAGTGGGAATGTGATGCATTTTCACATCTTTAGCTGGTGGACTATGGAAAAGCAATAACTTCTAACCTTACACACACCCACTGGGTTTTTGAGTCATCACTTGCGGTCTAAGGACACTGATGATCCAGGACATTTATGAATATATGTTGTTTGGAACCGTTTGATTCTCTGATCTGTTGTTGAGGAAACGACAACTTTGTAAAGTCTGCTCTCGTGATTTAAAGCTATGTACCAAGATCAACTGAATTGAACTACACCCATGTTTTCTTTTAAAACAATTGAAATAATACAACATAAAAATAAATCTAGTTCCCATTCTCTACATGTGATATATCTGAAAGAAATAAGCAAACGTAACAATATTTGCCCAATGAATTTTGAATGTATGCATTGTTTTTTCCTTTTATTTGTGTATTTATTGGGACACCTTGACATACACCATAAAGCACATTTATCTTTCATAACAGAAAAAATATTAAGATGTTTTAATAATATTTGAGGATTTTAATGGGATCTGCCTGGAGCTTTTTCCTTTGTTACATCTCTTCAAATCGCAAAACCAGTGACATTTGTTTCAGCTGAAAGGGGAAGTGTAAAAACCCCACAAGTGGTGACTCTGACACTAGACACCATTGCTACCCTCCATCATATTTACCATAAAAATGACCTGTCTGTGCACATTGTTCCTTCTTATAATAAGAGCAAATATTTCATCAAAGGCCAAAAAGACAGGGCCGATTGCTCGTGCTCCAAAAGGGTTCTCAGTTTGATTTGTGGAAGAAAAAGGTCAGCGTTGTGAAGTGGTACGATTGAATCATAAGAACAGGTTCTGCAGATATTTGGTGTCACTTTGAAAGTAAAGGAACTTATGTTACACCAAAGAAAAACACTTGACAAAGTGCAACACGGGAAAAAAGGATTTTATTTATGAACTGTTTGCACAAGCAGTCCAACACGCAACTTCCTGTTTTGAAAACCAAAAGAACAATTGAAGTGAAATAAAATTAATTTAATTGTTGAATAATATCACTTATATTTCAGCATCATCATAACCTGAATGGCAATAACCTAGAGCCAGTAGTACTTGTGTGTATAACAATGAAGAGGAGATTGTGTTGGGTGTAAACCGGAGGATCTACCACCATCGTCTCCACACACTCCACAATAAATATGAAAGAGTCTGGTATTTGAACAAAAATATTCATCTGTTACTCCAGGTACAATATCTTAAGTCTTTATGTGCAAGGTTTGAGCTGGACTCATAACAACAAACATAGAATCACATCAAACCCCTGACATCCTCGCAACAATTTGTTTTCTACATCATTTTTTAAATAAACCTAGAGAACTTCTCATTTCATATTATACACATATATTTATATATACCTTTAATTTTTCCTATATTCCACACCCTTTAAATTGTCTTGTGTTGATCCGGTATCCGGGCAGATTTGTGTACAAACACAAGATTTAAGTAGTTCACGGAGCACATCAGCACACATCTGCTCGCACATACATACAGAGGTGAACGGGTGAAAGTTTCATGGCAACTTGGTCGAGGCCTGACGCGGCAGACGCTGAGTCCTGGACAGAACACACTGGTCACAGTTTTGCACCCTTCACTGCTGCTGACTGAACTGCTGACCACACAAGTTCACTGAGCGGCCCAAAGTCCACTCCCCGTTCACATCAAGCTTCCAAAGTTATTTGGCACATTTAATCACAAATAAGTAACACAGTGGGCTGAAAGGTGCAACAACTTGAATTTCAAACAATAAAACAACAAAACCATTTTGGTTTATAGAATTAAAAAAACACCTTGAAAAGGTGACACATTTTTCTAAAAAAACAAAAACTCTCCCCTGAATGAAAATATTAAAAATATAACCAACAAAAATGCACCCCAATTGAACCTTATTCCCTGCACAGTCAAACAGTGATCTGGAAATGCATCCACACTAATGTGAAGTGATATATCCGACATGCGTCCTCTCAAAGTTAGACTCTCCTCCGAAGCATCAACTCAAATACTTCCAACTCCAGTTACTTAGAAATCATTTGTAAATCTGATGACCCCAATTTCATAAAAATATATGCATTCTTTTGCTGAGGTTAAAGAAATCTAAATAGTTGACAAAATGGACAATAAAATCTTAAGACGACATACAGTGCATTTAGAAAGTAGAGGTTGAATACTTTCTGAATGCACTGCACCCCAGGTAGAAATCCCAACAATTGTTAGATATTTACATTAAGAAACTAAAACACTGGGAATGTGGGAATGAGGAACTTGTGATATGAAAAACGGGTCCCACACAGTTGCAAGAACAATGAACCCAAAGGTTTATCCAAACTAACACAACTGTACGATCCCATCCTTGTGTCTTTTGTTATTTGATCTGATTTTACTTAAAACATTGTGTTTAAAATAATGGAATAATGTGGAATACAGTAAAAATAGTTTGAATTTTACTTGGAAATGTCTGTTTTTGAATGTTCAATAGAAATATGAATATATAGAGTTTGTATAGTTTCTTGCAACTGTATACCAAGGCATTGTGCTTTAATAATTATCAACTGATTGAGTTTGTGTTTAAAGATGTAAAAAAAATACCTTGGACCCATAAAACCAACAATAACAGTAGTGAGAGTAAACAATGTTTTCTTTTTACATTTAGCGCAAGCGGTTTTTGATTGACATTATGGAAATGAATTAACAAATTTAAGTCAAGGCAAAAAGAGTGCAAAAAGAATAACACTTCAAACCTTCATATGAAAACGAAACTAGAAATGCCCCTAAAATGTGTTGAATGGATTCAAGAGTGGAATATCTCTAACCTTCAAGAGGTCGTCTTCATACTCAAAACCAGAGGTGGGTTGTTTTTCATATTGATCGACACAATGCCAATCATACATTTTGGACGTGCACAGAGAAAGAACATCTGGCCCATTGAAAGAAAAGCCATCTCCATCGGTCGAGCTAAACTGACCGCTGTCCGAACACGTCTGCTGCGAGTGTTGCTCCCACCCACAGAGACTGACACAGGCCAACGATTTGAAAAAGCCCACACATGTACGACTCACGGCAGGCAGACAAGAGAGGTCTTTGATGATGCACACACATTGTAGCATAGACTGAAACACTAATACTTATGTACACACTCACAGTTCTCCCTGTTCTCCTCAGAGTGTCGTCCACGTTACAATGTTGTCCTTGGAAGTGCACCCAATGGAAGTGCAGTCTCCATAGTAACCGGCTATCCGAGGACCAATCGGCGCAGTCTGTGGTCCGGGCACTTCCTGTTGATGGAATGATTGGGCCTGGAGTGCGCAAACCCTGCTCTCTCTCTCACTCTCACCCCCTCTCCGTTTTGCTCTCAGTCTCTGGTGAGTTTGTGGGCAAAAAGAATCACCAGCAGCATGTTGTGTGTCCGTTGTGTCTCCAGTACGAATCAATATTGGCACTTCACGCACTTCACTTGTGGAGGGGAGGAATGGTTATAGACACAATGGACATTTTGAGCAGCCTTATTTTTCTAAGTTTGGCCATTCAAAAATACACATATACATACGAAATACTTGCCATGTCCTTCTTCGGCTGGTCCACCGTAAAGCTGGTTTTCGATATGAGCCTCCTGATTTTGACTTGGGTAGAAAGTGTAAGGGGGGGGGGAATAGTCGAAAAGGTAAAGCAAAAACACAAAGCCAAGGGAGCTCTTTTTTTCCCCTGGACTTCACTCAAGAGGCCATTCACATGCTCAGACCTCTAAATAAGACATCCAGCTCTCGTCCACCACGGCGATGCCTGTCCAAGTTCCCCCCCACGGTGGTGCAAACAAGAGATATTTGGTCACAAAGCTGGCTGTGTGCCGCACGTCCGTAAACACACACACACGCACGCACGCACGCACACAGGAGACGGGCTCCGGAAGGTGGACAGGGTCAGGTCCTAGTGTCCTGAGGCGAGAGTGGGTGATCGGGGAGAAGTGTGCAGTGTGTAGGTCAGACTGTGCGTGCGGATGGACGTGATCGGTGGGTTCACAAGCCGTTACTGTTGCGGTGTGTGAGGGGAGGTTTGGACAGCTCCACCACTCCGGCTCTGCCTTTGCCGATGACTTTGGGGGCGCGACGCAGCAGCTTCTGTGCCTCTGTAAACGCTTCGGTCAGCTCTTTTTTCCACTGCACAAACTCCGGATCGCTCTAGACCAGCACCAACGACAAACACAAATCAGGGGGTTTAAGTTAAAAGTGTCATAGAAAGATAAGATAGATATTCAGTGATTGTGGATGTATTGAACGCCTTTGGGTTACCTCACACTGCAGGACGAACTGCTTGCCGCCTTTGATGCGCAGGAGGATACATTTCTTGTCTTTTATCTGCGTTTCTTCCACCGTCACTATTTGCTCCATCGTCAGCAGGTTTTGCTGGAAGGAAACAGGCCGATGAGTGCGGGCATTGGCGAGGAATACCATCTGATATCGCTCTAACGCGTGAACGGAGTCACTACAGGAGTCAACATGAACAAGTCAAGGTGCACTGCTACGCGTACGTACGGCGCGATAAATCTTTAGATTACGTGAAATGGGCTTGTGCCAAAAAATGCCCAACACTACTGTGGCTTCTATCGGTGTATTGCACTCAAAACATTTATTTTTTTAACAGAATTTTTATCCACCAACTATAATGAGCAGTAGTGTTGGGCATTAACATTACTACTATGGAGACTAGCTGAATCCCTCTAACTCTACATATCTGTCTTTGAGTGTAACGTCTCTCTGCATTGTCCCTTCAAATATAGACTAAACTAAACATAATTTTGGAAAACTAACAAGGAATCTAACTAGGTACTTTGGGCTAACCCTGTTATAGTTGCTGCCAGTGTAATGGGGTTGAGCCGGAGTGAACACTAGGGCCCAGGAAGAATCATCTCTGGATCAAAAAAAGGGTGCGACTGTGTATAAACAGCCAGCGCTCTGGAGTTTTGCCGAGTCCTCCCATTGGTTTACTACAAATACAATTCCATTTTTACAATGTTTGTGATTTTACTGTGTCCAATCCCCCCCAGTGGAACAATACAGAGAACTTAGAACTTTGATTTCATTCACAGGAGGTAGAGAAAGCAAATTGACGTTACAGAAGTAAGCAGTGCCTGGTTTAATTGGTTTAGTGAGGCACCTTTACACAAGTGTATTTTGTTTTGAAGATACATCACATTTTTGAGGACTAATATTGGGAGTAGAAGCAGACGATAACACAGGAAGTGAGACAAGAATGCATAGGCGTGTTTTTTTTCTGATATCAGTGGTTTTGGTGAATAGGTTGGTGCACTTATATATGTGCAGCCTAAAGGGGACTGTTATTGAAAGTTTATTCTACATTAAACAGTAAAAAAATATATATATATTTAAGAAAAAGTTGGTCGATAAATGGTAACTTTCACTGCTCAGTAACACAATTACAAATGCAATTACTTTTGCGGTGGTAACTATAGTAACTAGATCTATTTTTTGAAGGCACATGCCCGACACTGATCAGCAGGGGGTCATAAAGAGGAGCAACACATGCTACGGACTGAAGAAGGTTGTCTGTTACTGGCTCTAAGAAAACAGGACACATTGGCACCTGGTGAATAAAACACTCACCCCTCTGAGATTTTTTAATTGAGTAAGCCAGGATTCCTTTAATGAGTGCGGACAACAACAAACAGACATGTATTCACTGACAAATAAACAATATACAAAATAGTCAGAAATGTATGAACTGCAGACTTACCCGCGATTCACCTTCCCCTCTCCATTCTACGCGGTTTGGAAAAAGGTAGAAGTATCTGCGCTGCCACTGGGTTAGGAAGGGGTTCCCCAACTTCAGCATATAGCCGTGCATTATGCAGTCTTTCCCAAAAGCGTAGTCTACACATATACAAGAAAATGTCATCTTTATTCTGTAGATTACATCATTAAAAGCTTAAAGATGGGACTTGCCTTCCTCGTGGCCTAGTTGCTTGTTTTTGGCTCGTTTGCGAGCCTCGATCTTGTCCGTGTCGGAATTCACTGCTTCATAAACGGTCTCTGCCACCTCCTGCTGCCAGCGCTCCGATATGACCAGGGGGAAGTTCTTGTACAGTTCCTGGTCACTGTCCAACAACTGAGAGAAAGATGCAAGAATCACTGAAAATGTGTGCGCGACAATAATGTTAAATCATTAAATCATTATTGATGATATTCTCTGAGAAAGTGAAACCCTCAGGTCACACTGTTTGAGTTCACCAAGTTATGAGTTGCTTTGATTTGACTCTAGCTTTAAACAAACTGATAATTTCATTAGTTATATGTTAAAACAAGCAGATTCATTATGTTGTATTGTTATAGAATTGGTAATAAAACAAATCTTCAAGCACTTTCTTTTTATTCTGGTTTAATTCTATTGCAAAAAGTTTGACCAAAGTTTCATCAATGCAAAGATTTAACAAAATATGGTTTGGCTTTCATTATCCTCTGAGCCACAATATTTGAAATGCATATCTCTGTTTGATCTTGATCGATTTCAATTATTTGGAACCGACCACATGCCTGATCTTTGCTTTTTGTAGAGACTATCATGGATCCTTAACAAAAAAGGGAACTTTAAAAAAGGAACTGCTCCGACATTAGAAATCTAAAATAATCACTCTACAGCGACAAAAAAATACTGTTCTGCAAGAGAATGTCAGGGCATGTATGATTACACATCCTGCCAGAGATGAGGGAAGTTTAGACCCCATCTGGACTATTTTTTCAATTTAAAAAAACATAGTAGATTTAATTTGAAATATTTTCTGCCAAGAATCTTTCCAGAAGGAGGGATTACAGACTGAGGTTACTTATGCAGCGCACTGTACCTTGATGCCCTTGGTGTCCTCCTCATCAAAAGAACCTATGTCAAAAGCATCAGCAGCGTTTACTTCTCCTCTGGGAGGAATTAATGGAGGGGAGTACTGCGGGGAAAGAAAGAGAACGTATTAAACATGCACAGGACAGCTGACTGTTCTGGCATCAGCATTGTGCTAGTAAACATGAACATATAGAAATAATTAGCGGTGTTCATAGAATTCATAGAATCAAAACGTATTCTCTTATTAAAGAGCACAGAAATTCAATCTCTTTCATTCCAGACATTTCTTCTGTGTTTACAATGCAGCGTTACCTTTTGCAAATACACTTGCTGCCAATCAATGCCTTTGAAAAACTGATGCTCCTTTACTTCTTGGGCTCTGCATAAAAAAGACAGAAGCAATTGTTATTATTAACAGAAGGTGGAGCTGTTTTCCCAGAGTAAGAGTCAAAGTTCAATTCATGGCCTAGTCCCTAGTGTGTCCAGTTACTGTAATTTACAGAAGTAATAAATATGTGTACAAACACATATAAATACATTCAAACAGCAGCTGCATTTTTAGATTTGTGCAACAAAAGAATTCAGGTGGTCTTTCTTTACCCCTGTCCTTGGCAGCCAAGCCTCTTGTATACATCCCTCTGCAGAAGACCCTCCAGCAGGTCTTTGAGCTCTGCAGTGAACGAGTCCGGTAGCTCTACGTTCTGTAAGAGATCACAGAGTTACACCATCCTGTCAGGTTACGGACCACTAGGACTGATGCAGGGCGGTCGTGCTAATTGTCTTACGTAAACATTAAAACAAATGGAAAATTATTTCAGACTTAGAAACATTGACGTAGGGTTTACATCTATTTTTGGTGCAAAGAACTGATAAATAACATTGTGTGAGCGTGCAAATGTGTCAACCTGTGATCGAACATGTTTATGTACTATGTATAATGTCCCTCTGTGGATGGATGGAACCTGAAAGGGTTGACAAAAAATAAGAACTGAGAATTGTGTAGATATTAAGAGTTTCTTACACAGAAATGCAGATCAATCTCAAACTTTGACATCTCACCCTGAAACGCCTCATATAATTCAGTTCAGAGTTCTTTTTACACAGCGTTCTGTTTCTCTATGGGAATCACCTTTGTCTTGACCATTCTGTCTCTTTGACAGTACTGAGCAGTGATTTTCAACCGCCAGCTCCTAGGATCATTCTCGCTTTCCTTCTATACGTAACATTAGCATTCTGTGGTGGATTTTTTTCTTTTTATCTAACAGGTTAGCTTTCATTTTCTAACCAATAGAAATGTCTTTCCGTGCGGCTAAAGCTCCTATTGGCTGTACTTGCTGACATGAAGGAGACGAGGAGGTTCTCAGATAGTGTTCAAGTCTACTCAAAGCTGGAGATTCATGGGATTCATGGCTTCCAAAATGGTGAGAGTTACCCCTCCATTTATGTTCAACGTAGTGTCTTTACTGTCCGTTATCAGAGGGAAATTCTTGAGGAAATGAGCCAACAATTGGACTCTGGGACTCCAAACCCAGTCCTCTGGGAAGAAATCTGTGTGATGAATGATGATCCTCCTACACTCGGCTCTATGGAGCCGTCCAAGGCTGGGGCCAAGTGATGGTGCAGGTCTATGGCTCAACCACTTTGGAGATGGAGACAAGCCCCCTTTGTACATACACCAGTTTTCCCACACATAGGCGAATCTGCCACAGATTCGAGACCGACCGCCACACATTGCGTTTCGTTATTAACCCTCTAGGCGCCACGGTCGATTTAAGTCGACAAGCAGCGGTACTGTGTCAAACAGTGTCAAAATTCATTCATTCAAACTCCCTGCCACTAGTTGGCAGACATGTCAGACTATCTCCCTGCCCCCAAAAAACATCATGCTCTCATACAAAATGTTCGAGCAAGACCGCGTTGAATCAGTGGAGAAACCATAGCGAAGCGAATGCAGCAGCAGAGTGCGAGTGTTGTTCCGCATCAAACACTAACTTTAGACACTTTGCTCAGAGTCAGTGGTGAGAACAGTGTTTCTCAGAGTCAGTGCTGTCATTGGGAGGTTCAGAGACAGCTTAGATTTGCGGAGAACAAGCCTGGAAGTCGTGTCGACTTTAGCTTCCGCTAAAGTCTCCGCGCATAGTTCCTCTCACAGAAGTTATTATCGTGCCTCCCGCCATCACCGGGACAGTAACATGTTGGAGAAGCCTTTTTCTTGTGTTTGTTAGACAAGAGAGAGAGCAGGGGAGACGAGAGAGTGTCGCGGAGACACAGGCGCGCGCTTCACCTGGAGGCGCGCGTCTGGGCAGACTGCTCACAGCAGTTTTCCCAACTCAATTACACCTTTCTCAAGGTATCCTGAGTATGGCAATTAGCATAGCCCCTGAGCTTTTTGGGAAGCAGAGTGGATGGCCACAGCACAGCCAATCCACTCTAATACCAAATAGTAACATCATGTTTTTCCAATGTCCAAATGTCCTCTTTTGAAAAGGACAGAAAAGGGATTTCCAGCATTGAGAAACAACTCTCCAATGTGTCAGAAGTAACATGTGTCAATAACCAGCTCCTCTGCTTGTCAGTAGCATGCATATAAATAGTTGTGTGCGCTTTGTATTACTGAGGGTAAACAGGGCAAGACTCAGGGCAAGATGTGAGCGTGGTTGAGTAAAGACAAATTCTCTTTCAGTATTGACACAATGACTTTGTAATGTACAGCATGTGTCCCATTGTCCGCCTTCTCCCTGGGCACACCTGTCTTTAAAGAGAAGAGTCTTACCATGGTGAGTGTCATGCGGTCAATCTCATGTTTGTCTTTGGTCTTGTGCTGCCTGAAAGGGCTGTGTCTGAAAGACAAACCAGGGCGGTATTAGAGGAATACAGGGCCCAAGAGTGATGGGTTCTGTCCGGAAACTTTTATCACAATCTGCGATACGCGCTGATATACTTTCTTGCGACTGCCTCAGACCTCAAACTGCCCTGGTATTGCTTTTCCCCCCGTCAGGACAATGGTTAGGGCGCACTATGTGCTCCCTCGCCCCCTCTTCGAGGTCCATGGCATGGCACCAGCAGCCTTGTATACAATACAGCTACAGTGTAATCAACTTGACTGTAAATACACTAATATTGCTGATATTGAAAAGTTATTTTAATCAATACATTGTTTTGTGGCAAATCAGACATCAATATTATTTTATCATAATTATTTCATAATACTTATTATAATAATTATTTTATCATTTATAAAGTGCTTTTAACACAATGTGCAACAAAGTGCTTACAGATTATTAAAAACATCAACCCATCCAAAAGATCAGCCCCAGACAAAAGTCGTCGTTTTGTATGAAACGTGCAATATCAATAAAATGTCTTCAGATTAGAAAACAATTTCTAATGGAATTTGATGATGTCCATAAATGAGTTTTGAATCAGAAATACTGCATAAGCAAGTACTTTCTGTTTTAATGGAGAGAACAGCGGGATGTTATCTGATGTCTCTGTGAGCCAACCTTCAAGCTCTAGTCCTATTCAGTATTCCTCTTTTAAGTGCTGAACAGACAGAGCCTGACATCAATAGGACACGTCATGCACTTCTCTTTGCACCTTCCTTACACACACACACACACACCCTACGTCTCTCCATGCACACTGACCTACTGGGCTCAGACCTCTGGCATTTACACACTCTGGATCAAACAAAATACACACACAGGCTGCTGCACACAAAACCAGATCAAACACACCCAACAGGCACTGAGAAAAATGGGACACAGTGCAAAGGCTAGAAAGGACTGGAAGAGGTTCCCTGAGAGTGACAGAAGTGGTTTCAAATCAGACAGGAAGTCAGAGCACAGTGGGAGTGGTGAGCAGGCAGAGGCAGAAACATGTCAGGGTCAAAAAGGGAGGCTGCTTACCCTCGGAGCAGTTTGAAGAGCATGCAGCCTAAAGAGAACCAGTCGGCACTGCTGTCGTACGCCGTTCCCTTCTGCAGGACCTCCGGAGCCATGTAACCGTGCGTACCTCTGTCAATGAGGGGCACTTTTGTCAAACACAGCGGTTGATTTGACTTTGTCCTAAAATTGTTAATAGTTTACTCACACGCTGGCATGGGGCTTCTTCTTTGAGAAATCACAAGCCAGTCCCAAGTCAGAGATGCGAACATGTCCATGTTCGTCCAACAGGATATTAGCTGGCTGCACAGAGGTAAAGGAGACATGAGGTTCGAGCTGATATAGACTGTATGATAACATGCGCTCTGTAGTGGAACATTGTTCAAGAGTGTGTTCATTCATGATTTAAGTTACAATTTCCGTTGTCTTGGATGAAGTTGACGTAGACGTCTCCTGGTCTGGTTATACTCAACAGCAAAACTACATCCCTCACTTACTTTCTCTCATTTTTCAAGTATTATCTGCATTAAGATAATGTTTATTTAAACTGCAAAAGAGCTCCCTTCTAACAAAGTATATCTAATATTATATCAACCAGTCACAATGTGAGAACAGAGGAAAAGCAGGTCAGCTACAAATACTGTAACAAACAGTCCATTAGAGACCAGTTCTGAGTCATAAAATGTGGTGAAATATTAGTTTCTTTACCTTCAGGTCTCTGTAGACAACGAAACGATTGTGCATATGTTCCAGTCCCAAGATTATTTCAGCTGCATAAAAACGCATCTCTTTCTCACTGAATACTCCATGTTGAGAAAGGTGGTAATGCAGGTCACCTCCTGTACAGAAAACACAGCAACATGAGTCCAACAACACCTAACCACACTTTATGACTTTTATTATATTATGTAAAATCACTGGATTAAAGAGTGAAAAAATAAACATCATTTAACCATGAAGTATCTGAAAGAATAATTAGGAAGCATGACCTGAACAATGTGGATTTTAAAGAATCAAAATAGAAAAATAGATGTAAAGGCATGAATAATTTTGTTTTTATTATATTAGAATTGTATTGTAAAATACAAGCGTAAATATGTATCGACACACAAGGGTCTCATACATTAGAATGTTATAGAGGCGTGAAGGAGCTTCATGGCTCGATAAGCATAATACAAAGGTCACAGTACAATACGATTACATAATGATACTAAACTAAAAGACTTTTTGGAAAAAATGTATAAAAAGAAATAAGCTCTTGTGAGATGCTACTGTTTCTTCTGAGTGTCCCCCGGAATCTCCCACTGATGTATAGCATGTCTACATTGGTGAAGCTGAAGTTGGCTGGATGACAGCCAACATGATCTCAATGGCTACTTTAAGTAGTAGTCAAATAAACGCATAAACTTATCGACTTTAACAGAATTCCACAAATTCCGGGCTTTACAGGAGGTATGAATGAAGAAAATTTGATGGCCTTCAAAACTTAGGCCCTATTGCAACTTATAACTGCATATCTTTAACACATTATATAGAAAATAGTTTTAAAGAAATTACCATTCATAAGATCCAGAATGAAGCATAGCTTGTCAGGGGTGTGAAAGGCGTAGGTCATACATACAATGAATGGGCAATCCTGCAATAATGCATAAATCCAATTAATACAGAGTGCAAACCTCATCAATAAATTGATCAATGTAAAACCTACCCCTGTGCTAACGAGTGACAGCATAATTCTTTCATTGAGCGCCAGAGTCTCCCCCTGTTTCATCTTAATTCTCTTCTTGTCCAAACATTTCATGGCGTACCTTTAGGTGAAAACAGTGAAGTGTTTCTTCCGTTCACCTGGATAAAATATGTACTTACATCTTCCCTGTATCGGCCTTCCTGCAGCCGTACACCTCCCCAAAGCCTCCTCTGCCGATTATCCGATGCACACTAAAGTCATTCATAGTCAGCTGAAGACAAAGGGGAAGAATGATCAATCACACTTCACAGTTCAACACATGGCCCATAACTACACAAACAATTCCACATAATTATGTCAATAACATTTTATTTCGAGAAAAGGTATTTTAACGATGTACATGTTAATCAGAAGTAAAAGCATTGGACACTGTACAACTTTTCACATCGAGTCCAGCTCATTTGTGCTCAGTCATCACTGGTTGAAGACAGCCATGTCTTCAGTCACGATCGTGGGCCTAATGTAACCTGATTCAACGTTCCAATCTCGTAGAGCAGCCTTCAGAAAGATGCATTTCAAACATGTTTTAATTTTATGGCCAATTTTGAATGCACAACAGCTGTTTACAGCTCC
This sequence comes from Knipowitschia caucasica, assembly GCA_964034765.1. Lineage (NCBI taxonomy): Eukaryota > Metazoa > Chordata > Actinopteri > Gobiiformes > Gobiidae > Knipowitschia > Knipowitschia caucasica. The sequence goes on from OZ035823.1 coordinate 12,771,092, forward strand.
CTCTGCACGAGAGACAGTGTCAGAATATATTTTCATCAGAGAAGAGGCGCACAAGCCATAACAGAGACAAGTGATATTCATCTTTCACAAAACATCATAATAATGGTAATAATATTATTAATAATAATAATAATAATAAGGAAATACATAATAAGGTTTGACTTCTTCTATTATTTTTATACATATCGAAATGGCAAACCAGTATAATTAAAATGTGTTAATTTGATCTCTTGTGCAAAAAAATTTAAACCTGCTCTAATGTAAAGAGGTAGACTATTCCACAGTTTGGGAAGAGCAACAGAAAAGGCCTGGTCTCCTCGAGTTTTGAGACGAGACCAGGACACATTCAACAGAAGCTGGTTCTGACCTCACTGGTCTGACAGAGGCATACACAGATAACAGCTCTGTCAGATATACAGGAGCTAAACCATTAAGAACTTTTAAAACAAGCATCCGAATATTAAAATGAACCCAGAACGTGACAGAGAGCCAGTGAAGTGAGGCCAGCACAGGGGTGATGTGCTCCCTGTAAGCAAGTCATCTTTATTTATACAGCAAGCAGCAACATTCCGGACCTGCTGAAGGCGCTTTAGTGAGCCGAGGTCCAGGCCACAGTTCAGCGAGTGAAATAGATTGGATAGGATTGGTTTGGAAAGGACACAGGTACATTTACACGTTTAAAGCAGAAGCAGCAAGTAGAGCCGTAAACACCCTGCTGTGAGTCTACGTCATCTCTTCCTCTGAGATGGTGTTTTCCTATTGAAGCGTCACACATACATTTACGGACCTAGTTCCATCCTTATGGTTTCAAAGGTTTGTCTCCAAATTTCTTTACATGATTTAGGAAAGTCTATTTCAAATATTAAACGTTTAGGAGGCGGTAAGAGTGCAACCATTCAGAAATCTCACTATTTTGGTTCACAATTCAGTATTGCGTTTTAGCGGAGAAATGTAATGTTTTCTGAGACTACGGAGAAGTTAACTATCAGGGGATATTTTCTGGGCTTTTAACAAGGGATTCCAGAGCACTTCTATAAGTAACTATAAAACCATTGATTGACAGCGAGGTAGACCAATTTGTGGCGTACGGTGGCGGGATTTCAATAATTTCACTTTCATACTTTGACTTCCGTACCCAAGATAATTACTTACTCAACAGGGCATATTGTGACATTTGTACAATGCAGTGTTATACTCGCAACACTGAATGGACTAAAAAATATTTATGTCGGGATAAAGCGACCTGCTATGGGCTCTATGCACGCACCACTTCCGCGTTTTAGCTACAACCCCACTTCACTTCCTGTTTGCGGGAAACGGCTTGAGTTTCACTGTGAGTTCAGCAGTGGTTTACACAAGTTTCCCAAATAATGCTCAAACGGGAATTAAACTGTGAGGATACTGGGCATAAACTGTGAGGATACTGGACAGCATCACTTTTGGGTCAGTCTCAGCTGAATGTATCAATCTAATTAATAAAAATGTCACTAAAACCCACCTAAAAGCCATAGGATAGCATAGACAGGAAGTGAACGGGCTGATCTGCGTTAACAGGAAATGACGTCACGCCTCCCCGTGCATATAGCCCATTGAGCTGATAATGGCATCGCTGTATCCCAAGTCTATGGAGAAGAGTCTCAAACGTCATTACTTACATGGATATTGAGCTCCACATTCTTCCACTGGCAAAAACGAGTGAATTTGTCACTAAAAGAGACAAAAAAATTGTTTAAAAAAAAAAAAAGAAAAAAGAAAAAAAGTATTACAATTATTACTTTGATTCAATATGTTTTCACCTTTCAATAAACTTTTGGAAGATCTTCCCTCTCAAGCTGTCACAAATCTCAACAATGTATGGCTGCGGATAAACAAAACCACATAAAGCAATTGATTACTTCTATGGATTACCCTTTGCATTCAAACACTACATATTCTCCAATTCTATAGATTATACTTTTTTCTCTGTGTATAATCTCACAAGTGACAACTAAGAAAAGTTATTATGTTGACCAGGAAAGACAAGATGAAGCAAGTTGTACCTGAAAAAGAGTTGGAGGAACTTGCTTCTTTGCCAGATGACTTTGTACGTGATCCACTGCTTTCTTGGAAAATGGCTAAGACAAAGACAAAATGAATAAATCGTTTAAAAAAGTAGTGGAAATCATATTCAATGGTAACCAGGCTACTTCATTAGTGATACCCGGAAACAAAACCTAATGTAGCAGATTGGACGGGGCCACGTGGTAAAACACAAGTCTGAAGTAAAATTAAAAGTGAAATTTAAACCGTAACTTTTCTGGTGTAAAGTCTGTAATCTGCTTAATTGTCACACATTAAGTAAATATGGAAAAGTTAAACAAAAGCAATTGGGGGTGCGCAAAACTCACAATCTGTACAAACAGCTGGACTCAACACTCTGGAAGCAGACTTTACTAAGAGCTTCAATAACTTTCAGGACCTCGTGTACATTCAAAATATATTTTGGAATATTGTACATGGAATTATAGGAATGAATAAATACTGTGGAATACCCAAAGTATCGCAATATTCTTATTGTGAATCCTAATGTATTGTTCTGAGTTCTATTCAGCGTTATAAGATAAAATATTCCTTTATTCGTCCCACAGTGGGGAAATTTCAATGTCATCGTTGTGCACCTTACAGCAGAAGATAAGGAAGGAGAAAATGAGAGCACTCAGGTTGCGCACATCAAACAGATATTTATTTAAGATAATAGATAATAAAATCAAATCAAATACTTCAGTAATAATAACATACGGTAAAACTCTGGAGCTATAATTGCTCTTGGTTCAAGGATAAATGCACTAATGCGGTCTACACTGTGGTCAGCAAGAGGTATTACAGATGTTTAAATCGTACTTTAGCAGCACAGAATATAAATAAACAATGGTACTAATAGCAGCAGGTAAAGTGACTAGTGAATTATCAGAACAGGTGAGTGGCACATGTACAGACTCGGATCTCATAACGCCGGGTCTCATGGTGTCCTTAAGCAGCAGGAGTGTTGTGGTGGCCGTGCACTGACCCAGGCCGAGTGTGTGTGCTCACATGTGAACAGGACAGGAGCTCCTTCATGATGTAGCCGTCGTAAATCTGCCGGCTGCGGCTTAGCCTCTCCTCCTCCGAGTCCAGCTTCTCGTACTCCTTAATCTGAAACAAGAGTCACCTGTTCGTCCACCACATAACGGAAAAAACTTTGCAGCCTAGTTCTGAATCGGGGATTATTGACGGTCACTCATCCTGCAGACAGTGTTTAATCCAGCACAGGAAGAGCCTAAGAGAGACTTACTTCTTCGTAGAACTTGAGCTGGGGCACTGCCTCGTCAATTTCATTCAAACAAAAGTCCTTGAACAACAGGAAGCCTGGAACACAAAAGAAGAAATATTGAAGATATGGCATGGAGGGATTATAATACAAGACTGCTATGTGGATATGGTTTTAAAAAAAAGTTATACTACAAGTTCAGCTGAATCAAATGTTGCTCATATAACGATAACCAAATAAGATCTTCTGCTCCAGCTCAAAATGGATAATGATAGAATGACATCAAATGTGCTCTGACTTTGAGCTCATTTCAGAGTCCACAAGACTCATTAGTAATTAATGTCTCTGTAAAGTTGTTAAGTATATTGAGCTACTGTTTTGTATGACATGTGCTATACAAAATAATCCCAGAATACACTTCAAAAGATATTAGTAACAAAATCATCTTCAATCAAATAAAAGAAAGTGGAATGCTCGAAAACAGCTGTTTAGAGCATTGTTAATTGCACAGCTGAGTGGCATGATTGAAGTAAAAAGGAACATCCTAGAAGCTCAGTCTTTTACAATCGAAAGATGGGACGAGATCTGGGAGAGATCTGGGAGAAATCTGGGAGAAATCTGGGAGATGGTGGCTGCAGTCTGTCTGCCCTCCTGTCATAACTAGTGCCTTGCCAATACCTGGTCTTTCTTTACTCGGCTCAGACAACAAAGGCTCGGCTTGTGCAACAAAGGGTTCTCTTGGCGGGGCTGACAGCCGGCAAAAAAAAAAAATGTTGCTAAAGGTAAGCTTCCCTCTTTGTGACAGTGAGTTACGACTATTGAGAGTCCAGGTATGAGACCCGCCTGCAGTCCAGTCTGTTCTCCTTTTGTACTATGAAGGGCAGAATGTGACAGGACACTCGACTGTTGAGCAAGTTGTAACAACACATAGCTACTACAATAGGTTTCCTAAGTAATTGAGTGCTATATATCTTTTTAATATAAATATGAATTAGTAAATAAAAATAAAAAATGTGTTAAATGCATCAGTCAAAGCAAATCCTTATATTTTTACAACTATATCCCAACTTTGTTGAAGTTCTATTCACAAGTAAAGAATGAATTGTATTGACAGACACAAACAAGCTTCAGCTGATTAGGCAGAAGCAAAAATAGACGGCTTAAAGATACTATGGACTCGTTGGGTCGCCCTCTCTTTGTTATATACTTCAGCATATTTCAGTCAAACAGCTTCAAATGATCAATACAAACATTTTAATTCCTGAGGATACTCATTATGCATTGGTTGTGCTCAAGTGATGTTTCAGAATAACCTGATACTCTTGAAATGTATATATTTTTAAATTTGCCCGAAATGAAATGCCCACTATCAAGAAGTGACACTTCTTCCCCTCAGCTTTATCTCTTGTCCAGATGTGTCACATCATTTCCCTTTCTCTCAAACAGCAACTACAACACTTTCCCACAGAGCACACATGCACACACAACTAGACATGCATGACGAGGAAGGTACTTTTGCTCATCACTACCCAACAATCACTTAGTATTTTTATATCAACCACAAATTGGAGAGGCATAGAGGGGCGAAAGGCACTTCTTACATCACAGGCACTCCAGGATTAATGTTAATCACAGAACACTTCAACACTGTCCAGCTAATTCTACAAATGGCCTCTTCCAGGGCCCAAAGCCAAGCACCAACGCACACAAACACACACTTGCATGCAGCTCGTGGAGTTCCTCAGAGCTTTACTCTAATTAGTGAGATCACCTGGAAGATCTAAATATATCACCTGCTAGTCCTTACAGCCTCTTGTGGCTTCAGATCATCTCACCACCTACAACTTGTGGAGCTCTGATAATTAATGTTTTAATATTACTGCCAGCAAGTCATGTTTAAAATCCTGTTTGTATCTCCAACAGGAATAAGAACATGTATTTGATGTATTTCAGAGACAGCCAGGGCATATTATTAAAATGTCTATAAATATGCCAGATTTAGCAAAGAGGTTAATGTTCCTACATAGACCAAATACGGGTAATAAAATAATTGCAAAAATGAAATATTACATCTTTTAAACTTCCCCCTCAGGTGTGTGCTCCCGCTATATTGAGTCTGCTCACTGTAGTTTCTGTGGACATGTGACAAAGGGAGACTTTCTATTCTATCTCTTTGATTTGGGCCATGTATAAACAGTAGAAACCATAAATTTGTTCCCACATCTGAATTGGATGTACTGATTTTGTAGAACCACTGTCAATAATGTATCATTGAGTCGCTATAGGAAAGTTTTTTGGTAAAAACGAGTGGCCTAAAACATGAGAACAAAAAAAAAAAAAAATCAAGATTTGAACATCTCAGAGCACCGTTCAATGCATAAAATAAAACGAAAGTCAGTGTTGAAATAAAGCCACGAGAAGCTATGTGAGGAACACCTTCAACATGGTGGTGTCTGGTCAGACATTTACCTTCTCATCATTCTACTTACAACATGATATTATTGACAAAAGTAATTCTACACCAAGTTTCATCTCTGTCCTTTATTGTTCAGTGTCCATGCAGTCTCTTTATGTCCCCCCTCTTTTCTCGTTGTCTATTTTATTCCTTCTTTAATCAATTTTATTTCTCCCTGTCGACAAGCAAATGCAGCAGTTCTAGTTGGGTTCCTATGGCAACCACAGTTGCTAGGCAACACACAACTCTCCATCATCCATTCCAGAAGTCTGACAGATGGAGAATGCAAAAACACTGAGAGCGGGGGTACATTAGCAACAATAAAGCCCCAGTGTAGAAAAATACAGTGGATATTACTCCTGTCAAGTGATTTGTCCTCTCCGGGTTATCCTTCTCAATTAGTCTGAGGCCATAAAATAATAGACCAGTTTAGTGAGAAGCGTTTGTTTGTGCAAACATCTGGCTGGACATTTAAGAACATGCTAGCTCCTCTGGGAAATTCACTGGAAATTTAAAGGGTATTGCGTCATACAATGAGAGAAGGAGCCCTTACACCTGCGGACAACAACAACAAAATCCTTGGGCGATTATTACTAAAGACACAGATTGTAACAAATAAAAATGACATAATTGATGAGGGTGTGACGGAATAACTGTATGGCTGCAATCACACCTACAGTGTATGGTGGCGTATTGGAAGCCTATTAAAGATCAGCAGGGTGAACTTCGTGATGCCATCGCCCTGACCAGCGATGTTTGAGGAGAACGAGCAGAAGCGGTGCACGGACTACAGATGACTGATGTACAAATACATTTTGCTCCAAGTCTTCTTCTCCTCCTCTGACCTTCTGTGACCCGTTCCACTGGTGCCGTTTCCTGATCGGATTGGAGGTCAACGAAGGATTGCAACTTAACATGCGGCGACCGTGGCATGTTAATCAATAGCGAACTATCTAAATGACGTCACTAAGACACGCCCCCGCCGCCTGTCAACTCCCGCCCACATGTTTCGGACAAACACTGCCGAAATGAATCAAATACCACTTGTCACTTTAGACGAAAATGATATACCAGGGGCAAAATTCCACCATCAAACCATCAGGGATCATAGTGTAGACCAATTATAACGTTGGCTTGAATGTCGTGGTCTTCCAGTAACTGGTAGACGGTTTGAATTGATAAAAAGATAATGGTGAGGATTATGCTAACATTATCTAGTCATTTAAATTGCAATGCTAGCGCCTTCTTTGTTTGTTTTGCTGTGATTAACTTCCATTTATCAAGTTGTTTTTGCACTATCCACTTTGTAATTAGTTTGATCATTAGTTAGCTACAGTCAGCTGATATTATAATAAATCCATGATCACAACGGGTTACGCCACTGTCTCTGAGAGAAACTATCAGAGCTAGCTACACTCAGTAAACGCAAATGACAATCAATCAACACATTTAAATGTTAATGGGAGAATACATTATACACATTCATAACACAAGTGCACGGAGGTTTTCAGAATTAACTGTTCAGGTTTTCACGACAAAAATACTTTTTTAATGCGACTAAAGCGATCGCTTTTAGGTTAACTATCCTCACTGTTACTCGCCTGCCACGGGAAAACCTTTGGGAACTATTTTCTTTGCACTCATTAAATAAACCTTTCGGCATGAGTAGTGAATGACGTTTATTTTGTGTGTTCAATTGGTACAAAGCCGTATAATAAGCAGACACAAAGTTGAAAAAAATCCCTCTCATCTTTCTTCAGGTGTGAGAATTGTATACTTTCTGGATTAGGACAAACAATACTAATATGGATTGATGGGGGTAAATGGTGTAAAGAGAAAGTTTGTGCTAACTACATTCAGAAGAGCTCAGACGGACCTGATACAGCGGTCCAGATCCAGTCCCAGCTAAACGTAGCTAGGACTGGATCTGGATGCTCCACAGTTGGTCCAGCGAAGTGTTTTGAAAAAACATGTGCCCTTTTTAACCTTTTCATGAGAGAAATTCTGCCGACCACAAGCACCCACCTGGTCTGATCTGGTCCTGGTCTGGTCCTGGTCTGGTCCGATGTTGTGGTTTAACGAACGGGTTGAATGTTTACTTTCATATAGTCCTTTTCAGAGTATCTGAAATCGCTCCGACAAGCACCATAACTGCAGTGTTTTGTTGTCACCATGATTCAATGATTTAGCCCAAATAAATACACACGCGTATGAGGAGAACACAGTAGAACTCAACGAGTCGTACACAATGTTTGTCCGAAACATGCGCGCATGCGCAGTCATCTGAGCTATTTTTAGCACATTTCGGAAACCGGACAGTGCCCTATTGATTGTTAATGTAAGTAAAACAATCACTTAATTTTACTCTAAACAATTAACCAAAATGGAATAAGTAAATCAGTCTATAAAACTCTTCTTTACCTTTGGGTTCAGTGCCATTTCAAAACAAGAATAACTGAACTGCCCATGTCAACATCTTTTTCCCGCTTCAATGTAATACAGAATACAAAAAATGGACAATAAATAAGGATACCCAAACCCATATTCAATAAAAGCAATAATGCACCCGATTAATGTAGATAGTAACTTCACTAAAATTAGCCACAGATGCAGCTACACGTAAATGTAAACAACACTTTTGATTTTTTTCCCATTTCTGTGGGTTCAAAACTCTTAATGTTCGATAATCTCCATCACTAAAAAGGTTTGTGAACAATATGTAAGTACATAATATGCTTTTCAAACAAGGGTATGTGGAAAATGGCTCTTAACTGTTTACATGACGACCAGGTCATCTTTGGCTGTATTTTGAGGTGGCCGTTATACTTCCATTGTGGGAGTTCTAAAACCCGATCTATAGCATTTAGCTAAAGAGCACTTGTAACACTACCCCGGAGGATAAAAACGCCATCATCTGCCTGACAGTGGTTGTCATGACAGTGGCCAAGGCCTGTTGAGCTCAAGGACAAAGCATCAAACTCAGAGATTAAGTTGATGCTTTATTTAATGTTAAGGCTCAGAAGGCTGAGCTTTAAGAAACCGACTGAACACCTGGACATATTGAAACATTCTATGACAGCTTGGACTCTCTACAATAGCATGATGGTACATTATTTACATACAGTAAATAAAAATTGTTTTTAAGTTAAAGTCACAGGAAAGACCATGAGTTTTTATAGCGTAGAAAAATGTTACAGGTACAAGGACATTTTTAGTAAGGATTCCTAAATGACCAAACATGTGTACAAACTGAGACACTGCCTGAAGTTTAAATCTTGTGTTAAGCTATGTTTACCAAAATAGACACATCACTATGTCTTTTGACAGGAAATCCCAAATAATGATTCCATCACCCGACAACTTCTGATGGGTTCAGAGACAAAATGTAAATTAATTGGAGGCACAGCTGTCAAAGTTCATGGCTACATCTCAAACGCGCTGCTTTCTTGATTGAAAACATGGGAAAATCAAAAGAAATCAGGCAAGATGACAGAGTTGCGGAGCTTCCAAAATTGTGTGTGTCAAGTTCATTAAAGTAATTATTTCCTCAAATATAAACGCAATGCAGTCCAGCCGTCATGCTCAGTCATCATGTGTCGTGTCCCAGAGAAAAGTGTGTTTTGGTTCGAATTGTTTCAAAGAAAGAAGGAGAATTATGTGCTATTATTTTTGACCCTTGAACATGACTTTTATTACTAGCATGTCATGTTTTTTCTAAAGAATATGAAGAAACACCTCAGCATGTAATACCCCACTTTTACCACCAGAGAGTTGAATTTCAATTACCTGTATATTAATCAATCAATATGGAAATATTGTATCCATTATACAAGATTACGAGTATTAATTACAAATATTTGTACTTGTAAAATAGTTTTTAGATAATACTTGCGGTTCAGTTCTTCAAGCTCTGAATTGCTGTATGTGTGTTCTTCTAGTTTCAACATCTAGCATCTTCACATGTGTTGAACCAACCTGGAGGTGTGAGGCTAATGGTGACTACACAGGACACTGACTGGCTACAAGTATTTACAATTGCTGTTTAAAACACATATTGATTGATTATGCAAAGTACAGCTACATTGGTCCTTTCTTGAGACAGACACATTATTCTATGTTGAGACAAATCGCCACTGGCACATCCAGGGACGAGGGGCACCCAGCAGCGCCACCTTCACCACATACATTTTCTCCAAACTTAAACACACAGTAAGTGGCATAAGCTCTGGTGTGTACTCTGATGCACACTGGGGTAGTCTTGCACAGTTTTTCCAATGTGGTTTTAATGCAAATGGAAAATTAAATCTTGTATCTTAAATTGTTGCATAATACTGTATCAAATCAATCTGATAGTTATGTTACAGAAAAATCCATATGTTACACTGAGTGAACTGACACGCAAACTGCTTTACCCGTGTGTGAATACTTTTGACATGATTCTTATCCCATGGAGCAAAGGCAGCAGATAGAATTAACAGTCTATTCTCACAGGGGCTGAGACACAGAAGAGTAAGTAAACCTCATTGAAGCCTGCAGGGCCACTGTAATCCCAGGGTGCCACATACTGGAACACTGTTCAGGATGATGTCACTCCATCTCTAGACATGCGGTGCCTTGTATAAGTATCCATACACGATGTAATTTTCCACATTGTTTTGTTATAACTGGTGTTGTTAATTGATTTAAATATGTAATAGCGATTCTATTCCAAGAAACGATCATGAGTTGCGGCGAGTTTCAATGCAAAGTCAATGGTGACGTGCATACGTCGCGGCGCCGCAGAGGCTGTGGGTACGGCGGCTAGATTCATGCAGCAAAAGCAGGATATTAACATCCTCGCGCCACACACGTGCGGTAACCAATCAGAGAGCAGCAAAGTGGTCACAGGGAAACAAGCCGGTCCAAACAGACACTTTAAAACAACCAAAACAGGAGCTAAACAAGGATTAAACCAGGGCTGACAATGGAGGACACGGTGCTTGTGAACATATGTCTTCACCCTGAGTTAGCATTCTACTGTGACAAGTGCTGCCAATGTGTTCACTGGTGCGGAAGTACCAGCTTTAGCATCAAAGCCCACCCACCACTTCCGCCCTGTGTTTTTCCCCCAACGCAGGGCAGTACGTTTGATTCACTAAACTCATGCAGCTGATATTTAGTGAACGTACGGCCATGATCAAAGCACACAAAGTTAGATTATAAAAAGACAGCTTTGAACAATGGACAACACACAATCAGCAAATACTGAGAGCAATAAAATCACTCACCAATTTTCTGGTTGAAAATTTTGTCAAACGTCAGTTCGTCTCTCTCTTCAAGGTATTTCTGCATCACACTGCGAATACTGTGGAGGAAATAAAGAGGAAACATTTCTCAAAATCAAAAATATTCACAATTTATATTACGACACAGACATGATGATAAAGAATGTACTTTCACCTGAAAAATAGTCAAAACAAATTTAAGGGCAAAACTATTGTATCAGCAGATGTAATATGTTACAATAACATCATAGCATTAAAGGTTTGAGACGGGATATGTAGAGTTGCACTTTGTGCCAAATGTTCCTGATATTAACAGGGGTGGATCTGTTTTGTGCCATTGTTAAAAGCTAAAAGTTAACAGTTAATTTCTATAATATGTCTCCTTTAAAAAGTTTGGTTTTAACATATTTAATCTCAACATACGTAAACAGCATTTTAAATGGTTGAATAATCTAAGGTAATCAATAGATTGCTTGATTCTTAAAGTAATCGATAGCTGTGGCCCTACAGTTGTCACACAAACTGCCTGAGAGCAGAGCCACAGGGGAAACGGAGGTGGTCCTGGAGAGAAACATGCTTCCCTGGGAACGAGTGTTAATGAGAATGAGTGTGGAGCGAATTAAACAATTAGCACCCCCTCCACGGGCCCATTAACACTACAACAGCCTCATAATGCCATGGGAGCTGACACATAAGGGAACTGACCGGGCTTGGCTGCATCCACAAACACCTACATGAAAGCATTCATATTCAACCCAATAAACCTGCTTACTATTATTTCCATTTGGAATACTATTTAATTTGAAATTTATACCTTGGTTGACTACTCCATCATGAAGCCTATGAAGTCATGAAGTCTAACGGTAAAGGTTTAAAGAAAAAACCATAACTATACAAAGAGTGTAGATAGGTAACTTAAGCCTTAATATTTCTTTATTTTCAATGTATTATTGTAATGCCCTAAATTACAACAGAAGTCGTCTCAGAGGACTTGACAAAGTTGTTGATTCACCAACACAGATTAGAGATTCAAACATAGGTAGTACAATAACAACAAACGCAAAGGAGCCATTGGTCCATAGAAGGTGAAAGACCAATGTTCATGAATGTTAATCAATAGGGACGCACCAATACCAACATCGGGTCGGTACCATAGGCTTGTACTTATTCGTACTCATACCATAGGACCCAATGCTGGCAACAGGTTCCAACATTTTTCATTTACATTAGCGTCACGACAGCAGACAGCTGCCAACTCTCCCAAAGTTGGCAGCGGGAAAGCAGCTTAGCTTAGCCGCTAGCTTAGCAGAAAGCGGGCTGTACGTTGTGTATGAGGTGGGTCCAATACAAACGTATAATACCAGAACCTCAAACATCTGAAAACTCAACCACGCAGAGTATAACACCTTTGCTAGCACCAACTCTACAACTCTCAGTGCATTGAAATGGCAGCTAACTCTTTGTACCATTTGTGAAATATGACAGCAGCTCGCATTATTGTTGACTGTTCAAACAATTTCTAAAATGTTTAATAGTTAAAGCATTTTATTATTGTTGAAATGAGAAATAACACATTTTAAATTTCAGTTATATTAGTTTTATGAATTTGCAGGGATAACACAATGCAGTACTTGTATCAGTATTCGGTATCGGCAAGTACTAAAATTTAGGTACTCATACTCGTGTCGGTTTTGAAAAAAGTATTGTAGCATCCCTATTAATAAATGTTAATAAATGTCATTAAACGTCCTGGATCATCATCATCACAGTCCTTTGACCCTCCTGCATTAGCAAGGAACAACTCAAAAACCCAGTGCGTTTTTATTGGTTATCCAAACAATCATCCAAAGATCGATGGCAAAACAGCACGGTTTATATTTTTTTTAACAATTTATATGCCAAAATATAGGTACCCTGTGTGTGTGACGTGTCCTACTCTCATTATTGCCCCTTAACCCAACTGTTGGAACTTTACCTGTTGAGTACTGTATAAACCATGTGAACTAAAAAGCTATTATTAAAAAGGGTCAAGAAGGGTCCGTGGTGAAAATCCATTCATCGCGTTTTTCACCACGGTAAAGAGGCCCGGCTTTTCTCCGTTGCGGTAAAGTGGTCCACACATTAAAAGCGGGTTGTCCCTTTAGGCTGTTACTTACAGTAAACGTGGAACAGGATGCCCCGATAAGCAACCAAAATGCAATGTTTAAAATGAATCATCACAGTGACCAAGTGTGCAGTGAAAGTAGTTGCAAAACTTACATTTGTTTATGAATCTTTATCCCCTCATACCCCCGGCTTCCCGTTCTACGTAGGTAATAGCAAAAAAGGGCAACCACTTTACCGCGGCCGTTATCGGCTGTTCTTTTCCAAAATAATTAGAAAAAAAACTTAATCTGTGCCCAGCGGGCCGTACAACTGATCACACAACAAGAATGGACCATTTGATTTAGTAAAACCTCTTTCCGAACGTCTAAAAATAGCTTACTCTCTAGCATCCAGGTAACTTTCAATGCTTTTTTTCCACCCGGTCACGTGACCGGCGAGGAAAAAGTATAAACAACCACGTCACTCCAAGATCCTCCTATTACGACCCACATGGCCATCCATCCATTTTCTACCCTTTAATCCATTTCTGGGTCAGGGGGGGTGGCAATCAGAGATGCCACCCAAGTCTCATAGCACCAGCCCCTCACTGACCCTCTGCAGGTGGTGAGTCCACAGGAGGACGGCTGCTCTTGATCTTTCAGTGGGGGCTTTGGGCAAAGTGGGGTTAAGTGTCTTGCCCAAGGACACAACGAAAGCAGTCATCAGTGGGAGTCAGTGGAGAAGGTGTAGAGGTGGGAATTGAACCCATGACCTTCAGGCCTGAAGGCCAATGCTCTACCAGCTGAGCTACTGTCGCCTCTACTACATATTTCATTCTTAAGTGTCCGCATTATTCTCTGAACATCTGGCTGCAGTCTTCATGCAGCTATAGAACACACGCTGCTCAAAACATCGATTGCATTCAAACCACACTAAGCATTTCCTCTCCCTCAAAACTGTTTGGTGCGGTCACGAGTTTTCATATGCAATATTGTCTGTGTTTTGTCATATCTTTACATCAACTTTTCATACAGAGAAGGGGCTTTTTCACAGCCAATCAGCTTTCGACTCAAAAGGTTTCAGCGAGTCAACACAATGAGCTCAAGCTGCAACTATGCCTGGACCAACTGGTCCGAGTTTTTACCTAAATTACTATAAAATATGTAGGAAATGTTTCTCAAAGAAACTAAAATTACTGATGGCCAAGCGGCAGATATTCTCTAAGGGGATAAAAAAATCATTGACAAAAACACCCCAGTCAAGACCCTTCTATCAGTCTCTTGAAATATAGTGTACGGGTAGGTCTATGCAAAGCCAAAACATTCAGATCCAATGATCCACAATCAGACTTTGTGAAGTCGGAACTTTAGTTTATAAGATTGCACACAAAAAAAATAAAAAATACTGACATGACATTACCTTCAAATGCTACTTTGTGAATACATTTTAGACAAAGTTAATTCAAGTAATATGTAACATTAAAAAAAACAATGTTTTAACTGAATAAAAAGAACTTACATTTGATTGGTTTGGCAGTTTATGAAGTGCAGTATTGTACAAATTTTATGAGAATTAACTTTTTCACTGAAGTGACACCAATCCTATTGGCCTTCCCCCATGCCTCTCATCTGGTCCGTCTTTGGTATTGCTGTCAAAGTCTCACCTCACTGCCAGAGGACACAGCCCTGGCCTGTCGAGAATGTTGCAGCACCACACTATCTTCTAAGTGCCACATTTAACAGAAGCTCCAACAAGATGTTTTTAAGACTGCTGTACAGTGTAACAAAAGCACACACATTAGACAGTGGGGATGAAGATCATTTAAGCAAATAATGATTTAATGATGATAACAGCAAAAATCAGAAGCAGCTTTGATGTTCAATCCAGATAAAACTAATTTCACAAGTACAATTTCAATGTGATTTTATGCCTACAAGAATTTTTTTGGTCGATTACAGCTCTAGTCCCACATTAAACCAACAATGGCACAAGATTAAGACCATAGACCACAGAGGAAGTTATAAACTAGGACAGGCATCTGTACCACGTTTTAATGAAGAGCTGTTTCGAGTCTCTTCTAAGAAACAATGAATACTGCTGTCTCCATAGACAGAAAATAAATGTGTGTTATAATTTGTTTGCCATATCAGAATAGCAACCATATGGCATTGTGACCAAAGTATTGTGTTAAGAATTATACGGCGAGATACAAGGCACAAAAACAAACTCATAGCCAGTAGTTCACTTACAGGACAGATTGACTTGATCTCTACGATCCTTTGGGTGGCCTATAAAGCTACAACAGGCTCTCGCTTGTTAGCTTCACTAATAAAAGCATCTTTAATGGCAATGATCTGATCAACACCTTTGCAGCAGCAGCGCAGAATTGTGTTCCGCTCTAATGATGACGTTGATGGCTACCAAAGTTATGATTGAGCCTCATCCTTGAGTTTAACTGAGATCTCTATATCATCTTACAGAATTTGTTTTGAATACACTTGTTTCAGTTGGAAAGTATTTCAAACCGATTTATTTAAATAATCTCTGGAAGAACATTTTTTCAGTTGATGCATATCTAATTATGTTCAAAACTGTACATACATTTTGAACATCATTATAGAAGGTATTGGCCATATCAAATTACGCTTGAACAAAATGTTGCATGACTTGAGCTTTGCTCATTTAAAACATCTAATATTCTCTGTACTAAGAATTATCCTTACGCTAGTAAAGTTGAATATTTGTACAGCCAACACAAAGGCCATGATTCTAAACCGGAATAGGTTCCCTGTCATCTCAAGGTGGTGGAGAGGTCCTTCTTCAAGCATCTTAACTCAGATAATTCTATAATGACTGCAGGAAGAAAAAAAAAACAACGTTTTTTTAATCAAACAACCATCTCTAAGTCATAATCCAATGTATGTGTGTATATATATATATATATATATATACACATATATATACACACATATATATACTGACCATTCAGGATCTAAACAATTGATTAATGGAAATAGTCATTAATAGCCATTGACCGGATACAATCGATCAAAATGATTAAAATGGCAGAGGGCTCCCTTAGAGATAATAGGGTAAGGAGGGCCGCTTCTTCTCCATGTCAAGAGAAGCCAGTTTGTGCAGGCTCCAGCATCTGTTTCAGATCCCTCCCTGCTCGTTTCCCCCGAGAGCTGTTCTGGGCATGTCCCACTGGGAGACTCCAGGGAAGACCCAGAACAAGCTGAAGGGACTGTGTCTCTCAGCATGGATAGGGAAGTCTGGTTGTCCCTGTATAAACTACTGCCACCACAACCCAAATGGAAATGGATGGAAACAAGCTGTTGCAGAAGTGCAAGCTCACCCTATACTCCAAAACATACATTATCAAATTGTTTTGGATTAGAATTACATTTTTAGATGTAGCGATGTATAGACAATAAGACATAATGAGGTCATGTTACAATTACTATGTCTGGGCAGGGATCAAATAACCAACATATGGCTTATAAATGTAGAATGGGCCATGGTAAGGAGGACAATGCATGAGTCAAGCTAACCCAAGTCATTTGGGGAAATGAATAGAGTTGTCAAAACGTATATCTACAAGGGGTGTACTAGCAAGGAAACCAGCTGGTAAAAATGTCACTAAACTGAGCCTTCCGATGTCCAAATCTAATGTGCAGCCATCACATTTAATACTGTACACTAACAATAACAACTTAGTCTGGTGCGTGCGTGAATGGTTGGTGGTAGTCAGAGGGGCCGATGGAATATACTGGTTACCTCGCTTTTGTCAGTGTACCCTAGGGCAGCTGTGGGACCATTAGTAGTTTATCACCATCGTGTATGGAGTGAATGAATAAGACACGTGAAGAGTCTGAGTGTCCAAAAGAGGCTATACAAAACCAATGCATTATTATGATGATAAACCTATAGCACTGCAGTTACTTGGATTACACTACTTGATTACATATGGCTGGGGTAAGTCTTGTCTTGTAAACTGTTGACTCAACAGTTATCATTTGACTATAACCAAATGATTCTTAGCTCACTAAACTCTATGAAAAGCAACTGTTCCAATAAACAAATTGTAACCACATCCTCTTCACTCTAGTTGCATGTTGAACCACAAGACTACAGAGCATCCACTCGACCATAGGTGTGCAAGTGAAGACACAATTTAACCATATGCATGCATTACTAGAAAAGGGTGAAGTTATTTAGGTAAAGAGTGTGTTAGTTTAACCATGTGGGCACTAGAAAAGCAGCTACAACACAGCAGCATACAGTTCATGTTGGATGACAGATACAAATTACACTGTCGTATGCATATAACCTTTAATGAAACAGTAATACCCCTTTTGTAAAGATTTTCTGAGATGATTGTGGCCACTTGAGCAAGATGATAAGGTCGTGGCTGTCACATAGTTATGTATTAATCTATTACAATTAACATTTGTAAACACGGCTTTGGAGAGGAAGCCCACCACAAACACCCATGTGTGTGCTGTAGCAGACATCATTTAAGCAGAATACCTGATCAAATATGCTTACCTGGGCTCAGGGAGGATAATTTTCTTGCTGGCTCGGGCCGCTGGAGTAGATTTGCTCTTCTCCATCGCCATCAAGTAACTCACATCGGCGAGCACCGCTTCTAGGTCCGCCATTTTCAACCCTGGAATGATCTAATTGATGAAAGACTGGGTTCGATGGGGTTGTATTAGGGGATCAGAAAACAAAGTCCTTCAGATATGAGCAGCATCAATGGTCGAGCTGGGTGACAGGAGCAGTGGAGCGAATAACAAGATAAATGTGGCGTTGCCTTGGTGGTTAATTTCCCCTCAGATCATTATATAAAAATCCCGTTTTGAGCCATTAGAAAGCTGGCGACAGGTCAACACAAAAACAAACAGCAGTGCAGGGTCACAGACCTTGCACTTGTCGTTTCAAGTCTAAAATGTGCATCAAAACTGGAAAGCAGAATTACAGCTGGGGTTTAACGCAGCACTTCCTTGGTTGTACTGCTGTAATGTGGCAAATACGCAAATAGTTACAAGAAAGGATGGGTTGTGAAACAGCTGTCAACTCCTACAGGTCTCGGGAGGTTGACGGCAGAGCCCAGTGGATGGAAAGGGACGAGTTTTCTGCATGTACCTCTGTCTTTATCATGTCAATAGAAGCAGGACTGTTGGAACCAGGCTGTTTGCGATCACACGCTGCACTGTGACAGTCGCTTCTTCCTTTTTCTAAGAATAGTAAAAACAGCTCAGTTGAATTCAGCGCTTGCTCGTCCTTTGCCCCACAAAACCCTTAAATATATATATATCTATATCACCAACGTAATGGCAGCAGCACTCCCGCACTCACACCGCTGAGAGGGTGGCCCAGAGTCATGTTGGAGACCCACAGATCCACGCACTGCAGTTGTTTATGATGCCGCGGTCGCTGCTTCCTGTGTAATGGTTAAGGTTCCATATCCAATCATCAATCATCAAAACGTCGCCAAAATGGTGCAGTAAACCGTGTGATCTCGCATCAAACCCAGGTCAAAAACGTCTCTTGGTTAAAAGGACATAGACAGACTCCACAGTGCTTGAGCAGGGCCGTTCTCCCCTCAGTATTTCTGGTGTTTGGTTCATGTGCTAGTTAGCTTCTCCGAGACGTGCTAGCAAAGAGAGACTTGTTAGCCAGCGGGCTAACTAAACGCGAGGTATGTGACACCAGTCGCTATGCGCATCTACGCTATCAAATACCCCACACAGGGAGCATCCAGGGTTGTTCGTTGGTTGAAGGCATCAAGATTAACACTGGCACGATTTCAGACACCGATTTAGTTGGTTAATAAGCTAGCGAAGGCGAGTTAAGTGGCCTGTCTGAAAGGGGAAGTATTTGCACCCTCCCCACAGCAGTTTCCGTGAAAGTCCAGGTTAAAAAACACACAATGCAAAAAATATCAACTTAATCCACATGTGCATGTATTGATCCGGAGGTCCCCGCAGAGACCATGCACAGAGAGCTGCTGTCTGAGGGCTGACCGTGGCGCAGACTGACTGTGGAGGAGGGGAGGGTTCATTGCGAGATGATGGCACTTGCCCACCGACACTGCTGGTTCTGAGACTTTTATTTATGAAACGAGAAAACGTACTCAACATATGCGTATACTTGAGACACGTGGACAAACCAGAGACTGATATGATTTCCTGCCCTCTACACAAATGTTGAGTTGACTGTGTGTGTTTCAAGATGCAATTTGGTCATTATTTTTATACATTTATTGGATATAGCAACAGTACATTTTAGTCTTGCAGTTTATATTTTGTAATTTTGTTATTTTCAATTGCAGAGGTTGTACTGCCAGTCTGTGTCCCATGTCTATGCTCAACCTGGACATCTTCAGCTCCCTCTCACATTGCAATATGGAAAGTTTCAAAACCAGGACTGGCTCTGACAGGAACATGAAGGTAATGGACTCTTGGTGTATTGTAGAAATGTCTACGGCCCACTAAACATAATTAATACTGGAAAATGTTTATTAACACAAACTGGTGAATTTATGCATCTGATTTAATAGCCGATCCCATCTGCAGAGTTAAAAAAGCACTTAAAATTTCCACTAATTAACGTGGGTATCATTTTTCGGAAATTCCAAATATTTAACGGAATAATTGTGTTATACACTGAATCAAATGCGTCAGTCAATTTTGATGGGAATGCAGCGCCTTCCCTCGGCCATTGGTTGTAATGCAGGTCCTTATTCCGTATGCCAGAACTACATATGTACTTTTCCTGTATTTAAAAAAACCGAGTTGACGTACCAAATTGATTTTACTGATGCCAAACACTTAGTGAATACAATATAGCTTATGATTACATAATGGTTTTGCTATAATTCTGTTTATTTTGTTGGCTGTTTATCACTCTGCTTCGAATAAAAAATGACACATTGTAAAAAGTGAATGGGGTTTAAGAAATACAGTTTATTCAGCAATAGGAAGCAGCAGTGGTCAAAAGAGAGGGGGTTACATGGGAAAGGGCCTTGTATAAGTGGTTACTGCTGAATACGGCGGATGGACTGGATTTGAGGGGTCTGGCAGTGGGATCCAAACTCCCTGAAGTGTTTGTACTCTCCACAGTGACGATCACACTCCATGATGTACTGGTATCCACGATATCCAGGGTACTGGTAGCACACAAATCTGTACAAGGAAAAGAAAACACACTGTAACTTTCTTGACATGTAGAGGAACTTTAGTACCTTAGAACTTTAGAACTTTTGGATTAGTGAAGAAACTTACGCTCCAGACTGGACCTTGAAGGAACCAACTTCATTGTTGCACCAGCCCATGGCCTGGAGTGAGGGGTAATCGTCACTGAGCTCGCCCTTGCGAGCAAGGAAGTTCTCACGCTCATAGATGGTCATACGGCATTCTCTGTGGTTCTGCAAAAAAATAAAATGTCCATTAATGCACATTCAGATACTGTAGATTAAATTGTCAGCTTAGGCAAAACTCTTACAGCACAGGCAATAGGCCTGAAGGAGGTCATCCTCTCGATGTGGTAGGCATTGCTTCCGCCAAAAGCATCGCACTGAGGATACTCTCCTCTCTCCAGCACAAACTGCTGTCCCTGGTAGGAGGCATGCTCATAACCCACCCAACTGAGGAAGACATTCAGAATGTTAGAATTAGGAGCCTTGTTTACGTTAATTTTAGTAAAATAGACTAGGTTTTACAGGACATAGTATTTTGATATTTGGGCGGAAAGTTAATGAACAATTATATTGATAAGCGATTACTAAAATAATTATTCTTTGGATTAATCAACTAGTTTATTAGAAGCAAATTTGCAATTCATTTCTCAATTTGACTTTAAAAAAGCTTAATTGAACGCTTACGCTCCGCTCTCCACTCTCAGGGAGCGCACGCTCTCAAATCCAAACTCCATCACGTTGCAGCACTCAGAAGTGAACTCATGGCGGCGACCCTGGAAGCACTCCTCGTCGTAGACAATGATCTGGAGGTGATGTGCACATTAATTAGAATTACTAGATGTATATTAAACATGACCAGAGAAACACACAGTTTTAAAACTACAAGGACACAAATGAAATAACATTCACAACTTTACTATCAACATTTAGAAATGTTTACACACAGCTCCAAATGTACCACTGTGTATAGCAAAGGCATACCTTCCAGTGGCCGGAAAACTTGGTACAATGGTGAGTCATCTTGGCTGAAAGAAAGAAATAAATCACACTATGGTCATTGAAAAATACATTTGCAAAAAACATTATGCTGTTGTAGAGTATATGTTACAATTTGACCTGGTTAAAGTTGCTTCAGGATACTAAATAAAATCAATTGGCTGTACATTATAAAAGCTTTAGCTGTATGTGAAAGAGTGTAAAATGAAATAATAAATCACTGGTTCTGCACGTTCCTCTAGACTTGGATGTGTCTATACATACTTTTAGCTTTAGCTTTTATGACACAACAATCCCATGTGGAGTAATGGGCAGATGTACTTTGCTAAAGCTGGACTATCAGTGGGACTTGGACTCACCTTGATTTGATGCTCTGGGGATGTCCTGCCGTGAGAGTGAGAGCAGCCACGCGCCCCCACCCTTTTAAAGCCTCCCCATGCTGAAAGCTCCGGGTCAGCAGCAGGGAGGGGCTTATTCTTTGTCACTAACAACAAAAGTGACATTTATTTGTAATGGGGTAGAACTGCAAACATCACATTATTGCTACAGGATATCAATTTTAAGTAGAACTCCATGAGTGGTGTGTTGAGGAGGATTTTGCCACGTATGTTTGTGTTACTATATTGCAATGTGTGTGACACTGTGACTTCATCATTTTGATCTTGGGCGAATAAAACGTGACTATGTCAAAGGAAGCAAAAGTGCTCTATGATTTGATATTATAGTGATGGGTGATGTCGCATGTTGATGAAATTGAGGAAGGTAATGTTACATAAATACCAGTAAATATTGCCACATAAAACAATGTTATTATTGCATTTTTTCTTTCTATTTCAGGTTTTTATAGGATTCAGGGTTTGTTAATAAAGTCATGCACAGAATGGATAACCTTTCACAAAGAGTTTTGCAGGATAATAATCCATAATCAAAACAATATTAAAGTAAAAGAAGTTACCATGGATAACTGTTTTTCCTGTAAACTATTATTTCATAACAATTATGGAGCCTTGTTACAGCTACAAATAAAAACCGCATTGTTCTGTGGGGTTTATTTGTCATATATTGTTTGTTTGTAGTTTTCCACCAGGGGACATGGGATCATGAAAGTGCTTTTGAACTTTTTAACATTAATAAGCTATTGTTGTATAGTTCAATAGTTGTGTTGGAGGCTAAGAGGAAGGATTACCTCCACATTCCACCTTTCCACATGCACTGTAGCATATGGCTGGAGCCCCGCCTCACATGCAGAAAATGCTTTACTCAGTGGTTTCTTTTGACGGTGAAGTGCTTACAGGCTGGCCAGAGAGAGGCCGGCAGTGTTTTCTGGGCTTCATGATGACCCGTGGCTTTGGTGCTGTCCACTATGATGACGAGAGCCTTTTCATTGTGCTCTGAGCCTCCAGGTTTGGCCTTTGCCAGAGTATAAAAGCTTGTGGAGAGAGTTGAAGGGACCAGCACAAGCCAGCCACTCTAACACGGCACTACAAGCTATACTCACGCAGGTAAGGATATATGCAGACACACGGCATAACAGTGTATTGCAAGGATGACCACTCACTCCCAGCAAGCCATACTGATTCAAACTTTCCTCATCTGGGAAAGTGGTCAGATTAATGGCTTCAAAGCTCAAACATGAAATTAAAAAGCATCATGAACTCCCATAGTGTTATTGTTTTACTTATTTATCTGTTTGTTTCATCTAAGACTTTCCTGAGCCCCTCACTATGTCTCAGTCTGCCAAGTCCGCCTCCAACCAGGGCACTGACGCCAAGGACAAGGGAGCCCCTACTCCTGCTGCTTCCAGTAAGGCCACCAAGACTGGAGAACCCGGAATGGGATCCTACAGAGTGAGTTCAGACTGATTTTTACTGAGCATTGTGATTTAGTGTACCCAAAAATAGTGCTTCAATGAAGACAACTACTAGTAATTTGAATCTCTATATGAGCAACTGTGCAAAATCGTACACGACCTCTATTAAAGTAAAAAGTGTTGGCATCTGCTGATGGGTATATAACGTCTCTCCCCGGCAGATCATGCTCTTCGACCAGGAGAACTTCCAGGGAAGAATGATTGAAGTCCAGAATGAGTGCATGAACGTTTGTGACCGTGGCATGGATAGAGTGCGTAGTATCATCGTGGAGTGTGGCCCGTAAGCTAACACACTCACATGCCCAGGTTTACTTACCATATATCTGTATACCAATGACTCATATTCTTCATATCTTCCCTCTTTTCTCTTCTCTTCTTCTCACTTGTGCCTCTCTGCACCTGGTGCCCCTCTTTCTCCAGCTTTGTTGCTTTTGAGCAGAGTAACTTCCGTGGGGAGATGTTTATCCTGGAGAAGGGAGAGTATCCTCGCTGGGATACCTGGAGCAACTCCTACCGTAGTGACTGCCTCATGTCCCTCAGGCCAATCCGCATGGTATTCTTGAATATCACTGATCATTCACATAATTGTTTTGTTCTGACAAATCACCAAAAGAACTTCAAAACCTTGGTATTTGTCTACATAGGACAGCATGGAGCACAAGATCTGCCTGTATGAGCTCTCCGACTTCAAGGGCAACAAGATGGAGATCCAGGAGGATGATGTGCCCACCCTCTGGGCGCACGGCTTCTGTGACAGAGTGGGCAGCGTGAGGGTGCCTGGAGGAGCGTAAGTGCACAAACAGTGATTAGCTCAGTGTGGATACTGCTATCTTGTACTCATCATTGTAGCTTTTCGCTAGGTTAAAAAGTCTGTGTCTGTGTTTATACCAGCCTGACCATGACAAAAAGCAGCCTGAGAACTTGTACCCATAAAAGCAGAGCTCTGTGCTATAAATGTTCCTTAGACGTTGCTCTCTGTGAAGCTGCAGGCCCGTAATGACTTACAATGTAGTGGCTCATGAAAAATAGCCTTTCATGTCATCACAAGGTTGACAGCTGACTGCATGGCATTTTGTTTGTCAATAAATCTCTATTTTAAGCAACTATGTTGATAATGTATCCAAGCAACAAACATGCAGATACAGTAGCTTGAAATGTAATCTTTAGAAACTCAAAATGTCAAACAGAATCTAAGAAACACATCTATTACTATTACTATTACTAACAGTATTTCTTCTCCTCTCTCAAACACAGCTGGGTTGGTTATCAGTACCCTGGCTACAGAGGATACCAGTACCTGTTTGAGTGTGGTGATTACAGACACTACAACGACTTCAGTGCTTTCCAGCCCCAGATCCAGTCCATGCGCCGCATCAGGGACATGCAGTTCCACCAGAGAGGAGTATCCAACAGATCAGTGAGTGGATGCAAAACAACTTCCTTCAGCTAAACGCAGACAAAACTGAAATGATTGTCTTTGGTCCCCAGAAACAAAGAGAGAGCGTCATCTGTCACCTACAGTCTCTCTCCCTAAAACCTTCAAACAAGGTCAGAAATCTAGGGGTAATACTGGACTCAGACTTAAATTTTAATAGCCACATCAAATCAGTAACATCAGCAGCTTTTTACCATCTAAAAAACATTGCCAGGATCAAAAACATAGTGTCTAAAGCAGACTTGGAGATTCTTATCCATGCATTTGTCTCCAGTAGGTTAGACTACTGCAATGGCCTGCTCACAGGTCTGTCCAAACAGGCTGTAAAACAGCTGCAGTACATTCAAAATGCAGCAGCTCGAGTCCTGACAAGAACCAGGAAGTACGACCACATTAGTCCAGTCCTCAGGTCTCTGCACTGGCTTCCTGTGGCTCAGAGAATAGACTTTAAAACAGCTCTGCTTGTGTACAAGTCTCTCCATAGCCTCGCACCAAAATATATTAGTGACATGTTAGTCCCATATGAACCAGCCCGGACTCTGAGGAGCACAGGGACTGGACTCCTGTTAGTGCCCAGAGTCAGAACTAAACATGGGGAGGCTGCTTTTCAGATTAATGCTGCTAAAATCTGGAACAGTCTTCCTGAAGATGTGAGACAGGCCTCCTTTCTGACAATGTTTAAAACCAGGTTAAAGACGGTTCTGTTTAACTGTGCATACAACTGAGGGATTTTATATTTTTATCTTTCTTTTTAATGTTCTGTGATAATTTATGATTTTAATGCTTTCTTGTTTTGTTCAGCACTTTGAATTGCCTTGTGTATGAATTGTGCTATATAAATAAACTTGCCTTGCCTTGCCTTGCCTTGAGGTCTCCCATCATAGTGCTAACCAGGCCCTGCCCTGCACAGCATCAGAGGTCTGATGAGATCTGTCTTCTACATGCAGGTATGGTCAAAATGAAATGATCTCAATACTAGACTGGTTCAGAGCCATCTCAGCCTGGAGCAAGTGCTAGTTACCATAGCAACATTGTTTACTTGCAGCAGTTAGCATTTTATGTATATTAACCAGTTTTGGCATTTATTAACAATAAAAACAGTATTTATTACTAGATTTTGATCAAAGTAGAGAAAAACTAGAACTATTTTTTGTTACTGTTACTAGCCTGGGAGTTCTACTTGTTTCAGAATTCTGGGAGTCCTCGTGCGTGAGTAAGTGAGTCAGTAATCTTTATTCATATAGCTCCTTTCACAGACCAGAGTCACAAAGCGCTTTACATTTGTTGTGGGCATTTGTCTCTCACTCCACACAGATGGGAGCGGGGTCGCCACAGGAGGCACATGCCAGACCTATTGTACAACACATGCCAGACCTATTGTACAACAGGTACAATAGGTTTAGAGGTAGGGGAAACCGGAGCACCCAGAGGAAACCTATATAGACACAAGAAGAACATGCAAATTCCACACAAAAACAGGAGTTGAAATCGAACCTGCAGGACTTTCTTGCGGTGAAGCACAAACGCTAACCACTCTGCCACCTTGCTAGGCAAGGCAAGGCTTGTGTATGAATTGTATAGCACAATTCATACACAAGGCAATTCAAAGTGCTGAACAAAACAAGAAAGCATTTAAATCATAAATAATCACAACACATTCAAAAGAAAGATACAAATATAAAATCCCTCAGTTGTATGCACAGCTAAACAGAACTGTTTTTAACCTGGTTTTAAACATTGTCATTGAGGAGGCCTGTCTCACATCTTCAGGAAGATTGTTCCAGATTTTAGCAGCATGAATCTGAAAAGCTGCCTCCCCATGTTTAGTTCTGACTCTGGGCACTAACAGGAGTCCAGTCCCTGTGCTCCTCAGAGTCCGGGCTGGTTCATACGGGACTAGAGGTGCAACAGTTCATCACTGATCCGTGATCCGTTCGGTTCAACGTCTTCGGTTCGGTACAGACGTGATCCGCGGTTTGATTTATGAAAAAAAAGTTGTGCGCACGTTGTTCAGTCCACACACAGCGCGGTCATTGCGAGCGGAGGAACAGAGATGCTTGAAAGCCACGCGTCATTTAAATCCCCAGTATGAGAGCATTTTGGCTTCACTGTAAATACACTGATCATTAATATTCAACAAAACTGTCACGATGTGTAAGCACTGTGGCACAAGAAAGACATGAGTGAAAAAAGCGTCTCAACGACCGCTTATTGTCGCGGCATTTAAGCAGCTCCTTTACGCACAGTCAGACCGGGCTAAAGTCAACTCTCCCGCGCATCCTCAGCTGCGCTCACGACTGACGCTCGGACGTCCCGCGGAACCTATAATAGATCCATGAGCGGAACCGCTCACTTCATCACCGCAGACTGGGAGATGAAAAGTTTGGCGCTGCAGCCCCCTCTACGACAGTCACACAGTCACACAGCGCAGGTACTGACACAAGCAGCGGAGGAATGGAAGACAAAGGCCCAGTACTAATATCCCAGTCACAACTGATAATGCCAAAAATTAAATAAATGCAGTGATGGAGGCTGGGCCCAGAATGGAGCGCCTCCTCGGGAGAATAATAATAATAATAATAATGCATCGGTTTTATATAGCGCTTTTCTGGACACTCAAAGACGCTTCACATGTGTCATTATTCATTCACTCCATACACGGTGGTGATAAACTACTGCTGTAGCCACAGCTGCCCTGGGGCACACTGACAGAAGCGAGGCAACCAGTATGCGCCATCGGCCCCTCCGACCACCACCAACCATTCACACACACACCAGACTCATTCTAGGCAATGGGGGTGAAGTGTCTTGCCTAAGGACACAACGGCAGTTTGGCACTTTACAGCCGCAGCCGCCCCACTGTGGCTGGTGTTCCCAGAGGTTAAGTGTCTTGCCAAGGACACAACGACAGTAGTCAGAGGGAGTCGATGGTGAAAGTCTTGAGCGGGGCTTGAACCCACGACCTTCTGGCTCAAAGGCCAAAGCTCTACCAACTGAGCTACTGCCGCCCGAATCAGGAAGGTGGTGTAATATATGAGGGTAAATATCCTCATAAAGTGCCTTCTTATGTTGCACTTTGTGTTGTTTTTCATTAATATGTTAAATAGACATAATTGGATGGATGGAATATTCCATCCATCCATCCATCCATTTTCTTCCCCTTAATTCATTTCTAGGTCAGGGGGGGGGGGGGGGCAGTCAGAGCAGGTGCCGAGTCCACATGAGCTGTGTTTATTAAAAAGACAACACTTTTTTTTTTGAAAAATGAACCAAAAAATGAACCGAAACGTGGCCTCTGAACCGAGGTACGAACCGAACCGTGATTTTTTCAAACCGTTGCACCCCTATATGGGACTAACATGTCACTAATATATTTTGGTGCGAGGCCATGGAGAGATTTGTACACAAGCAGAGCTGTTTTAAAGTCTATTCTCTGAGCCACAGGAAGCCAGTGCAGAGACCTGAGAACTGGACTAATATGGTCATACTTCCTGGTTCTAGTCAGGACTCGAGCTGCTGCATTTTGAATGTACTGCAGCTGTTTTACAGCCTGTTTGGACAGACCTGTGAGCAGGCCATTGCAGTAGTCTAACCTACTGGAGACAAATGCATGGATAAGAATCTCCAGGTCTGCTTTAGACACTATGTTTTTGATCCTGGCAATGTTTTTTTTTGCTACTGCAGCGCTTTTAACTAATATACTGCTGGATGTGTCAAAAAACACCTCCTGATTACAATGAGATTCTTGTAAAATTTCCCAGACTCCAAGACAGGCTGGGTCTTTCACAGACCAGAGTCACGAAGCAGTTTACTATTGTTGTTTTTTGGGCATTTGTCTCTCACTCCACACACAGATGGGAGCGAGGTCAGCAGTACAGGAGGCGCATGCCAGACCTATTTTACATGTTTTTAGTGGTAGGGGAAACCGGAGTACCTGGAGGACACCTACGCAGACACAGGGAGAACATGCAAACTCCACTCAGAAAGGCCCTGATCCAACCAAGATTCGAACTCAGGACCTTCTTGCCGAGGAGCGAGAGTGCTTTCCACTCAGCCACCGTGCCGCCCATGCCCACAGTTATACAGACTATAGGGAGGGTCATAATAATAGCTTACTAATGTAAATACACAGCATAAGCTAAAATATAAGTTTGGTCAAATAAATTAGACTTATGCATTTTTAAATTCTTGTGTGTGGTCCTGCATGCAACACCTGTGACAAACTATTTTGCACTTTTCTATTGTTTTCACCCTAACTTCACTTCTAGGCTGTTACCAGTTCACATCCATTTCCTCTTGACTGTTGTCTGTGACACATGCTTTGCCCTGTCTGTTGTATCTGTATTCTTAATCCAGTTCAAACCAGTTTTTGTTTATCAGGCAGACAGAAGCAGCCTGTATTGGAGAAGCCAAAACATTATCCACGTGACCTCTGTCATCTCGTGTGTATGCGGGACCTCAGTGTTATGTGTGCACTGCAGGGAAAGGTAAGGCGTAACCAAACACACCAGACTGGTGACTGCGGCATAATAACAGGTCTCATCAAAGACCAAGAGAACCATAATCAATTGGTTTGATTTAACAGATATTTATGTGGAAGGTCCCAAAAGACAGAGTTAAACTGTATCATAAAGAACATAGAAATCACATTGTATTATCACATTAACCACATGCTAAAGTCAGAGATTTTGTACTTATTCTTCTCTTCTTTTTTTTGCAAAGTTGGAGATTTTGTATTTAATTCTTGCTTCTTTGTTCTGCTAAAGTTGGAGATTTAAGATTTGCTTCCTTCTAATGCTAAAGCCAGACATTTAACACTTGCTTCTTTTTATGCTAAAGTTAAAGATTGTATTTTATTCTATTTTAGCATAAAGTTATTGTTCATTTTTCTTGTGTTGAGTGCTCCTCTTTCCTACTATTCTGTAACCGGTGATGCAACACATACATTTCCTCACTGTGCGACAAATGAGGAATTCTTAATCTAATCTTTATTATCGCATTATCGACACAGTATATCAATGTGCACTTCAGTTGTATGAGCCCCGAGGTTTTAAAGCTGGTGTTTTTAGCTGTTTTTAACTAGATTTCATGGGACCATCCCAGTTTTCAAATCCCAGTTTGACCTATAAACACGCTTTTGTTAACATATGAAACAAACCGTGTAATTTCTTCAGCAATAACAGGTTTGAGCGCGCGCCAGAGGGAAGATTAGCAAATGAATAGGCAGAAAAATATTATTATTATATAAACTTTTCTCTTTATGCTGTACTGAAACAACTGCCATTAAGAGAATTTCTCCACTCTTTTTTTAGAGTTCTTGGGCTACAGAAGGAATTAGGTCAGATGCTCATTTGTCTGGTAACAGCACAGACAGAAACTGAAAACACACAAAGATCTATAGAGGGAGGAAAAAGTGCAATCCCCACCATGAGAGTAAATCTACACCAAGTTTTCTTATAAAATAAACCTTTATTTATCAAAAAATGATCATGTTATTAATAATATAATTCACAAAATGGAAGAAACAGCAACAGAGCATAAGAAAACAAAATCTAGTGCAAAAAGAAAATCACATAGAAAAATATATTGCACTTGGTATTTAGAAGTTTTAGGTAGAAGTCTTTGAAATTGTTTTAAATAATCTTTCAATTTGACGTATTTATCTGTAAACATTATATATTTTTATGCTTTGATATGATGTCCTAAAGCATGAACCTTCAGCTATCGTCCAGCCTTCTACCCTAATCAGTTTGGTTGGTTCCTGTGGTTGGCCGGACTTGTGCTTTCTCTCCTTTTAGAGTTTAAACCTTGTTACCCATGAGTTATTCAATGCTTAAGATGGTCATTCATGAAAAAACAAACAAAAGCATTAATCTCACAAGGCCTGTTTTTGCTCATAACTGCTCATATCTCGTCTTTGTTCAAGGAAAAGTTTGGCATCAACCTAAAATTGATACCGCTGTCTCAAACACATGGGCACAGAAAGCTTGTAGCCCGGTGTGAATGTGCCTTTATGATTTAAAAGTAGCCAAGTATTTGTGAACAGTCTAGCATATAAAGCTGAGTAAAAACATCCATAGAAAACAGTAATAACGGTATGTGCAAATCTCATTGTAAGGCAGATGTGCCACCACTGGGCAACTTGTCCATGTGACGCCAGAGGACGGATGGAGAAGATCCGGGTCTCTATCCCTGGTCCACTCATCCAGGGTCACCGAATACTCACTTTCAGTCATATTCTTGGTGATATGTGTGGTATTCTGGTGCGAAGGCTGTTTGGGCTGTCACTGTCTGGAGCGGGAGCAGCTTGCAGATGCAGTCTTGCCGTTGTCAGCGAGACGGGCACACATCAGGCCTTCTCAGATCCGAGCTCCCACAGTCCTCAGGGGCAGGGTACGGGTCCACCTGAACCGCAGCAGATCAGAGTTATCAACATGTTCTAACTTCACCCTTAGCTGAGCAAAGAGCAAAACCCATAGCAGCTGACCAACACATTCTGAGGAGATGTCCATGTGTATAAATGAAACTCATATTATGTTTCAAAGCCTCAGCATGTACCCGAGGTACACTCACAATCAAATGTATGGATGTTGCAGCTGTAGTTAATGCTTTCATCAATCTGATATTTGTCTATTTTTAAAACTGTTTACTCAGTGGAGGTCATATAAGTAGAGGAGGGCGTGCACTGTACCTCGGAGTAGAGTGGTGGGGGCAGATATCTGAACTCTGTGATGTAAGAGAGTACAGAGGCAGGGTCCTCTCCTTCTGAGTCATGCCTATCACAGCCACGCAGGCAGTCTCGCCTGTGAGACTCTGATATGGCCAGGTCGCTGTAACTTGGAGGAGCTGCCAAAGAATTGCAGAATTGTTAAACATGTTCTTAATGTGCTTAGAGAGTAGTGAGACATGTGTTTACATACCCTCTGGAAGGTCCGCCAGGCCCAGCCAGCTCATCGCGCTGCAGTTGCTGCTGATGCTGGATGTACGTGAAGCAGAGGCGTAAAGAGGTATGGTTCCGATCACCAATGGTAATGACAGCGACAAGTTTAGCCCCCCAGGAATGTCCACGTACACCTGTGGGACAACTACATTAAATAACTTTGTCTTCCTATTAGGACTAAAGGTTTGGCATGAAAGTGTGGGGGAGTAAATAAAAATGTATTCCAAATATATTATAATATTTATATAAAGCGCCTTGTAGACGCTTTGTTGAGTGCAATGTAAAGAACGATGCATACATCTGAAACTCAGGACACAGTGGTGGTAACTCACTCACATTTAAGATTTACAATAGAGAATGTGGAGAGTTTACAGCCTCTGCTGTCTTTATGTGGTATTCTCAACAGTCTCCCAACACAGTATTAACCAGTTTTCACACCACTTAACTTCTGTAATCTAACAAGATCAGGCTTTGACAGGCAGGTGTGCCCACTAGTAGATTTCAGATAAATTAACAGTAATCCAAAATATATAATTGCCAATTACCATGAATCAGTTCTTTCATAGAACTCCACTGAATATACTTCATACTGAATATATTCTTTAAATGTTCTAAACACAGTAGTACTTTGCTTAGAACATTAAAAGCAAATTTTGAGACACGTCCATCATAGGTACACTTCAACTGTGAGAGACAGAATGTGAAAAAAAAATCCAGGAATTCACATTGTAGGATTTTTAAAGAATTTATTTGTAAATTATGGTGGAAAATAACTATTTGGTCACTTCAAACAAGGAAGATCTCTGGCTCTCACAGACCTGTAACTTCTTCTTTAAGAAGCTCTTCTGTCCTCCACTTGTTACCTGTATTAATGGCACCTGTTTGAACTCGTTCTCTGTATAAAAGACACCTGTCCTAAGCCTTAAACAGTTAGATTCCAAACTCCACTATGGCCAAGACCAAAGAGCTGTCAAAGGACACCAGGAAAATAATTGTAGACCTGCACCAGACTGGGAAGAGTAAATCTACAATAGGCAAGCAGCTTAGTGTGAACAAATCAACTGTGGGAGCAATTATCAGAAAATGGAAGACATACAAGACCACTGATAATCTCCCTCGATCTGGGGCTCCACGCAGGATCTCATCCCGTGGGGTCAAAATGATCATGAGAACGGTGATCAAAAATCCCAGAACCAAATGGGGGGACCTGGTGAATGATCTGGTAGTGTGTTACCATCAGTTACCATCAGTAACACACTACAACGACAGGGAATCAAATCCTGCAGTGCCAGACGTGTCCCCCTGCTGAAGCCACTGCATGTCCAGGCCCGTCTGAAGTTTGCCAGAGAGCACATGGATGATATAGCAGAGGATTGGGAGAATGTCATGTGGTCAGATGAAACCAAAGTAGAACTGTTTGGTATAAACTCAACTCCTCGTGTTTGGATACTGAGTTGCATCCCAAGAACACCATACCTACTGTGAAGCATGGGGGTGGAAACGTCATGCTTTGGGGCTGTTTTTCTGCTAAGGGGTCAGGACGACTGATCCGTGTTAAGGAAAGAATGAATGGGGCCATGTATCGTGAGATTTTAAGCCAAAACCTCCTTCCATCAGTGAGAGCTTTAAAGATGAAACGTGGCTGGGTCTTCCAGCATGACAATGATCCCAAACACACCGCCCGGGAAACGAAGGAGTGGCTCCGTAAGAAGCATTTGAAAGTCCTGGAGTGGCCTAGCCAGTCTCCAGACCTCAACCCCATTGAAAATCTGTGGAGGGAGTAGAAAGTCCGTGTTGCTCGGCGACAGCCCCAAAACACCACTGCACTCGAGAAGATCTGCATGGAGGAATGGGCCAAAATACCAGCTACTGTGTGTGCAAACCTGGTAAAGACCTATAGTAATTGTTTGACCTCTGTTAATGCCAACAAAGGTTATATCACAAAGTTTTGAGTTTAATTTTTGTTATTGATCAAATACTTATTTTCCACCATAATTTACAAATACATTCTTTAAACATCCTACAATGTGAATTCCTGGATTCTTTTTCACATTCTGTCTCTCACAGTTGAAGTGTACCTATGATGAAAATTACAGACCTCATTATTTTAAGTGGGAGAACTTGCGCAATCGGTGGCTGACTAAATACTTTTTTTGCCCCACTGTATATGTACAGGATATATTTATTCTCATGACAACAGATCCACAGTTATGTGACACATAATGTCACCATGTTCTTAAAATGTGTAAAACACATTACTTTGAAAAAACCTGTACCAGCTTTAGAGCACATTTTAGAAGAGGCCAGTCTTAAAAGGACACAACTAAAAGTATTTATGATGTTGAAGAATGGGAGGGAGTGGTGTGGCGGAGGTCATGGCAGGAGTTCTCAGGAGCAGCTCCACAAAGTAACCTACAGTATTATCTGTGTCTGACACTCACCATAAGTACATACTCCACTTTGATGATGGGACAGTCCAGGATGGAGGGGGATACAGGGGGGATCTTGAGCATTTTCCCTTCCCAGCTCTGGCTCTTGCCCTGAGGTAGAGGATCTCCTCGCAGATTGGACACCAATTGCTGAATTTCTTTGCCCTTGCCCTTGGCGTAAAACGTCTGTGTCTGATAGAGTGCAGCTTTTGGAACCACCACCCGAGTCGAGCAGTTCTCCACCTCAGCAAAGATCTGGATGGATTCACCTTAGAGAAAGGGGAGAAGATATCAGTCTGACAGACTGAGAGGGAGGAGATGGAGAAGTGTGAGTCGTAAGGAAGTTAAAGAGAAGAGTGGAAGATGGTGTGTATGAGCTGTGCCTCACCTGGTGTGTAGCCTTTTCTCTCTATCTTTGCACTCAGAGAAATGGGCCCCGAAGCACAGAACCAACAACACAGCGTCTTCTCCTTGGAACCCGCCTGCGGAGCCTGCACACACACACACAGACACAGGCACACACACGCACACACAAACACACACAGAGGCACGCACGCACACACAAACACAAACACACACAGAGGCACGCACACACACACACACAGGCACACACACGCACGCAGACACACGCACACAAACAGATACACACACAATATGTTAAAGTCTTGACGTTCCAAATGATCGGGTTATCAGTGTGGCTAGTGTCGTCCTACCAGCAGCAGTGGAGTGTTGATGTCGATGTGCTCGAACACAATGAACTCTTTCTTGGCTTTCACGGGGAGCAGCCATGGCCGGTGCAGTTCAGCTTTCACCCAGTACTTTACACTGCCATGCTTCCCTTCAAAGGAAGTGGCTAAGGCCCTAAAGTCAGAGAGGAAGGGTGGGGAGGAACAGCATGAGGACACGTGGGTGGTCTGCGGCTGACTTAATGCTCTGACACGCATCGCTAACTACACAACAGTTGGGAAGTGCATATTTACATCTGAGGCAGGTTGAAGCTGAATGCAAACTCGTGTAATCCAGTGTGCAGAACAGTCAAGCCTTCCTCTGGACCGTCTCCATCTGAAACAGAAACATCACTGTAACCGCTAAACACACACAACACACCCCAGACTGAAGATCACACAGTCACTGAGACACTGGGCCGAGAACAGAAAACAAACACATTATTTGGGGAATTTCAATGTTTAATTTGAATCATGACATACAAAAAACAAAACATTTTTATGGTGTCATCAAGTTTGTATCAATTTAAAAACATGGCCAATGTCAGTAAACACTTCAGAAACCAGCAATTTTCTTTGGAAATGCAGAGTTACATAACAAAATCAATAGCAGTTAAAATGTAAAACAAAAGGGAGGCATAGCAGACATGTATAAATAGCAGGCCTTTATAAAATAGTCCAAGTTATAAAACTAAGTTATATAGTTTTACAATTGGCCCAAAATACAGAAATTATCCTCAGGCTGTCACAAAGTTTGTTTGCAAAGAAGATGAAGTGTTAGTTTAAGTCCAGGAACAGAATGGGATCGACTATTCGACTAGAGCAGAGATCGGGATCATTTTTAGCTGAGAGCCAAAAAAGTCTCATACTTTTAAATGTGTTTATGTGGGAGCTATACACATTATTTTATTACTGTGAATACGTGGGATTTTTTCAAAACAAGATCGACGCATTAAGAGTGTAATGTTAGTCTGAGAATGTATAATATATATAAAAAATAAAAAGAAGAAATCCAATACATAAAACATTCTCTAGCCAGATGTGGCTCTTTTGATTATTTATGTCTGAGAGCCAGACACAATCATTAAAAGAGCCACATCTGGCTCCTGAGCCACCGGTTCCTGACCTCTGGACTAGACAGTCCGATCATAGCCTCCCGTTTCAGGGGAGTGACCGACAGATTGTGTTCAGTGAGAGAAGGCTGTGATCCGATCTTCACGCCCCCCCTGGTCCTGGACACAGCAGGTCCTGGAGAGATGGAAAACTGAAGCCGATCACCGCCTCATCAGAAAGTACAGTCTGTTTCCTCTGCGGCCTCTGTGAACCACGTGGTGCTGAGAGGTGAGGACGCATTCACTGACGGCCATGTATTAGATAACTTTAGATCCTGAAGATTCTAAAGTCAGGGACACAAGGGCAGGCTTCGACTCAAGGTCCTGGGTGATGGTGGGAAATGTAAAAGTCTAATTCTTTCAGTCGAGACACTTCTTCTCTGAAACAACCATATCAGTTTCCAAGTATGAACAAAGCAAAAGAAATAAAATTGCCACATTGCCTCAAAAAAGTATTATTTTGAGTAAGACATCTTAGTCTATTGTCCAAAAACGAGCATTTATAAATATCACCTTGGTATTGACATTACTTCGTGCAGTTAGTCCTGGTCGTATCAAAAGTAAGAGATCCTTTATTGTTGCCCCAGTGGAGTCAGAGTTACAGCACAGGTTACAGAACAGAAGGAACGGGGAGCACATAAATACACAATAAGATAGTGAACATTAAGCATAGATCAAAACCTTTACATTTAGCTTAATAAACCTCAATGTATAAAACTGTATTAAATATATACATTACATTTATTTCAATTTGAATTATTAATGTCATTTTCAAACACAAAACAAGAAAAAACCTAATACAGTATTCATACTGTTGGGACATGAAAAGAAAGTCAAAGTCACTTTTAACTGAGAAATAAGTGTAACATATGTGTATATAATCCTACAGTATCAAAGTACTCAAATTATACACACGCACAAGGCAGAGGTAATTAAAGAAAATGAAAATACCAACAATGGTAAATGACAAATAGAAATACCACAAGGGTAAGATCACATCCCCGAAAACAGTTATCAACATGAACTGGGACATAGATATCACGTGACTTACAACTCGCCTTCTTTATACTGTGACCAGACTTTTACTTTATAGAGAGACATGAAGCAGGAAATACTTTAACATTTAAAAAAAAACATTGTACATTGAAAAAAAGGGGGGTATTTTAAGGGTATTTTATGTATCATACGTGCTGTATTCTTGTTTGCAAAAGACATTTCAGATGTAGCACAAACGGGATGTGGGTGCGTGTAAGCCTGTATGTGTATGTGTGTGTCCACGCGCGTGCCTGTGAGCGTGCGTCTGACAAGTCACTGAGCGCGAGCAGGAGCAGACCGGTATGAACCAGACTGAGCAGCTCTTCTGGCTGGAAACTCCACATACACACACACACACACACACACACACACACACACACACACACACACACACACACACACACACACACACACACACACACACACACACACAGGCATACGCATACGCACAAACCCGCACGTCACAACTCCAAATCTGATTGGACGAGAACTCTGCATCTCAAGTTGCTATTGGCGTAGACCAGCCAGATCCCGCCCACATGAGCCTGACCGGGCCACGTGCTGACGGCGTGAGGTCCCGGGGAGAGGGAGGACCAGGTACAGGGGGCTCACCGGGGTTCACACGCAAACTTTAGTAGAATTAGCGTGTGTGTGTGTCGAGGGAAAAGCTCAACCAGGCACAGAATTTTGAGAATCAGTAACTGTTGAAAGTGTTGCATCCTTTGCTGTAAACTATGAATGCATTGTACCTGCCAAACACATTAATAATAATAATAATAATACAACATTGAATTTGGGTGAGGTCATAAACACCTGCTTTGCTCACATCCCTACACACCAATAACATAATATTAACATACTGATGCGCCCTAAATGACCACATAGACGAGCTACAAGTATAGACCAGCTCGGAGCAGGCCCTACACAAGATGTTTGCTTTGAAAGACGTAATCTCATCAGTATAACAGTTTAGATTTGCTATATGCGAGCCCCGGTGGACTTACAGCGAATACAAAACATTTTCTTTGGTATCTGCTTATCAACTAAACAAAGTGATTGTGGTTTTGAAATGTAGTCCAGGTATAGGAAGTGGTTTTTAGGGTTAGACAACAGCTGAGTCTCACTCTTATAACGCACTTGAATGAGCAGTGGTCCTCCCCCTCCCTCCTCCTCACAGCTCTCTGAACAGGTTTGAACCGCTTCTAACAAAGGGAGTTGCCTGAACTGCACTGGAAACGATGAAACTAGAGAAATGACAGAGTTCTATCCTGGTTTAAGTTTTATTTTTTACCAAACTTATCATTTAGAAACATGATTATGTAAAATTCTTCCCAAAAGACTTGAACGTGTGAGTGGCAGAGCTCAGACAGACTGGTGATGTTGAGATGAAAAGTATGTCAGACCAGGTAAAAAAAACCATAGGGGTAATGTTTATTAGGGGCAGTAAACACATTAAGGTGATGGGGTTTAGCTATTTCTTAGTGATCAAGTTAAGGCTCGCTAGGGCATCTCATATCAGCTGTTGCATCAGCACCACTCAACAGCTCCGTACCCTGATGCATACAGAAAAGTGATGAGGACGTGTAGCATATGGGCTGATAAAGGCTCCAGTCACCATCACTATTGTCATGGAGAGAATATGTCATGTAGCTATAAGAACAGCGTTATACCATAGACCAAAGATATGTGGAATATGGAAGCCCAGCTCCCTCAAAGCCCTTGTTGTGTTGTTTGCTGTTGCCACGACTGCAGCCTGTGCAGTTTCAGTAACTTTGTGCAGACTGTGTCCTGCTGCTTACCTCGATCCTCTCCGATCAAGGTGTCACAGTGATGCAAGTACTCCACTTCCTCGGTGTAGTTCTGAGTGTACGCCGTGTTGGCTCCCGCATTGCGAGACTCAGTCCATCGCACTTTGGCCACTCCTCTGGCCGTGATGTCCAAGCTCTTAACGCGGACATCACCAGTGACCTCCACTACTACGCGCCCTGACACCAGGTCCCCGCCGGAAAAGGCCGGCAGATTGTGCTCATTCAGAGAGTCGAAGAAGATGGCCAGGGCGCGGACCTTTCCTAGCACCATGGTAAAGGCCTGTGTGAACAGCTGATAGAGTCAAAGGAGGACGAGCAGGCGGTCCGGCCCGGAGCCCGCGGTGCAGCCTGTGTCCGCGCTCATCTGGATCCGCAGAGTGGCTCTCTGTCTCTCTGGGGACAGCGCCTCTCCTCCGTCAGGGAGTAGTCTGCTCTGAGTCCGATCAGAGTCTGCTCTGAGTCTGATCAGAGTCTGCTCTGAGTCTGCTCTGTAGAACAGGAGCTCTCCTCTTAAAACGCACGCGCACCTCACTGCGCACGCGTCATGCTCGACCGCCTCAGCCCTAATATCCTCAACACTCTCACATAGCTCTATACAACTTCAAGAATCCGGGGATTTATGAATGTGTTTTTGAACAGAAAGCAGGACCACGCCCCTCTTCCTCACGGTGTAAAGCCTTCGAACGTTTTTATAAACGATTCGAAATCGTATATGTAGGAAATAAGCAACACTGTGTGTTGTATATTTTGAAGTCCTCTTTTCGACCATACCTGTTTTTCAAAGCCACTGCCTCATCAGATAACATAAGATAACCTTTATTCAGTGTTTATTTTTCCAGTGTTGCATTACAGAGCAGTAGGAACAGATCAGTTCTTAATACTGCACTCATAACAAGATAAATAAATGCACTCACAAACAATATAATCCACATTTTGAGCTCATCTAATTATTGCAGTTTTATCGCAGTTTCAAGACTGTAAATTGCGTCTATCATTGCCACGACGACATGATAACAAATATGACATGGGTCCCAATGACTTTTTTGATTGGATTGCAAAAACCTTTTTCCATGAAAATAGTCATTCTTTTTTTAAATGATTAGTTCCTTGTATAAAAAACTAATGGTAATGTATTTTTTTGTTAAAATGCTCACACCTTGAGAGTTATCATGATTTAAGTGTGCGCAGCAGTGGTTCAGTTAGTAGAGCATTGGCCTTTGAGCCAGAAGGTTGTGGGTTCAAGCCACCGACACCAGCCATAGTGGGGCAGCTGTGACTGCCAAACTGCTGTTGTGTCCTTAGGCAAGACACTTTACCCCCATTGCCTAGAATGAGTCTCGTGTGTGTGTGTGGTTGGTGGTGGTTGGAGGGGCTGTTGGCACATACTGGTTACTGCGCTTCTGTCAGTGTGCCCCAGGGCAGCTGTGGCTATAGTTTATCACCACCGTGTATGGAGTGAAAGAATAATGACATGTGAAGTGTCCAAAGAGGCGCATTATTATTATCAAAGTCCTTTGGCTAAAACATAGGAGTCGTACTTAGACAATGTGTTTGAGCTACGTGTGCGAGAAGCTCCAGCAGGAATCTGAGAGTAGTACAGCAACACAGTGAGAAGTCAGTCAGAAACATGGCATTTATTGACATCAGGCTGCCAAAATTGAATTTTGGAAAAACCGTTTTTATTTGTTCCATATACAAATACAACAATTACTGTATGTCTGTTCAATGTGAGATGGTTTAGTTTAATCACAGATTCAAATATGATATAAATCAGAGTTTGTGGTCAGCACTTTTGAAAAATGGCCTTCTCAGTGAAACCGTCAAAATGCAATTCCAGTGTTTGTATGTGGGAGTGTTCATGGATATACACCCAAAACATTAGATTAAGATTAAGATTAGATTAAGAGATCCTTTATTCGTCCCACAGTGGGGAAATTTCATGGGTCAAAATATATGATTCTACAATGAACATAGTTTATTCTCATGCATTTTCTACACACTTGGGGGGCACTGAGAGAAAGATAGCGAGAGAGAGGCTCTCTGCACATTTTACTTGTGTGCACTTAAAGAAAATATGTTCCATTTCATCCATCCATCCATCCATTTTCTATCCATTTCTGGGTCAGGGGGGTGGCAGTCAGAGATGCCACCCAAGTCTCATAGCACCAGCCCCTCACTGACCCTCTGCAGGTGGTGAGTCCACAGGAGTTCCATTTCAGAATCTCATATTTGCACTTTGTGCATGACTTTGTGCTTGATTCTTTAAAGGTACTCTGTGTAATTTTTACAGTTGCTACAAATGAAAAAACATATATAAAACCAATAACAAATGTGACCTTTTGAAGAATATTCACCTCCACCATGTCTTTGAATTGTTGTCATAGGCTTAGAATTTGACTTATAAATGTCCATGAGGCTGGAGGACTCTACATGTGTCAATACGCCATCTTGAAATACGGTGGCTGATAAGGGACAAAAAAAGAGTTGGACCGGGAGTTGGGGACCACTGTCAAAGACCTCACATTGTCCTGCGAAGCTACCGTAGTACCGTAAATTACAATATATGATGTCACTGGGAGTAAAAACTACACAGTGTACCTTTAATGTTATAACATAAAACAATATTTTAAGACATGTTTTTGCTTGTACTAGATTTAGGTTAATAATGTGCATTTTGTCAGAGGAGAATGTGACTCATGAGTAAAATCTGAAGTTTAGACATAGTCACAGTTTGATCGAATTTTCCTGACACATAATGACAACTGTTGGTTACACTGTTACAACTGAAGCCTGATGAAGGCTCCCCCTGCTGGCCATATACTGACTCACACACAATTAAACTATTGGGTATTAGAAATGTTTTATTACATTCAAAGTAATTAAAAAAACAAAATGTGTGAGAATAAAGTTGAAAGTATGCAGCGTATACAACAGAGACGTAAATGTGACAGCAAAAGGCAAACATTCTTTTATAAATGCTCTTGAATAAATATCTAGTTCTATTTTTATGAACAAGTTGAGTTCAGACTTGACTCAGGTGCTTGATGTCCAATATTTAAAATATAAATACATGCAAAACAGCCTCCCATCATTTGACACACATGCAGTCTTCTCACTGGGGTAAAACATCACTCAGACATTTTCAAGTTTTTCTGCTACATCCGCGTAGTATCAGATAGATATAATGTGGTGATAACACTGTTCCAGCAAGGAGGATTTGTTCAGGGTAATGTGCAAATACTGGCCAATGGCATTGGGTAAACAGCATATAAAACCATTTGGAAGAGTGGTTCCACCACCTGCATGCACAAACAGATGTAACAACCATTGCAGCAATGACACACCTCTGTACAGGCATGCAACACACACACATGCGTTTGCATAATAGTGCTGTAGGAAAATAATTGTATCCAAAACAATAACAACATTTATATTAACATTTCTTTGAAAATAATTCAAAAATAAAATTGTTTCCATCAACAAAATCTTTAAAGACACAATAGCACACAAGCACACACAATCCACAAGTATAACAAATATATAAATAAAATACTTTGTTTTGGTATCATCTGAATATGATGTAAATGGCAGCGAGTTAGCTGGGATTTGTCCTCTTGCGTTTGTTGGGGCTTTGTCCTGGATCCACTTTGTACTCGCGATACTGCATCTGTGTCACATGAAAGTTACTGTAAACATCATTCTCTTTAATACTTCCTTCAG
Source organism: Knipowitschia caucasica (assembly GCA_964034765.1). Classification (NCBI taxonomy): domain Eukaryota; kingdom Metazoa; phylum Chordata; class Actinopteri; order Gobiiformes; family Gobiidae; genus Knipowitschia; species Knipowitschia caucasica. The sequence goes on from OZ035823.1 coordinate 12,813,459, forward strand.
ATAATCTGAAGGAAGTATGCAGCTGCGTCACAGGGTTACAGTTGTTGGGATACAGTAGAGTATTTGTGTCCTTCTGAGTCTAAAAAGTAGAATTCACAAGTAACAAAAGTCACTCTGCAACATAAAAAAAACAACCTCCATCAATATTCAAAGGGAAGATCTATTATAGCTATTATAAAGAGTGTCTATCCACGACTTTTGGAGCCTTTTTTCTGTTTCGCAGCTGCCAGTTTTGATTAAATAAAAATCTCCAATGCGTTCTGTGAGCGTCATTGGTTTATGTCATGTTTTTGTTTGTTTGTGTAACCACATGTGTGTGCACTCACCACTTGCACATCGGAGGGCACTCTGGAGAGAAAGTCAAGAAGCTCATTGTTGTCGATCATGTACGGATCCCGAAGCTTCTTTGTAAACTTATTTACACCTGAAAAAAATTCAACATTACAACATATATATGACAGTCATGTGACATTGTTTAAAGTATTCAGAAGACCCACCCCATGCGAGCACAAGGTATCTCAGGGGAATGAGGTAGAGAAGAACTGTGGCCAAACATAAGGCCGTAATTGCCAACCAAGAAAGAAAAGGCACTGTCCAGTTTATTGTGCTACAACAGGAGAACGCAAGATGTTAGGTCTTCAAAAGTGTCGACGAACAAAAATACAACCTGTCAAATACCGACTTTTTTATCCTCTCTCCAAGTGATGCCACATCATCCAAAGCATTCTGCACACTAATGAATACATCCTGGATTGCATAGAGTTTATCCATAAAGCCTTTGGGCTCTGATTCCTAAAGACGCACAAAAAAACCAATGTCAAATAAATGTGTACCACACCAAATATGAAATATAAGAATGTTACTTCACCCTGTCGTCTCTGTCTTCCTCTTCATCTTCCCATTCAAACATGGCGTCTACTGACTGTAACGCAGGGACCAAGGAATCAGATTGGGTTATTTGTTATTTTGATTCTTCTATCTATGATTACAACGCAACCTTGACTCTTCCATAGCAGGATGAATTTAAATGCATATTATTAGGCGCACTTGTACTTTAAGCCGGTGAGGTGTTTTAACTCACTTATCTTATGGACAAAGCCCTCTGGTAAATCCAATCTATTTTTACAATAAACATACTCCCTATTCCGTTCACTATTAAAACTTCATGAGAGTCAACATTTGAAAAATATATGAGAAAACACAAGGGATTCTTTACCAAAATAATAATACAAACATTGGCCTTTTCACTATATAGGCCGCAAGGTACAAGTTGAAGAATGTAGCGGATTATAGTTCAGCCAGTACTGTAATTGGAACAAGTCGGCCATTTTGTGAGGAGTCATAAATACTGCATAACAAAAAAGTAAATAAGCATACTATTTACAAAGGGTCACCAAAAACACTTACAGTTCATTAATCATTCACTCCACACGCAATGACGGTAAATCAATCTGGCCACTCCGACCGCAACAGTCATTCACACAACACACTCATAAGACAGAATGTGCGTCAAGTGTTTCATCACAAAATGGACCCAACAACACTTAAATCTTAAATTCACTGTCTCCCTTCACAGTGCTGCCCGGGCTCCATACTGCTTAGCTACTGAGGCGTGGCGTGATCAGGCTTATTATATTTCCAAACTTATAGACGTAAATGTGACAGTAAGAACGTCAGTAATCTTCATCGACTGATAGAGTATTTTCCATTCCCAGAGTATGTGAGTGTGGTGAGTATTTCTCACGCTGTCAGACGGGTCTCTGCTCGTGGAGAAGAAGTAATTCCAAATGAGCAGCAGCAGCAGAGCAAATGGCAGCATGTACAGCTCAAAGTTCCACACTATCACCACAAAAAGCTGCAGGAATAGAAAAGGAGGCTATAACAAACACTGGAAAAAACATTTGCATTTGTGTCTGACTAGCGTACCACAAGGGAAAATAGGCTCCTCTGTGCAGACTCCCATTCAAAACAGCTGTTGATATAAGTCCCGTAACTTAACAGGACCATGATGCACCTCTTCACGCGGTTAAAGTTCTGCTGCAGCAACTGAAAGACACAAAATGATGGTTATTTCGTGTATACCGTTTCTGATTATTTACTGCAACTGAAAGGATCTAATGAAAATAATAATGTTTTAGTAGAACCAGGAAGTACAATCATATTTGTCCAGGTCTCAGGTCTCTCTGAGGAGCACAGGGACTGGCCGCCTGTTGGTGCCCGGAGTCAGGACTAAACATGGGGAGGCAGCATTTCAGATTCATGCAGCTAATGTGGGACAGTCTTCCTGAAAATGTGAGACTACTGGGCCACTACAATGTTCAAATGTAGGTTGAAAACTGTTCTGTTTAGCTGCACAACAACTGAAGGATTATATTTTTCATTATTATCTTCTTGTTTTGTTCCGCATTTGGAGTTGCCTTCTGTATGAACTGTGCAATACAAATAAACTTACCCTGCCTAATATTTGGTAAGAATATGAAAACATAGGCCATACTGTGCCATACATTCATAATTATATTTTGAAAGTTCATATTCATTTCAATGTAGTTTTGTATAGCCCTAAATCACAAGAGTACAAGATACAAGAATTTATTTGCCATTTGCAGTAAAACCACATTGGAAAAATTGTGCAAGCCGGCGAACACAGATCAGAGAATATACACAATAGGTCCAGGTAATAGGAAAAGGATGTAAAGGTAATATTCAACACACCTGCTTTGAAACTTTCTGTTCTTCTTCTATGTATTTCTGCTCTGCTGGGACGACCGTCTTAAACGCTGCTTTCACCTGAGCACGACAACGAAAGAGACAAACTCATTCATTAACATAAACTTAATAACGTTTTCATTGCTCATAACTAATAATCTGCGTTTAAACTCTAACAGCAGCTACTTACTTTATTGTAGATGACGTCGATTTCCAAAAACAGCAGTCCTTTGGTTGGCCCGGTCAACTGTTTGTTTTTTAATGCATAGCCCTTTTGTTCGCCATTTTGCACCTGCAGTTAAACCAGGATTATCAATATCACAGTGCTACAGTATATGTTGAACTAATGTCAGGTGGATGCAGAATCAGCATAGATACTGGAACTTCAATATAACCATGTACAAAGTAGGGATCCAGGAAACGGCTGCAGAGTGGGGTGTGAGTGAAAAGTATTTGGAGAAATGACTAATAAAAAATACCGGTAATATCATAGAATCTGGAAGTCTCCCTGAGCATGTGGGACAGGCCTCGTCCCTGGCAATGTTTAAGTCAGTGGAGGCGGGTCCCAGCTCAAAAGTGGCCAAAATGTTGTGCGATGATATGCTTGCAATACCACCCCGGGCTGATGGGGGTGGACCCTGAATAAGAATTAGCCAAGGCTAACATATTAAGAATGAGGAGTCACGTGCCGAGTTGGGGTGATTTGGGGGGGGGCTCTGAGCCTGTCGGACATATTGGCTGCGCAACGGGGGCACGCCCCCAGAATTTCACGCGCTCCTCATATTCCAGAGCACTTTAAATTATACGCATTTACGTTTTCGGCGAGACAGAGACGGATCTACTGATACAACAAGGGAAAGGAAGACAGTAAAACTTCAGTTGTGTGGGGCTTGTTAATAAACCCTCTGGTGACACGCCATGGTTTTGCCCTTGTTGTGCAGAATAGGTTTTTCCTATTTCTTAAAATTGTATTATTGTTATTGCTGTGTGCCTTTGCAGTGTTTTTTTGTACATTTGCACTAATAACAGTCTTATTTGTTATTATTATTTATGTTATAATTTATTTTATTATGTTGTGCATGTTTACATGCTGGAAACAGTACTTTGAATGCACACGTTGTTTAGCAGTGTTTTGTGTCCCTTTGCACTAAGAAAAGTATGACTCTTATGATCATTTTTGCCTATGCTGTGCATGTTTACATGCTGGAAACAGTACTTTGAATGCACACGTTGTTTAGCAGTGTTTTGTGTCCCTTTGCACTAAGAAAAGTATGACTCTTATTATCATTTTTACCTATGTTGGGCATGTTTACATGCTGGAAACAGTACTTTGACTGCACACGTTTGTAACGAAAAAAATATTCATTTCTCAATAAATATTGGTAAACCATATCAAGTTGTTTCATGCATTTATTTAAAAATAAAAGATACAGTAAAGAATAAGGTACTCAAACAACACTTTTGCACATGTTCGTTAAGGCACAGCAAACAATGACAATCTTATCCAAAGGCATTAGGTTTTCACCCTCACATTTGACAAGCATGTGCACAGGTACAGTTGAGTGTAAGAATTTGAATTTGTTGCGCACAACACCGATCACCCTCTCCACGTGAATTCTGAGATGTGCTATGGCCCTAGTCTCCTCCACATCTTTCGCCTCAAGCTGAGCACGACCCCTGGTGAATGTAGGTATTTTCACTTCAGCACACATCATGCCCACATGTTCTCTTATATTAAAGCCTCTATCTGCCAGCACAATGTCACCTGGTAACAGCTTGTTCAGGAAACCACTTTGCTCGGTTATATGCTTGTCGCTTGTGCGCCCACCCCACCCGTTCGATATGAAGGAAATTACACCCTGGGGCGTGATCACGATTAGGTATTTCATAGTGTATGCGTGTTTGTATTGAGAAAAAGTCTGTGCCCTTGCTAGTACATTGGAAGGTTTCTCGATGAACACCTCGAAGCAGTCCACAATGGCAGCCACATTGTTCCCAAATGACTCCACAAACTGGTGTGGCATACTGGTCAATAAGCATTCCCTACTTGGCCAGTGCACCAATGGACACAGCTGTGCGTACATCACACCAAGGGTATGGTGAAAGGCATCGGCGACTGTTGTCCTATGTACTCTAAACAGATGGCTGAGGTGCTGTATTGGAAGGTCCAGTCTGAGGCGCATTAAAGTCAATAGGACAAGCTGGAAGGGTGAGAGCTTCTTCATTCTACCTTGAGGCAGATCTGGAGTTAGGTAGAGTAGAAGTGTCTGGAACAATGCAAAGTTTGGAAGCCCCGTGTAATACTTCACTGTGTTATCATCACCACTCAGAAAGTTCTCATTCATCCGGTACGTATCAAGCTCACGCTTCAGCTGTCTGTTTTCTTCAAGAAGATTGTTGATAACATCTCGTCTAGATGTGCAGAGTCCACATTCCATGTCCGGGTCAGCTGGCGGCTGGTCTAGGGCTGGCGGCGGCGGCGCCTGCGGCTGGTCTAGGGCTGGCGGCGGCGGCGCCTGCGGCTGGTCTAGGTCTGGTGGCGGCGGCGCCTGCGGCTGGTCTAGGGCTGGTGGCGGCGGCGCCTGCGGCTGGTCTAGGGCTGGTGGCGGCGGCGCCTGCGGCTGGTCTAGGGCTGGTGGCGGCGGCGCCTGCGGCTGGTCTAGGGCTGGTGGCGGCGGCGCCTGCGGCTGGTCTAGGGCTGGTGGCGGCTGCAGCTGGTCTAGGGCTGGTGGCGGCTGCAGCTGGTCTAGGGCTGGAGGCGGCGGCGCCTGCGGCTGGTGTTGGGCTGGAGGTGGCTGCCGCTCCAGTGGCAGGGACCTGCGCCTTACTTGCCGCTGATATCTCGCTTCATCTGTTTTTTGTACATCATTGTGGCCTAACAACAGGGATGGTGTCCAGTCAGGGTGGTTCTCCAACATCTCATATGCTGGTTTACCTACACGAGAATAATAATAACATATAATTAATATAATAATTTGCACAATCTATGTAATCAATGCTTTAAACTGGCAACTATGTCATGAACAGCATCTCAAGTACTTTTTAGGTCACCTCATAATGTCATATGAAGGTTTATGTACAACAGAATAATTAGATTATGTGTACAATCTATGTAATCTATGCTTTACACTGGCAAAGACCTCGCAGAACACGTGCTAAGTAAGAAACAGCCTGAGAGGGTAACAAAGACACAGAGACAAAGGCACTACAGAAACCATAATAACATATGCTAACCTACACTTCCTAGCTTTAAGAGACAACTACATAAATACATTTTTAGAGAACGTACCAGAGTGAAAATGCAGAGAACACACTCTCGTCGACAGGGGTGTGTGATCGAAAGTAAGGTCCTTTCTTCTAATTGCAGCCAACCAAGCAATCCGACGTCTCCTTGTCAGGTCAGAGAATTGCTCCCCTTGATGCTTTTTCCATTTCGGTAACCTAAAAAACTGTATCCCGTTGTTACTAGGTTTTCCATATCCATCGTGGGAGGTATTGGAGCAGTTTTTAACGCAGCAGTTATTTCCAGGCATGATAGAACAGTGCGGAATAGCAAGAACCTCCGCTACTACCGCGTTCACAACACACGTAAACAAACTGTACTGCCGCCACCGGTGCGCAGCCAATATGTCGGCAAAGGGGGGATGGGGAGGGGGGACTCTGTGCCGTGACGTCAACTCCTCATTCTCAATAGCATTGGCAGACCTCTCGAAAACGTCTTTAAAGGATGGACCAAAAGTTGGCTCTTGGCCCTAAGTGTCAATGCTGAGGGGGGTGAATTTTTTTGGACCACTCTAGTTTACTTGCTGTGAATTTTTGAAGTCTCTCGTTCAAATGAATGGAGCTCTCGCCGGCTGATGCATGCGCAGATGCGTTTTTTCCATAGACTGTATATATTCACGAACAGAGTCACGCCTACATGTATCTCTGCCGTTCTAACTAATGGGCCAAAAAATCTGCTCTACTGGAGCTATCCAAAATGGCCGCGAGTGGTCCCGCCCACAAAAAAATTGTGAAAAAACGCATCTGCGCATGCATCAGCCGGCGCAGCTCCATTCATTTGAACGAGAGACTTAAAAAATTCACAGCAAGTAAACTAGAGTGGACCAAAAAAATCCACCCCCCTCAGCATTGACACACATGTGGAATGGAGCTTTGGGCCAAGAGCCAACTTTTGGTCCATCCTGTAAAGACGTTTTTGAGAGGTCTGCCAATGCTATATGTTAGCATTGGCTAATTCTTCTTCTGGGTCCACCCCCATCGGCCCGGGGTGGTATTGCAAGCATGTCAGCGCACGTCATTTTGGCCACTTTTGAGCCGGGACCCGCCCCCACTGGTTTTTTCACAATTTTCTTGTGGGCGGGACCACTCGCTGCCATTTTGGATAGCTCCAGTAGAGCACATTTTTTGGCCCATTTATTTGAACGGCGGAGATAGGCGTGACTACGTCCGTTAATATTTACAGTCTATGGTTTGAGTCCAGGCTGAAAACTGTCTTGTTTAACTATCTGACTCATTAAACTTATATCTTTTTTAATACAATGTGTTTCATATGTAGTTGTACTGTTTTTTATATATTTTAATTTCTGTATTTTAATTGCTTGTGAAGACCTTTGGTTTACACAGTATGAATTGTACTTTATAAATACATTTGATTTTGATTATATGTGATTATTTGATTATATGATTCAAGAAATTCAAATATTGAAAATAAAATAAAGTCTTCCTCACTTGTAGACTCACAGTGGGAACTAAAACCATTACTAATACACACATACAATTGAGAATATGTGTCCTCCTGAGTCTAAAAAGTACAACTCACAAGTAGCATGAGTCCCCCGGTAAAATATGTCCGCACAATATGACTCACTCGTAACAACGGGATGGCCACTTTCCCCAAAAAGTCGGCACTTCTGTCTCTGTCTTCGTCAAACACGGTCACCTCCAGCACCGAGTGGATGTCTTTCACGTTACTGGCAACACAAACAAAACCGATGCTTTTAATGTGGAATAAAATGCAGTATTTTCGTGTACATGACTTTTCTCCCGACACTTACAAGGTGAAGACTTTGTTCCACTCCGGGTTAAGGTTCTTGTAAACAGTGTGTGTTTGTAATCTGTCATTATTCAACTCCAACACACAGAACGGGTCGCTTTTACCTGGGAGGAGGCAGATGTGTCAGACAGGGCAGGTTCTAGGTTAGATTATTACGGAAGACTTTTTTGTGAGAGTTTAATTTTAAATTTTTAACCATGAAAAAGCATGTTTGAGTTTACAAATTTCAATGTGATTAAAATTTCAAAATGACATATTCGCCTGAAAATTATTCAATACGTTTAATTTCAAGGCCAGAAATTCAATGCACTGTGAATTTTTTTTCTAAAGACGTCACTTGTTCCATTCGATTTGAATTTTAACCATGAAAAAAAAGGACAAATTACCTTTAAACTTTTGATGCATATAATTTCAAGCTCTTAAATTCCATTTAGTTAATTGAATTTCACAGTGAACAGAATGTTAGGGCTTGAAAATATGTCATTTTGAAATTTTAATCACATTGAAATTTCAAAAAGACAAAAATATTCAAACATGGTTTTTCAAGGTTAAAAATGTCAAATGAAAAAAATTCAACCTCAGATGACACAAATCGTATAATCCATAGATTACATCTTTATTAATCCTGAAGAACATGTTGTGAGAGAGAAAAACAACACTGTTGCGTCAGACACTTTCTAAACGGGGCACAGTTTGAGCGCCACAGAAAGCTACTGTTTTTAAATAACAGTATTTAAATGGTTACTTTTTCTTTTGATGTCATTCAGACTAGTTACTTATAATCTATCATGATAATAAAAATGTAACTTTTAGTGGTCTAAGGGAGTCTGCTCTTGCCTTTTCAAACGACTAACATACTAAGTGCAATATGTACAGTGTTCTGATAGGACCAGGTAACATATACAGTAAGTATGCGTATGAAGTATTCTGTAACTACATAAGTATTCTCTCCAACACTGTCTGAAACCCAAGTATTTACCAGTGACATCTGCAGCCATGAGTCCTTCAGCTCTCGTCACCTTCACCTGCACCAGTCCCACGTCTTTCATCTTAGAGAAGGACTTGAGTAAACCCTAAAAGAGAGTTTACGTTTTAGTATTTCATCTCAAGAGTATTTACACTGAACATATAAACACAGTACATTTGTTGTTGCTCTCAAAATTCAAGAGTCAAGAGTCAAGATTCAAGAATGTATTCTGCATTTGCAGTAAAACCACATTGGAAAAACTGTGCTACACTACCCCAGTGTGCACCAGGATAGTACACACCAGCGCACACAATAGACCCACCTCTATCTAGATATTGTTCACAAAATTGTGTTTCAGTGAGAACCTCTTTCATCTCACAGCGGTGGTAAACCAAAATGCTGAGGACATCAATTTTGCACAGGTGCCTTTGACTGTCCACAATAAAAAGGCCGCTCTAAGATTCTCATTTTGTGTTTTTTGGGCGAGGCTGAGCGCTGAGAAAAGCATTATCTGACACTGTTTGCACTCTGCATAGACTTTTTCAGGTTGTTGATTTTGGCCTGTAGAATGTTGGTCCACTCATCTACAGTGACTGTGTCGGGTTGCAGGATATTGGCAGGAACTCAAACATACTGTTGTTATACAGCAATCCAGAACATCCCAAACATGGTCCATAAAAAACATATTCAGAAACGTATCATTTAATAACTACTCATTGCAGATTATACCAACCACGGACCACAATTAACAATCTATGTAAAGTCCTGCACTGGGATAGGCCGATGGGGTCACACCAGATACCTCCTGGTTTTCTGACCCGTCCTGACCCCCTCCAAAAAGAAACACGGGAACATCTTACAGAAGCCTTTTGTAGTGAACAGTCCAAAGCACATGGATACATACTGTTGTGATATACTTACAGTATGTGTTAATTGTCTGTTATGTTGATTTTTGAGATGATGATGTTTGTGCAGGTTTTGAAATAAATAATATCTATCTATCTATATACCAAACCTGTGCAGTGGAATGGATTCTCAGCAAATAAGAAGATTTAGACAAATGAGTATATAATATCTGATAGTTATGGAAGTTGGTACAGCATTGGCCTTTGAGCCTGAAGGTTGTTGGTTTGAGAACACCACCAGAATCAGAATCCTTGTATAGCCATGTGAAAAACAAGAAATCACAAACCAGGAATTGCTTTGGCTCAAAATGAGACCTTCTTTACCAACTACCACTGAAGTCTGCTGTCATTGTGTCCTTGGGCAAGAAACTTAACTTTGCCTGAAATGGATTATGGACCCAAAAATGGATTATGGATGGATGGGTGAATTATGGATTTTTGAGAGTAGTTCAAAGTATAATACATCTATAGAGAATATTAACGGCTTATTAACCGAGCGCGAGGTCTGTATGGAGAAATATCAGAACGCGGCCTAAATGAACCTTATAGAAAAAGGCAGCAAAAACAAAAGTGCTGCGTTAGTATGTTTGTTCAGTGAAGGTGGACTTGGATGCGGATGACCCTGAACTCACATATCGCCGCAGTATGTCGCTGTGCTCTTGAGGATCGTCCAGAGGGGTGAGTGACAGATCAGCGATGGACACGTGTGCGGAGGCGGTGAGAGTGACCAGCAGGACCACAGTCCCTCGACACTCCTCCAGGGGGAGCTCCTGATGATGAGTTTGCTCCTTGGCAAGAGTGGACAGGTCCAGTTGGCAACTAGAACAGGCAAAACTTATATTATCATTCATCATATATTAGATGTTACTTATAATATTTAGTTTGGATAATTTGGCTCAATGACTAATACCAGACTTATAGAAAACACAGCTATTTGAAAACCCGGCAAACGACTCGTCTCAAGCACAGACTTTTTTTTTCTATTTTAACGGTCAAGTTTATTTAAAGCACATTTACAAAACCGTCAACACTGTCCTAAAGTTCTGTACAAAAGAAAACAGCAGTAACAGTAAAATCAATGGCAACATGTTCAGCTCATCATATGTTTAAGGCTGAGTCAAGATAAAAAAAATCTGAAAGTTCTTTACAGAAAAGGCTGATCCTAACTGACCGAGTTTAGGACCAGCCATGGAAAACGCTCTCCTTTGCTCTTCCAAGTCGAAATGTCAAACTCGACATATTGTCTATCAAAGGCTTCCGTAGTACCCTGTATATATATCACTATATTGAAACTGAATTATTATTATTTTATTATTATCATTATTGTTAATATTATCATCATGTGTTGTATGCTGAAGGGTGTTGTCCATGTACCGCCCGATGAAGTCGTCTCTGCGGCCGGTGTCCCGGTCCCACACTGTGATCTCCAACACCTCTCCAGTCTCTTCGTACAGGTGCAGGTCGAACTGCTCCCTCCACTGCGGGTTCAGAGTCTTTGGCATGGTCTGCAACCCCGAAAAAATAAATCAACATCTACAAAAGCACCGACTTGGATCCATCTGGACACTGTTACCTTGCTCCTGTACTTCTGGTGTCCCAGTCTGAACCTGGCGTACGGGTCACTCAGGCCGTTGGGGTCCATGGGAGTGAGATTTCGTCCTTCGATGAGTGTGATGCTGACAATCCCTCTCCACAGCTGAGACTTTCTGTGCAGCTCGGCCAGACGCGTGGACTGCTGCTGCTCCACATCCACACAAAGAACTTAGTAAGTAGGCGTTTTTGCACTATAGGAACCACTTTCAGCTCCTGGTGCTTTGGGCACGTTCACACATAGGAACTGTAGGAAAAGCCAGACTTTGGAGGCTTTTTAAATTCCTCCTCTGGGGCTGGTACTAATGAAGCTGAATGCGCAGGTTCAGACTGAAAGACCGAGTGCCTGCCAGCCTCGAGCCTCAGCCAATCACACAGCTCTGCCAGCCTCGAGCCTCAGCCAATCACACAGCTCTGCCAGCCTCGAGCCTCAGCCAATCACACAGCTCTGCCAGCCTCGAGCCCCAGCCAATCCCACAGCCCGGCCAGCCGCCTGCCCCTCTCGCAGCAAAGCGGGCAGTTTAAAAGGCAGCCACTTCCTGACAAGCAACGCTTCCTGAGGCTCTTAAACACCCACCACCTCCCCAGCACCCCCTCTGGCTCTTGGCTCCTGCTCTGGCTCCCGCTCTAGGCTCCCGCTCTGGCTCCTGCTCCGCCTACGCCCCATTCACACCATACTCTAGCCACCACCAGTGATTGACCCCGGGGGATCTGAGATCATCTTCAGCTGCAATCGATCTCATTGCTGTGAGTGTCACTGCCGGGGTCAATGCGCCAAACAAATAAATCATTTTAATGTATTAATTGTGTCTTTGGTCTCTTCAGATTGAAATGATTTATACTTAGTTTGATCTACTTCTGTTGCACAGCATCTGAACAAGGCTGGGTGATAAGTCAAAACACAGCTGCAGCAGCATCGCTCAGACAAATACGTTTGATATCTCTGCGAACACACATCAGCAGTTGTGAGTTCAGGTGGTGTATAAATGTATAAGTGTGCATAAAGCAGGGGTCTCCAACCTGTAGCTCGCCACCCCCTCCCAGGTAGCTCGCCAAAGGATTCAGAAATGAACAAATCATATAATATACTTAATATTTCATGTTGTATAATTAATTGGAATAATGTATTAGTCTAAATGCACTTACTTGTAACATATTTATCCACTAGTAATAAATATGCAATGGTAAATAATGACTGTACACAATATCAGGCTTGTAAAAGGAGTAGCTCTCTGCCTTTATTGTCCCTGGAAAGTGGCTCTCTGGGTAAAAAGGCTGGAGACACCTGGTGTAAAGTGTGTAGTGAGAGGTTTACCAATTAGCTGCTACTTTTCAGATTTTGCTTCTCAACAAATAACAAATATAACAATCTGATTAAAAAATAATAATAATAATAAGGTCCAAACACATATTTTACGTTTGGACCTTGGTTTATCCAGAATAAGTAGTACAAGTATGAATGTTTTACTAACCATCCTAATTACATATGTACCGATTCTTCTGCTCTTATTAAATCATTTAGAGACACTATTTTTTGTAGTGTGAACGCAACCAAAGGGAACTGGGGGCTGGTAAGTGCAAAAACGCCTTGTGTTATTCTCTGCTTCTCAACTCAAACATACAAACACAAAGTAATGGTGGATGGCATGTACTGATAGAGCTTAGAAATGAATATAATATACATAATGATCATCTCTGGAGCTTGTATCTTTAATCATTGTCATTTTTGAAGTCGATGAGCTGCATGTATATTACAACATGTTATTTTTATTCATCACCAAATGACAACAGACCACATGACACAGCTGTAACATGCACTGGGCACAAAACGAATGGAAGAGAATCATGTCTGTCCTTTACCTTTGTGGAGCGCTTCCAGGATCTCCTCAGCAGCATTGTCTGGACATGGGTCACAGTTACTCATACTGACAAAGTGTTAGTGTAATAATGTCCACTAGGGGGAGCCTCGGGCCAAGTGAATAATGCACAACTATTGTCACAGCTATTTATAACTGAAGAAGCAAAATATAGAGTATTTTGATGAGTCCTGAAATGACCATAAAAGAATGATATTGGTTAATATTTCTAGTGCATCCGTGTATAGCACTGAAGTATCGTGGTGAACTGTTTCTTATTTTTCTTCTTCTCTGCTCTGTGCTTCCCCAGACTGAATCAGCAGCAGAGACAGCCAATGATTTATTCAAACACTGAATAAAACATCATTTCCAGAAGCTGCGTTTAAATTCTTAGACTGAGAGAAAGTTACATGTGATCTTTCTCAAAACGGAAGAATATTTGGAATAATGGAAGATGCATATTTTTGTGCAAAATGTATGCAATTATGAAAGGATTTTATTATTTTATTTTTATACAAATAAGAAGTTATTTTGAATAGGTGAGTAAAAAGAAACTATATTTATTTTAAAAAAAATATTGTTTTCTAATAACAATATTTGGCTTCACTTTAGCTTCACATAAAATAACATATTTGTATATACATAAGAATTATCTATAGATTTATCGATTATAAAAAAAGTGGTTAGCTACAGACCTAGCCCTGAAGTATGAGTTTTGTCTGCTGCACACAAACTTGGCCGAGAACCCAAACTAAACCCAAACAAACTGATTTAAGTAACAGGTGATACTATGTATTTTGGAGCATCTATTCTAATGGGCGTGAGGAGGATTCTATAAAGGTTTTGTTCTATTGGACACTACTGTCTGTCTATCTCTATGAGACTCACTTTATTCACATATGGTTTCCACCGATACGTCTTTAGCTCAAGTTGCTGCAGAAAAATGTGTTCCACATTAACCTTTATACAAGAAAAAATCTACTAGTAGAGATGACGAGGATTTTAAAAATGTGTGTTTGCAAAGTACCATAGAGTCACGGCGCTCCTCCAGGGGGCTGTACTTGGGGGTGAGGGTGACGTAGAGCTCCAGGCTTCCCAGGTCTTCATCCGGGAGCTGAGGGTCCTTCAGGTGCAGCGTCACTGGGAGCTTCCTGAAGAACAGAGGGGCCACTATGATCACTGAACAGATTCACATTTACTGTGTAAGGTTTTGATGCCAAAACCTCAGAAAACATACACAATAACACACATAATGTACACACAGTGTATAGTTTTTAAATGAAGTAAAAACTGTTTCAGCTGCTGAACTGCCAACTTCCCAAATTTAAATATTTTCAGAACTGAACTGAGGCTGGCTCACAGACTCAGCACGAAACATGTTGAAAAGATAAATGCTTATCAGTATTATCTGTCTGCCGGAAAACACTTTTTAAAATGTATTTCTTTCTCACGTACAAATGCCTGTGGGGACATGGAATGTTAGTCCTCAGGGCGAAGGAGCCTGAGGTTCTATAAAAGATAAAACCTCAGGCTACAGTTTCAATTCAAAGATTCATATACAGAGATACAGAGAGAATACAGAGATACATGCACTGCCCAGCTCCACTTCACTGGTGTTTAACTCAAACTGTCAAGTCCTACTTCAGGGGGAACCACCTCACGAGGCTATAGCATCTGTTTGAGATGTCTCCAGAATGTCTCCAGGCATGTCCCATCAGGGAGAGACCCGGGGAAGACACCCAGAGACCCAGAGACCTTCTGGGTCCTGAGCAGTGCCCACTCAAAAGATACTAAAGAATAATGTAAAAGCCTTAATCAATTCAATCTGTGACAGATTCCCATTGTTTACAAAAGGAATACTTTCCATGAAATATAAACTATTGTTTTTCATTTGCAGCTGTCTGCAGAAACAGAATGAATGCTGCTATAAAACTATTATAAAGGTTCAGGTTTTGCAATTGAAACAACAACGGTACAATAGATAAGCTGAAAATAAATGGAAATAAAAAACTATACATTTTACTATATTGTTACAGACGTGCCTTCCTTTTCCTTAGAAATAATCAGATGGTTATTCCTTGCGTGTCTATTGCTCTTCGAGAGATGAAAAATGAGGACCTATGGAATCTTCGAATTGAAACTTTGCATTTTCCATTGAATTTGAAAATGGTCCAAACAGAAGACAGAGATGAAACTTCACCTCAAAGTCCACCTCCTCAGCTCCCAGTGTCAACACAAACTCATGGAAGTACAGAAAGATCAATTGTGCACGTTCAATAGTGCGTTGGCACGAGCAGAGGCTGGAGGTAAACATTCTAAACAGGAACAAAACACTGGGTTGCTTTTTAATCCATTGAATCTATTTGTGCTTTTTTTCAGGGCAAAGGTGATGTTGTACCTTTGCTGCTCGAGGGACTCCAGGTACAGGTACGCAGAGCCCATGAAGTCGTCTTGAAGGCCAAAGTCATAGTCAAAAACCTGCCGAAGATTGCAAGCTGTTCAAACGTATTACACATTATGACAGATCAGACGTTTCCTTTACCTTGATGTACAAAGGCTCTGATAACGTGTCCAGGAGCAACGTGGCCTTCTCGTCCCACACTGGGTTCAGATTCTTGTGGATAGTTTTGCTCTTGAACACTTCTCTCCCTCCGAGCTTGAACTTCACATAAGGATCGCTGGTGCCTTGACAAACAAATGGATCAATGTTTCCTCAGATCAATAGAAACCACAGAAAACAGACAGGTGGTGCAGTGTCTACCTCCTCTGTCCCGAATGGCCAGGTTGTGACCGCTCTTCAGCTCCACCTCCAGCTTGTACATCCCAGCGGCGGAGGCTCGATCCTGGGTGCTCCCGGCTCCCGCTCCGCTGGCAGCTCCCACCCCCTAAAAAAACCATACATACTGTTACCACACGGTCTACGATATACACACTTTTAAACTACATATAAAGGAGATGAACACAAAACAAACCGAGAAATTAGAAATGAAAGTTGATGCAGAGGAGTCAACAGTTGTATATCCACGTTTGCGAAGGACAAAGGCTCAAATGTTTAATTGCTAAAGGTCTCTGGAGTGACCACTAACAGGAAATTACAGCAGAGCTTCCTCTCGAACTACTAAAGTGCTGTTTAGCTGATATCTTTTTTTCCATTTACTGAGTATACTTTCTCCCCCACCGCAGCTCATCTCTTCTCTGATTCAGTCGTGATCTCTGGCTTTCAGTCGGTCAACAGAGCTATGTGCAGCGACGCATGATGTTGTAATTTTAACCAACTTTGTGTTAAAAAAAAAGATGAGAAAAGGCTACAAGATAGAATGATAGAAGATAGGAATGGAGGTGTCTGTTTTGCTGAACTAGGTTTGTCCGTGTTGTTTGTCATTCTGTCCTTCATAAATTAATAATAAATGAATACAGAGGATAAATGAAATCGAACAAATAAAAAGGCCACTAAGTGAAAAAAAATCAAATGTCCAAACAAAAGGTGAATTTCAGGAAGTTCATTTTGGACCTTGCATACGGCCAATACGCACAGTTGCAGGCTCTCCCATGCTGCTAACAAAAAAACACAAATAATTGAGGTACTTCCTCAGTGTCATCCAGCCAACTTCAGCTGCACCAATAAGGTCATCCTAAACCTCGTTCTAAATCTCTGAACCTTTGGAATCCAGCTGTTTACTTTACTTGTATGTATTGACTTTTCTTTTTGGATTCTCTCACAACATTCCACATATGACACTAATGTAGCTGTGGTGTGAATCGATATGGACGTATAAAAATCATTTTTAAAGCTCAGCCCGAACCAAAAAGATGTACAGTTCATGATGACGGTCTCTGATGGACTAAACTGGCCTTCTTACTAGAACAAGTTTGAACACCCCTGGCCTGCTGTGCCCTCCCATCTGCCCTATTTAACACAATGACCAAAGAAAATATACATTCAATCAAAATTAAATAATTAATAAAAACAAAAATATCTTAAACTAAAGATGAACTGAGTAAATTATAATGAAATAACATAATATCTCCAACAGTAACAGTTCGGTGTGTCCAAAACCCTAACCCCTCTTTTAGACAAACGCAGGAGAATCAGTCAACGTTTATTGCACAACAGTAACTTTCACAGATTATGAAACATCTGTAAGTTGCATGAAATACCAACTGTGAAGGGATTATGTGCAAACTTACAAAAACAAGGAAATCGTGTTTGTAGCAACGCAACTCTTTTTACTTATCATAATGAAGTGATCAGATTGTGTTACTATGATAACTTTCCTCACAGCAGCAAGAAGAAGACTGAGGGTGTTTAGCTGCAGACTACTTTTTGTCACATGTTGTCACGTGCCATGTGTTTGTAAATAACTTTTGAAATATTGTATGTTTAGTGTGTTTATTTTGTAAATGCATTGGTTTTATAAAGTGCTTTCAGGACAAGACGCTTCACATGTCATTATTCATTCACTCCAGAAATGGTGGTTATAAACTACTACTGTAGCCACAGCTGCCCTGGGGCACACTGACAGAAGCGAGGCAACCAGTATGTGCCATCTGCCCCTCCGACCACCACCAACCATTCATGCACACACTAGACTCATTCTAGGCGATGTGTCTTGCCTAAGGACACAACGACAGCCGCCCCACTGTGATGGTATATTGCATTTTATATAAAAATACTTCACCTTGGAGAGACCCATGAGGAAAACGCATTAGACTTATTAGATTTAAGCATGTTTATTGATTGAGCATGTTTGGCGCCCTAGGCCCGGGCGGGATGCTGTTGAGCACGGCGCTTGCTCGCGTGCATGATCCCCCCGGGGCCTAGGCACTGGTGACGGCAGAGGCAGTAGGCAAGCACGCTTCATGAGAGAAGGAGGAGGTGGGGCGGCGGCGGCTTGCAGACTTCAGAAGACTGGGAAGTGGGCGTCTCCGGCTTTTAACTTGCTGTCCTGGTGGTTATTGGTTGACTGGGTGTGGGCGTTGCTGGTATTGATGAGTCGAGGAAGAACAGCCTGTGGCCTGGCAGCAGCAGCCGGGTCTACCACGGTGAACTTTCGCGAAAGCTCCATTTCACCTTGGAGAGACCCATGAGGAAAACGCATTAGACTTATTAGATTTAAGCATGTTTATTGATTGAGCATGTTTGGCGCCCTAGGCCCGGGCGGGATGCTGTTGAGCACGGCGCTTGCTCGCGTGCATGATCCCCAAAAAGCGGGCCTGCGATTGGGATAGCAGGACGTACTGCGCGGGCCTGAGAGCATGAGCGAGCTGAGAACATGCGCGCACGCGCATGTTCAGCCAGCCGCCGTAGCAGGGGAATCTTTGAGCGAGCTGAGAACATGCGCGCACGCGCATGTTCAGCCAGCCGCCGTAGCAGGGGAATCTTTGAGCGAGCTGAGAACATGCGCGCACGCGCATGTTCAGCCAGACGCTGCAGCAGAGGAATCCTTACCATTCCTTATGTTTATTATGATGGCTACAAAAACATACAAATATTTTTAATGAGTTTCCTCCGCTGAGAGGTTGGGAAGAGCTCGAAGTAAAGACGCTGCTCCTACATTGAAAGGAGTCAGCTAAGATGGCTTGTCTCTGTTCCTGACGCCTTCTGGACATCTCCTGG
Organism: Knipowitschia caucasica; assembly: GCA_964034765.1. Lineage (NCBI taxonomy): Eukaryota > Metazoa > Chordata > Actinopteri > Gobiiformes > Gobiidae > Knipowitschia > Knipowitschia caucasica. Next base: position 12,832,156 of record OZ035823.1, read on the forward strand.
ACGCCTCCTGGACGCCTCCTGGACGCCTCCTGGACATCTCCTGGACGCCTCCTGGACGCCTCCTGGACGCCTCCTGGACATCTCCTGGACGCCTCCTGGACGCCTCCTGGACGCCTCCTGGACATCTCCTGGGGACCAGGAGGAGGTTCCAGTAACAACCCAAGACTCGCAGGAGAGAATTTGTTCAATTCATTTCAACTCAATGTATTTTTGAGCAGCCCTAAATCCCAACAGTAGTGATCTCGGAGGACTTTACAAAGCTGTCGATTTGCCAACACAGATCAGAGAATCAAACCGTTCAAACACAAGAAATGCAATGATAAAAATACACATAGCCCTTGGTCCGCCTTCGTAGTTTCTCAATAGTGCTCTTAAGAGTTTTATATGTGCCTCACTGTGTCTTGCCGCTCGCTATTTTTATTCATTGTGTTTGTGTGTTGGTGCTTTGTGGGGTTGGCGCCCCCGGTGTCTCCTGCTGGAATTTCAATGTAATGTATTCAAATGGCAATAAATTGATTCTGATTCTGGTCCATACATGATAACAACCAGCTCATAAGTCAATCCGTTGGTCTGGGATTTCCCTGGATAAACTGTAAGATACTGAATGGATGGAGAGTCGACCAAACAGATGTCATATCTGCTCTTATGATGACAGAAAAACACACATCAATGTAATCTAAGTAGAATATGATCTCTTCCATCGTGTGCTGAGTGAGGTGATGCATCTCTGCTTCTTCACAGCAGTTTTAAACGGACCTGGCAGATCGATCACATGTGTGCGATTTGATTATTGATGAGAAGTGTCACATCTTGACTGCAGCGGTCTTGAGCTGACACTATTCTCATCCTTGTACTTTGCTCCTGATTTAGTGGCACAGGACTTAATCCACAGTAAGCCTCTCATTAACTCTAGAAGCCCAGTTATTCCTGTAACATAAACGCTGGTCACTCACGGTTAAGACTCATTATGCGCCATTGAACCCTCCTCTTTCTCTCATTCACAAGATAAAGTAAGATAAACGTTATTGATCTCACAATAGAAAAATGCACATGTCACATTCGGCATAGATAGAATCCATCCGGCTGAGCAAAAAGACAAGGAGTGTGCAAACGTGTTAAAAAGGTTAAAAAATACTACTTATTGAAATAAAAGAAAGCCCTAGTCACAATGGTCTACACCCACATCAAAAACAACTTAAAATACTATCGCACGGAGAAACACAAAATCATGCTTCGTTTGAGCTCACAGGCAGATGGAGCTTGTCGGCCCACACAACAGCTGGACGTATGAGAGTGTAATACATGTGTATATGAATCCAGACACCAAAGCCTACAACAGCAGTGTGATGAAGCATGAGCCCTATCCTCTCTCCTCTTCACAGCCACACTACTCTCTACCAGCCTCCAGAGATCATTAACATAATTCAAAATCAGCCGGGCGGACTGTAGTGATCAATACAACCAAAGAGACTGACACATTTTATTCACAGGACCAACAGCCAAGAGTGTAGGGTTAGTTAAAATGTGTGAAAACAAGACTGTTCTACCGCATTTGTGACAGAAAGAGGCGTGTGTGTGAATGTCATTTAATATAGAGGCCATCGTTAATGGGCCTGGATAAATGACAAGCCATGGGACATCTACAAATCTGATCACTAATGTTTAATATTATGATTAAGAGAAATTCAGTGTTGCATCACCAGTTGCAGAACAGTAGGAATGAGGAGCACACAGCACAAGATAAATGAAGAATAACTGTATGATAAATACAAATAAAAAAAATCTCTAACTCCAGCATGGAGAAGAAACAAGTATAATATCTCTATCTTTAACAAAATGAGTAAAATAACTCTAACTTTAGCATAATACAGAAGTGTAAAATCTCTTTGGCATAATAAGAAACAAGTATGAAGGACTGTGTTTTCTAGTGGTGCAAGTAATATATAGTTGTGTGTTTACATCTGCACATGTTTGCAGCATGAGGTACTGGGACAAAGTGACAAAGTAGAGCAACAGTGACACATGTTGCACATTCTGACATAATTAAGGTTATTATTGCACAGATGAGTAAGTAAACTAAAAGTGACATTGACACAAGTGCTTCCATATTGCACATTTGTTCATGATATTGCACCGATGCGTGACATGTAAGGTCAGGTCTGCAGTCTTATTTAGTCCTCAATGTTTGTTGTACAGTCTGACAAACCGACTGTTTAACACTATAACATTATTATTTACAGCAGACATAGCGCAACACAAGTCTAGTATTTATCAGAAAACAGTGTATTTTTGAAAGTGCGCTCACCGACAGCAGGCGTCCACATCTCGAGACCACAGAGAAGGTCTCGTCAGCCGAGGCGCATCGGAGTAAGCCACGGAAAGCCTTATGGGACTCTGCCACTGAGGCCTCATTTATGAAACGATCCAGGGTCAATCAAATCCCCAAAGTATTTAAACAGACAATTGGTTCGAAGAAGTTTTTTGCAAATTAGTTCAACTCCACATGAGCACTATGAGAAACACCCCCACCTGCCTCGATCCACGCAAACACAGTCAAAATAGTTAATGAGAAACAGCCCTCATCTGCAGCCACGTGTAAAGAGAGACGGGGCTTTGAAGACGGGAAGATGCAGGAGAAGAGTGGGAGGAGCCCAGGAGATTGTCTGTTTGGTAACTTTGGTCCAGTGATAATCCTCCAGTGAGTAAACCTAATGACGCAGGGTTACACAGGAGCCAGTGCAGGTCAGTTTGTCGTGTCGAAGGGGCAATACAGTTCAATAAATACAGATATTCAACAAATGTGGGTCACAGAATAAAATGACAGTTGTATAATAATAGAAAGGCCAATCATTTCACATTCCCTGTAGGAGGAATATGAGTGATAGGAAGAGAGGATACAGAATGACGCAGATAATTACTGACTAGATGATGATGATGAAGATGATGATGATGATGATGATAGGGCCAAAATGAAGGAAACTACTGTAGAGTTTTCAGTTGAATAATAATTCTTAGCAAAACCCATATCACAAATTGATCAATATGTTTTAGAGCAGGGGGGTCAAACTCATTTTGGTTGAGGGCCGAAAAAAAATTAAAGGGCTGATCAGGGGCCGAAAGACGAAGTGGGTTTCATTTATTATACTTTTTTAATAATATGAAGGTATCTATATAAATGACTTCACATTAGTTAAATTGGATATTCTTTTCTGATCGACTGAGTTCCGTTACTGTGGACTGAACCAAAACTGGACCAAATATTGAAGGTATAAGGGTGAGGGACGATTTTCGGCTGGATCATCAATACTATTGGTCCTCCCAACTGTCAATCATTCTGGTGATTTGTGCTCGTCAAATAAGACCAGAGAGATTTGTTCAAAAAGTGGAGAGGGTGGTTCTTTCCAAAGAAAATTGGGAAATCCTCCTTCATATCTTTAAGAAGAAATGTAATTGAAGACTCGTAGAAAAAAAAATAAACATAATAATACTAACTTCCCATTACATGTTGGCTTAACATTTCTTATGGAATTAAATGTTTGGTTGTTTTCTTGAGAAAATTAGTAATGGATAACATTCCATTGTCGCCTATTACTATCGAGGCTGCTATTTAATATAGTAATTTAAATTTGTCTCAGGGGCCACTGGAAATGGTCTCGCGGGCCGGATCTGGCCCCCGGGCCTTGACTTTGACACCTGTGTTTTAGAGCGATGGCAAAAGTTCAGACTGATAGTGTTTCATTCTGTCTCATTATTGAGTCCTCTCCTTACTTCTGACTGTGCCTCCACTTTATCACTCCCGGTGTCCGACTTCTCTTCTCTAATCTCTCTATTTCAGCTCTGCCGTAAGTTCAAACTTTATTTCATAACATGTCAGCTTTCAGGCAAAAGTCACGAGACGGCCTCTTCGTCATCAACACTTCTGTGTTTTTCTACCTCAGGGGGATGGAGACTTCCGCTCATATTATGTTTTTGACTATTATAAATTCAGCTGTAGTTTGTTCATTGTTATCCACCCGCTGTCCCATTGACTGTTTCATGGTGTGATAATGAGACCCCTGAATCCAGCTTCATTCACCTGCACCTGTGGATTGTCCTGGGTCTACAGCCCAGCCGTGCTCCTTGTGGACTGCCCCGAGGGTTCACACTTTTTCCCACTGGGTTTGTTGACTTGTTCCTTGCTGTCTAAGGACAGTGGTGATGATCCAGGACAATTAAGGACATTTATGGACATCTTAACATTTACATCTATTACCTTATGGAAAAATGGCTCTCTGGGTTTTTCATGCATTTCCTTTGTTTGAACCATTTGATTCTCTGATCTGTGTTGGCGAATCAACAACTTTGTAATGTCCTACGAAATAACTACTGTAGTGATTTAGGGCAATGCAAAACGAAAATGAATTGAATTGAATTAATGTGAAATGTCCCCTCCCAGGACTCGGGTGTGTTTGGGAATGCGTCTGTGACTGTCTGCTGACTGTATGTCACATGTTTTTATGGTATGTATGTTTGTGCCACCTGTGCGTGGAGTGTTCTTCCCTGCCGGGGGACAATGGATGTAAATTATCCTACGGCTAACTCTGGTACAATGCATTAAATGGAAACAGTTATGTTCTAATTGTATTTGGTCCCTTTTAAATAAATTAAATAAATAAAGCGCTGCTCTCCCTGTTTTTGCAAGAACAAATATCATAAAATATGATCAAATTCAAAGTCACTTTGAACTTTGAACGGTATTTGAAAATGATATGATCAAGTCTCCAATAACAGGTATTATCATCCATCCATCCATTTTCTACCCTTTAATCCATTTCTGGGTCAGGGGGGTGGCAGTCAGAGATGCCACCCAAGTCTCATAGCACCAGCCCCTCACTGACCCTCTGCAGGTGGTGAGTCCACAGGAGGACGGCTGCTCTGAGTGTGAGCATAGCCTTGATCTTTCAGTGGGGGCTTTGGGCAAAGTGGGGTTAAGTGTCTTGCCCAAGGACACAACGACAGCAGTCATCAGTGGGAGTCGGTGGAGAAGGTGCAGAGGTGGGAATTGAACCCACGACCTTCTGGGCTTAAGGCCAATGCTCTACCAACTGAGCTACTGTCGCCCGCAGGTATTATCAATGATCCATTATTATCAATAATGTGTATTGATATTGTAATGTATTTGTGCTCTCATTACAATCACAATCTCACACAACAACACAGCAGCTCCTCCAGCTCTGAAATGCTTCAGGCTGAGGTTTAGAGATCAAAACCTGCTGGATTTCACCTCAGAAACTCAAAACCCAAACAAGAGACACTTGTGATGCTATTTCTGCGTTCTGATTGGATACTCAGCAAAAAAAACTAAAATATCACTTGTTAACCCTCTTGTACATTATTAAGATAGAAACTATACAAGAAGACCACTGATGTCAGCCACTGAGAAATGTATGATTAAAAAAAGAAAAATATGTAATAAAAATCCAGCGTTTGTGGGAAGCCTGGTCGCTGTATAGAAAGTGGAGCTGTTGATCTTGTTCCCTGGGGTTTAATAAAGAGTCAAGATGAACTTTCCTAAACTATAATAAAATGTCTTTATACTTCTGTAACACACTATATGCCCATAGTGTGTTTTCGCCTTTCTATCTATTTTTGACTAATTTACTACTTGTTATTGCACAATATGCCAAAACACATTCCTTCTAACTTCCTGTTCCTTTGGTAATATGAATTCTGAATCTGATTCTGCTCACATCATCACTTGAATTGTACGTTATCAATGTGTAAACTGTTAATAAGGCAAACTTTAGTATCCGGGGTGCAATCGATGTGACTCATAATGCAGCTTCATACAGTAATGATGGCAGCTGGACCGTGAGTTCAACAGATAGTAGTCTAATTGAGTGTGCTTCCAGAGAGCCTAAACATACACATGAGTGAATGAACACACATGTCCCAGAGACGCCTGAAGCAGCAGCTCACCTGTGTGCCGTCAGACTGACTGTCCAGTGGTTCTGCAGCTGCATCACTCTGACCCTCTGCACTCGGGGGCTCGGCCAGTCCGTCCATGCACGAAGAGCCCAGGGACGAGCTCTTGTGGTGGCAGAACACCAGCTGTGCCACTGTGGGCTTGTGTAGTGGGCTGGAGGGGCGCTTTGGGCAGGGATGAGCTGCATCTAGATCCGTGTCCGAAAAGAGCAGGTCTGGCTGAGAGGAGGAGATCACCCGGTCCAAGGCAGTGCTCTGCTTCCATTTGATCTTCTTGAACATCCGCATACCTCGCTCCTTCTTGTCCTCGGACTCCCTTCTTCCCAGTTTGGGGCTGAGCAGGGGTTTGGCTTTGGCTTGAAACTGCTTCCATATTGTATTCTGTTGGGATGTGCTCTCCCGGCCGTCCTCCTCTCCTCGCTCCATTTCCTCCCAGGCTGCTGCTGGTGCGTAAGCGTATAGTGACAGTCTGGTGTAGTAGTGCAGCTATAGGAGAGAAAATCCCTCTGACACAGCCTGCACAGCTCCCACGGTCTCCAGCAGCGCACACTCAGCCTACAGGAGCGAGGGTCCAGCCCCCCACACCAGCGCCAAGCTCCTGCCACACGGAGCTGCAGGCGGAGACGTTGGCAATAAAAACACAAACCTTTATGGCTTCAGGAGCAGAGCCTCTATGTGTTATTTTGGAGAACACCCTTCCCAACTCTTTCACCACACATACAACACACATTATTTCAAAAATCTTTATTGCAAATGAGTCCAACATTGTACAAAATGTTGTTCGGTGGGTCTTCATGCACAACACCTATTATGAAAACACGCACAAAAAAGTCATAAATAATCATTCTACCCTGGTTCATATGTTTGGCCAAAAATACATAGCCTAAAAGAGCAGTACATAGGCTAGCATGGATCACAACCGTCACAAGTTGTTCAGGTGTTCACTCTGGACTGGAAAGAAAATCATATTCGAAAAGCACGTATCAAACCGTAAACCGCAAATAAAAGTGCAAAAAACGACATTAAATCCATTACGAGACATATCTACCGCGTCCTAACAGAGTGCTCCTATCCATTTCACCAACACTCACTTGGCTATAATGACTGCTTTATAGACAACGACATTCCTATAGGTCTTCATGCTGATATTGTTTTGTTTCATATTTGTACACTCTAAAAAAAAATGCATTGGCAAAACTTAATAAAATTGAGGCAGCATTTTGCATGCATCTTTTTAAGTTTTGCGAACAAGACTGTGTTTTAAGTATTCTTTGTAAGTCTTTTATCATTGGTCCAGCACAATTTTTTCAATACCACCAACTTGGATAATTGAGTTATAAAGACACTTTGTTAAGTATATTCAGCAAGTGTTTTAGCATCAGTTCAACTTAATTTTAACAATACTACCAACTTAAATAATTACATTGAAAATAAATCTTTTTGAGTATATTCAACAAGTGATTTTCAGTCAGGAATATGTAATCTTTATTCAAATACCATCTTTTACAGATCAGATTCACAATACGGTTCACAATTGTTAATTTCAGGCAGTAGTCTCTCACTCCACATGTATATGAGAGTGGACCAGCACAGTCACCTGTACTCATGTCCTCCTTAAAGTATTTGTTCAAAATTGAAGGGTGACACAGGGAGTATAGGACTGCTTTGGCTTGGCCCTCTCGATCATGGTTGATAAAAATAAATACAATTACTTATTTGGTCAAATTAGTTTATTCAGAATGTTGCTCAAGTATTTTGCTTTAGGACTTGCTTCATATTCAGTTTTAAAATTAATGCTCAAATGTAGAATTTTTAAGAAGTTTATATTTTTCGCTGCAATGCATTCTGGGTAGCGTCACTGCTTCGCCACATTTTGTTTTCAATCAACACAATATATTTATTTTGAATGAACTCAATATATTTATTTTGAATCAACTCAATATATTTGTTTTTTCATTAATTGGCCACCAGGCTTACAAGAGGATTTTCATGTTGAGCAAACTCAATACTTCTCCGTTGTCCAGTTATGCCAGAATAGCAAGTTCAAATTTGTTACAAAAATGAGTTAGGATTCTTGTATTAACTTTTAATTGAGACCGACATGTTTAAAATGAGTTGCGACCACACTAATTTAAGTAAAACTGGCAAAAATCAATTATTGAGTTTAGTTTAGTATGTATTTTGAGTTCAAAATACTAACCACCTGAATCATTTCTTTGAGTGTAGTGTGATTATCATGTTGTGTATACGTAGTTTCGTTCGACATGAGTCACAGGTCCTGCTCGTGCATCTGCTGCTGCATCTTCTGAAGCATTTGCTGCATCCTCCTCAGCTGTTGAGACAGAGGAAAAGAAGAGACTTGCTTACATAAGATTAGATGTGGGTCATCCATTCTCATCACTGTCTGCGTTACATAAACCCCAGTTCAATATATCATCCACGCAGGGATTATTATGTGCCACTGTTGTAAATCACCTCTTCGTCTTTCTTTTTGATGAGCTTCTCCGTCTCTCCGTCTGGCGTGGACAAAGGCAGGATGGGAATGGGGCTCTCCACTCTGTTGTCCGAGTTCATTTTACTGGAATGAATACAAAAATAAGAATCGTAAAGGTTAATAATGGGCACGAGTGAGAGGGAGAGGAACCACCAATAATATTCAAAACATCGACAAATTGGTGTAAGTTTAGTCAAGACAGAGGCTCAGTTGGTGGAGCATTGGCCTTTGAGCCTGAGGTCATGATTCGAGCCCACTGCGAGACCTTCTCCCATTGAGGTCTGCTGTCGTTTGGTCCTTGGGCAAGACACTTTGCCTATAAGAAGCGTGGAAGTAATTTCACGTTGCATGTGAGTGTGTGTATTCATCGAACTGAAATTTCCCCACTGTGCTAGCCGGTATAATGGACAATCTTCTTCTTCTTAAGTTAGTGTTTGTGCAAATTGATCCTCTCCATTCGACCCATCTTTCAGTGCCACTGCAGGTCTCTGTCAGGAGCAACGGCGACCATAGTACAGAACCCCAAGACCCAGCTCCAGATGTTGATGCTCGGTTTGATCAGGACGCGGCCGTTGGGAGAAGATGCAAACTTCACTGAGAAAAGCCCTGTTCCAACCCGGATTCAAACCCAGAATAGAAGGAGCTAACCACTCTGCCACCGTAACATGTGATTCATTGTGTTGCACTGTCTTTGTAAAGTGCATCGAGTTGCAATCCTGATTGAATTACTGTATATCCTCGTTCTCAGCTTATACAGATCCAAAGTCCTGGATCTATGGCCCACATTGAGCAGATCTCTTTCTCTCAATGTTCTCACTTGTTTGTCATTGTTGTTGTTGTTGTTCCATTTCGATGCAGGAGGGTCTGGACAACATATAGGGACATGTATTAACATATATGGACATCGGCCCCGCTCCCTACGGACCATTGACTCTCATGTGTTTGTTATTATTGCAGTTCCTGTTAAAACTGTTTGATCTCTTGTTGGTGAATCAACTTTGTAGAGTCCACCGTGATGACTGCTGTTGTGATTTAGGGCTAAGCAAGAATAACATGAAAAAAAACCAATTTCATCCTCACTTCAAACTCATTTGTGAGAGTTCTGCTACTCCTACTCGCACTGGCCTTCAATAGTCCCCTTACTAGTAAAAGTGGTCTCCTGCTGTGGCCCCATGTTGCAGGTTCGTCATGTTGTGTGAGGTAGTTGACTATAACATGATCTTTTCAGTTTCTGTTGCTTCTCTAACTAATCTCCCCGATCTCCTCTGACCTCTTACATCAACATTTTGGTCCACTTTCTATCCATTTTCTCTTTTTCAGACCATGATCCCATGAGATAATTGTGTGTGCAAATCCGAGTTTCTCTGAAGTTTCTGAAATACCAGTTTTACTAGCACCAACATACCACGTTTAAAGTCCATCTCCCCCATTCTTATGCTCAGCTGGGACTTCAAGATTAAGAGATCCTTTATTCATCCCACACTGGGGAAATTTCAGTGTTGCATCCCAAGTTACAGTATGAACCGCACCAGACAATGTAAGTTTTCTTCACTACTACTACATGACATCACATCAGAAGTTACCCCCCTGTGGGACGAACAAAGGATCTATTAATCTTGATCACAAATTGAAAAAGAAAGTACATTTTGTCCACATATAGGCTACACTTGAATATAAGCCACAGTTTTTCATGTTGTAAAGTAAGACTTAACCAACAACTGAAAGAAGGCTGATAGAGTAAAACAAAGCCCAAGAGTCGACTGATTGACTTAATGTCAAGGGATTTTAACGCACTGTTGACAAAGCACTAAAAATAACACAGACTTTGAGGAGGCAAACGTTAGCATGCTTACATTAACTGTTAGCATGTTGGGACTTTTTTACCAATCTATTTTAACAATAAACATGTGTCTCAGAGCTACAAAAACTTGACAACTTGATTCAATTATGCATGCCTTATTCTGTTCTCTACTTTTTAACTTGTTTGCACGGAGAGCCAGAGCCATTTTCCTAGACTGTGACTTCTTGTTACTTAATTGGCAGTAAGAATTCTGTGAAGTCCATGAACCGAGCTTTTCCCTGCATGTCGGCTCTCTGCTGTTCACATAAACATAAGCAGCATGAGTAAAGTAGTAGCTTAAAGGCAATTATGGTTGCTATTTGTTCAAACAGGCCTTTGAACGAGACCCCCTTAGGAATACCTACTGTTTTCTCTTAGACTTTTAGATTAAATCAGGTTTGGTTTGGATTAGGTCAGGAGCAGTTCATTTGGTTCGGGCTTGGGCAATGAAACGGCTTGCTGCAAAACGAAATACTGATTATTTAGAGAATCCAGCAAAATCCAGTTCATGTTTAAGAATTATATTACAGTTGGAGGGTGAAGTACTGACAAAGAAGATGTGGAACGTTGTGACCATTTGTGTTTTATGTGAATCGGCCCAGGGATGGCAGAGACATTAGCTCTAAACTAAAAATCTGACTTTTGATTGATACTATAGATACCAAGATTTTTCAACGGCCCTCCACAACAACTTAAAACTATACTCTCGAATGTTGCAATGTCACATGAATGCAACCTATGAGGATGTCTGAATGAATGAAAATCTTGTGATATAAAAAGGATATATACCTTGCCATGGTCTGGATGCACTGTGCCCTGTAGTTCTCATAATGGCAGTCGTTGGTAATATCCTTCAAATCGTGCATGTGCGTCCGAATTAGCATGGTTCTCAGCTTCACAAAGTCACAATGGGCGGGGTTCTCCACTGTAGGCAGGAAACCATTAGTACTCCGATAGCATTATTTTGTAATGTGTGATGGGTGATAAGCAGCTGGAGATGTCCCCGTTTCTTACCCTCCACAATGCCCCAGGGATACAGCCGGCCTCTCACTCTCTGACCTCGGGCCTCCACCACTGTGTTGCTGCCAATCACTGCAAATGGAGTGCTCTCCTGTATGCCGCCACAGACCAAGAGGCTTTTAATGCAATATTCATAAGAGCAGAGCTGCGTCACTTGGAGTAAGCACATTTGGGAGACGCCTCACCTTCAGCTCTTTGTCCTGCTGCTTGAACTCCTCGTCTTCATCAGAGTCGCAGTCTGGGAACTGGTAGATCTTTATCCCACACTTATCTATTTCCTCCCTCAGCTGCAAAAGTAAACGTGTCCTTATTAGACAAATCACCGCTCTGCACAAAAAGCTACCGTGAGGAGAGTGAAATGGATTCTGTCCATGTTACACGCTGTGAAAATAGGAACAGAAACTGAAGATAAATGTAGTTGTTTGCACTCTGGTCTTTGAATGGTGACACTATAATTGCAATAGTATTCACATCAACTGGAAGTTTCTCTCAGACATTTTCCCACAACATCTATTCTACAGCTTAAGGCAGCCTTTAGACCAAGGGTGGCATGCCGAATAAAAAAAATACAAATGTGCTTTTCTTAGAATTTTTACATAATGAGTATTTTGACATTACTTTTGTTTGACATGAGTTTCACTGTTATTTTCTGGCTGATTTTTCTGAAAATAAAATGTGTTTATTATTTAGATTTACCCAAAACGACAAATTATGAAGTTAAACACATTGATATATATTTAACTATTTAAGTTCTAATGATGAGTGGAGTTAATGTTTTAGAATACATTAAATGTGGTTGTTTTCCTCAGAAAATAGATGATGTATAACATGCCATGATAGCTCATTACCATCAATGCTGCAAGTTGAAAGATTGAAAATAATTTTTGGGCCATTCAAAATTGTCTTGCGGACCAAATTTGGCCCACGAGCCTGAGTTTGACATGGCTGATTCAGACTATTGATTTCAAGGTGTTGAAACAAAAAATGTTTACGTTCCTTACCCGCTCTTTAAACTTCTTTATCTCGGTGGGGGTCAAACAGTCGGCCTTAGCGATGAGAGGGACTACGTTCACCTTTTCCTGGAGTATCTTCATGAATTCTATGTCAACTGGGCGTAGCCTGTAGAGAAATCACACTTCATAACAGAAATGTATTTGTCACATCCCATACAAATGGATAAGAGTGTTTTGTGTTACCCATGTCCAAAGGGAGGAATAAAGTAGAGGCAGCAGTGGACCCTGTTGTCCTGGATGTTCTTCCTGTTAAGACCACTCTCATCTCTGAAGTATTGCTCGAACTGCTGATTGATGTAGTCTGTGACCGGCCGCCAACTGGGAAGCCCAAAGGATGTTTTATTTATTTACAATGGAAAGTAGGCCAACTCTGTCCAACCACATTTGTCAGGAGTTCATGAATGACTTGAGTGACTTAGAGAAGAAAAATTATACAATATTTTTGGCCATTACAAATAACAGTGAGAGCCAGAACCGTTTTCTTTAAACCCTGTAGCCTATATAGCACTGCAGCCCATGCATGTATTTTTATTGTGGTAGAGTATCCACTGGGGCGCAGAAAAGAATGTGGACGCATCTGTGTTTTATGTTTATGTGGACAGCAGAGAGCCGACACAAGGAGATGCATGAAATACCAGGGACTTATGTAATTAGGGCTGTTGTCAAAACAGAGTTTATGGACTTCCGTAATAACATGGACGCAAACAATTCACGTTTGCCTCCTCAGAGTTCGTGTTATTAGCAAAGCTTTGCTCATATCAAGTGGACTTTGTTTAGTTCCATCAGTCGTTGGTTACGTATGACATTACAAAATTAAAACCTACGGCCTTATTAAAGTGCAGCTTATATGTGGACAAAATGTACTTTCTTATCAAATGTAGCTGGTGTGCTATATACAGAGGTGCGCTTAACTTTCCAGCAAGTACAGGATTTATTCTTTGTCTTTTCATGTTTTAGAATGTGAAATAATATCTATATATCGAGAATATATGGTGAAACAAGTATGAAGTTCAGTCTGCCTGTAAGTCCCTTTGCTACCACTAGAGGGAAGAGTAAATATTATTTTGTTGACTGTCTCCAAACGCAACTACGTGATTGTAATGGACGTCATTTCATAAACAAAGCTAATCATTGCGATAATTATTACCGTGCCACAATACGTTTGTGTAGAAGAGAGCGCTGTTACCTTTCGGTGTTATTAACGGCGTCTCCAAACCCTGGCGTGTCCACAATGGTCAGCTTGAGCTTCACTCCCTTCTCTTCAATGTCCACCGTGTGTTTGATGATCTCCACTGTCTGACTGATTCTCTCTTAAATACATACACCTTGTAAGAATGATTTAGTTTTCACCCACAATAAAGCACACATAAGGAGAAGCCTCACCCTCTGCATTGAGAAGTTTTCGGTCTTTATGCAGGTCAGTCAGAAACAAACTGTTTACTAAGGTGGATTTACCCAGGCCAGATTCACCTGAACACGACACCAGAATTAAAAACACTTTAGTACAATGGACTCCAGTTTACAATCTATAGAACCACACCGTGTTTAAGAATTTAGTTCATTTTATTCTTGGCCACTGTAGAGCTGGTTTCTCCTGTGATGAAGGATGGCAAGGCTTAGAAGGTTCTTATAATAAAACAAAAGTGTAAAAAGCTAGTTCTGCTTAATTACCACATGTTTGGGCAAATACTTCCGCCTTCGTCAGAGCTGACATGTGATTGTGTAAGTAGTAAGTCGGTAATCTTTATTCATACAGCACATTTCACAGATCCAAAGTGCTTTTGCAATGTTAGATATTAGATATATAGATATTTTGTGACCTGTATATTATCAGCTGTTGTTACCGGATGCAGCCGGTCTGACAGATTGGGCAGATCCGTCGGACTGGCCACGCCCCCCGCCACGCTGTGATCTCTGGAGAAGTGAGTCCCACGTGTGAGCCAAGGTGAAAGCCCCCTCGTCTCCGTTGATGGTCTGTGTGCCCTGCTTCCTGGTTTTAATTGCCTCTCGTATCCATTTATTTTATTCATGTTTATTTGTTTCTACTATTTCTTCATTGTCCCAGTCCATTATGTGATTTTATCTTCTGCAGTGGTCTGATAGTGCTCGTTTGAGGTTTTCCTGTGTTGCTTTTCCCTTAGTTTCCATTAGTCGCGCTGCTGTTTCTTTTTTGCATTCCTTCTGATGTCGAGAGACGGAAGCTAACAAAAGCTAATAAGATACAGCTAATTAAGCAGTATCAGCTTCTTTACACTCTGTAATAATGAACTTTTTACGTTTAACATGTCACTCCCATTGGTGAATGCTGTGGTGGGTTATTGACACCAAAAACATCAAATTCTGCGCAGACTGGTGGATTTGAAAGATGCAAACCTGCTCTATAAATATGACCATTTTCCAATTTGCATAGGCCCACAGAGATTTCTCACTTTCTAAGAACAAGATAACAAAAGTACAACCAAATATAGCGAGAATGGTACTATTTTTATGCTAAAACATTAGCTTAGTTTGCAGCAGCAGTAGAGTACGGTTCACAAACACATTTCAGTGTGTCCCTACCTGCAACCATGAGTGTGAAATCAAATCCTTTCTTGACTGACTTCCTGTGCAGTTGATTGGGCAGAGAAGCGAACCCAACATAATCTTTTTCCTTGAAACAAATACAAAATATCAGTGTCAGTGAATACATTTTATGACCATTGTTTTAGACTGTTATGATGCTATAATGCTAAAAGTCTAAGTAAAATGAGCTAAATAGATGAATTGTTTACTGTGTTAGACTTATCTTCAAACACTTATGTTAGAATAATGACACTTTCTTCCAGTTCATTAACAAGAACAGAGGTGATGCTTCTATACTATATTAAAAAGGCTCATGTTGTCTGATTGACTTCAAGGGTTTTTGTGGTTCTTTTGAAAGACATGTTTTCACAATTGTTTACGTTTGTGAATTAGTATCTCAACATTGTATAATGACATCATGCTCAATAAATATAATAATGTATTTGTTGTATGTTGCATTCATTATTATATTAATAGAATTCAACGATAATGAGACTTGAATTCTAAGTCTCATTACCGTGAGATCAAACCAGTTCATGATCAGTGCTCTATCTCATGTGAGTATCACTTTTCCCTATATTTCCCAAACTGTGGTTCTTTTTGATGGAAAACGATGCCATTAAGATTAAAACAGTTGACATTACAACAAATGTCAAAATAATTCAAGCCTCTTTGTGCTTTAATGCAACCACTGTGAAGCATTTGATAATGCTACACAGCAAAAACAAAAATTAAAAAAATGCAATAATGCAAGTGCAGCGTCTTGGAATTTGATAAATTGCTCCCACACAAAAATCACAAAAATACAACAATCCAGACTGCCACTGCGTCTGACTTCACAGTTCTGACTCAGCCTCAGTGCTGCCATCCAACATCACACAGACAACGAGGCACAATAGAGCTAGAGGAAAACATGGTTTCCAGCAAATATTAAAGCTGTGGGACCTAACTTTCAGATCAGAAAAAATGAACTATGAAATCCATGCATCGAGTTCCTGGCACTAAAACAGTTATAACTATTTTCCTATTCTAATAGGTTCACATCTTTAGATCAGATTTCCAGACAGAAAAGTGAGACAGAGACTATGGCCCTCGCTCAGCCAATCAGCTCTCAGCCCACAGCCTCAAATAGGGACTCACAGGGCTCTTTCTTAGTATGTAAAATATATGTTTTCTTCTTGGTTTTCTCTAAGATGACAACACCATGTTGTCATACAAAATGTATTATTTGTGAAGCACAAAGTAAGGTAAGGACTTTTGAATGTTTACAGATGTTTGCTTTGTTCCAATACCTATAATATCTGGAATAATTCCACCCATTCTCACATCCATAAATACCTAGTATAAATGGTTGACTTTCAATTTTGAAATACAATAGCACAATAGTTATTACCATCGTAATATATTTAGTCATCCACATAAACAATGCTGTGTTTTGTTCATTAATTGCAACACTGCATCAAACAAACATGATATCCACACAGGATCACTAGCAGCAGATACTGTATGTATTAGCTTCCTGCTGCGAGAATATACATAATAAAATGTGTATTTATAAGAAATCTTGTCTGCAAAAGTACTATTTTAGGAGGACGCTAGGGGTACAATGCTAACCAGGACAATCAGTGAGTGGCCTACCTCCGGGTCTGGCAGTGGAGTCACATTCCATCAGCAGAGAGTCCCAGCATCCCAGACAGAAGCAGAGGTTAAAACAATGAAATATCTGGAATCATGTGAAGCACACGCGGTTTACCTGCTCTGGGCGCACGGCTTCGGTACCTGCCAGACATGATGGGGACAGTGGGTCACATACGCGGGTGGATGTGCGCGGATGAGGGGACGCGCTGGACTCTTGATGCCCGGTGCGCACAGTAAGCGGCCCGCAAAGAATAGACGCACACGTGCGGAAAGTAATGGTCACATCCCAGTGAGCATCCCCTGCAGCGTTCAGAACTGTAGCCTCTTACGACAAGTGGAGCGGATGGGATTTTTATTTACGTTGAACAAAAGAAAGACAGTTCTGGAGCTGCACCACAAGGGGGCAGTGTTACACCGCCCTCTCACCGAGAACAAGTGACCCAGTTATCAGAATCTAAATATGTGTTCCTTGTTTAAACATTAAAGACGTCCTGTATGTTTGTGACTAGCAGATTACTATTCATTATGGTATTTTTCATGGACGAACCATATGCACTCATTATATTGTATTACATCCATTTTCATCCTCAAACAGCACATTCAAGACTCCACAGAAACATACAGACAAAGACACACACATCAATAATAAAAAACATGATTCTTTTGCTATATTGCTGAGTTACTGTATCGTAGTCCACCAATGCAATCTATATGTGCCATGGATCTGTATGTGCAGTACAGGGGCGTCGCATAGGGAGCTATGAAGTGGGCAGAGTTTCCTGGTTCAGGAAGTAAAAGGTACCGTCATATTCCCTATAGGTATATCGAAAAATATTTGTTGCAAAAGATTGTAAATGTATCCGGGGCTGATCAGAAACCTGGTGCTTAATGACCACAAGATCTATATTTGTATAAAACATACAATATTTATCAAACATTAAAACCCCACAATGCAAGCAGAAATATGGATGAAAAGGCCGTGCTGTGAATGATAGTTATAGCAGGCGCTTGTCTCCCCGTTCCAATTATTGATATTTGGATTTTCAAAACTCCTATGGCAAATTTTACTTCCAAAGTCCTATACTCTACCCACTTTGCATCATCATTAAAACAGAGGGCCACATTTATGGTCATCACTGTGAATCTGACAAATCCGCCATCTGAGTTTTCCTCCAACATGTTTGACGAGAAACTAGACCTTTAAAAACTCAATTCAACCTTTTATTTTGCGATAACTTGTGATACAACTCTTTCTTCACCCATCTCAACCCAATCCTATTTTTTGTATCAGTTTCGGCTGGTGATGTGCCATGTGATTGTCTTCAATGAAAAAGGTGTGCCATAGCTCAGAAAGTTTGGGGAACATTGTCAAAGATAGGCATTAGACCCAAAAGTGTAAACGCAACCAAGGTACAGAGTATATGTAGGGTGCAGTGGAACAAAAAAGGGATTAGATCTGTATCTGCTCTACATTCACTCCATCCCCAAAACATTTTAATCACATCCCAGCATCCTGTTTGTCAGACACTTGCTGATTTCCACCATAATGCACTGGTGTGACGCATAGATACGAGTCAGTGGTCGGTGGCAGGACGTGATGTATGGACTCGAATGGCCCAGTGACAGAGGCCTGGAGGCAGAGGAGACCACAGCAGCAGAACAATGATGAGAACAGGCCTCCGTAACCTTGTGTGTTTCCTGTGCTCCCACCTCAGCTGCTTCTAGTGGGAGGCACACAGCTTTGTCGTGAGACTTGCTTTCCCCTCAAGACCCAGTGGTGGAATATAACAAAGCAAAACAAAGGATCAGCCTCAGTGCACAATCAACAGCTCACATGCACACGCACTTCAGATGTTATTGAGTTGATATTTTTCAGCTCAAGATTGGATTCCAGATGAGTTTCCTCTGCAGAGTGGCTGAGCGAATTCTTAGAGATAGGGTGCAGAGCTTGGAGTAGAGCCACTGCTCCTTGATAGTGAGAGGAGCAAGTTGAAGTGGCTCAGGTTGGATGAGGTCTGGATAGGGAGGTCCCTGCTTGACAAGGTGGCTGAGGGGGTAGCACTCTCGTTTTGCAGCAAGAAGGTCCTGGGTTCGAATACTGGTCAGAACAAGGCCTTTCTGAATTAAGTTTGCATGTTCTCCCTTTATTTGAGTAGGTTTCCTCCGGGTGCTTCAATTTCTTCATTCATTTTCAAGCCGGTTCTTTGGTCTGATGAGACAAAGATTGAACTCTTTGGCGTGAATGCCAGGCGTCATGTTCATGAGAAACCAGGCACTGCTCATCACCAAGCCAATACCATCCCTACAGTGAAGCATGGTGGTGGTAGCATCATGCTATGGGTATGTTTTTCAGTGGCAGGAACTGGGAGACTAGTCAAGATAGAGGGAAAGATGAATGCAGCAATGTACAGAGACATCCTGGATGAAAACCTGCTCCAGAGCACTATTGACCTCAGACTAGGGCGACGTTTCATCTTTCAGCAGGACAACGACCCTAAGCACACAGCCAAAATAACAAAGGCAAGGCAAGGCAAGGCAAGTTTATTTATATAGCACAATTCATACACAAGGCAACTCAAAGTGCTGAACAAAACAAGAAAGCATTAAAATCATAAATAATCACAGTGCATTAAAAATAAAGACACAAATATAAAATCCCTCAGTTGTATGCACAGCTAAACAGAACCGTTTTTAACCTGATTTTAAACATTGTCAGAGAGGAGGCCTGTCTCACATCTTCAGGGAGATTATTCCAGATTTTAGCAGCATGAATCTGAAAAGCAGCCTCCCCATGTTTAGTTCTGACTCTGGACACTAACAGGAGTCCAGTCCCTGTGCTCCTCAGAGTCCGGGCTGGTTCATATGGGACTAACATGTCACTAATATATTTTGGTGCGAGGCCATGGAGAGACTTGTAACAAGCAGAGCTGTTTTAAAGTCTATTCTCTGAGCCACAGGAAGCCAGTGCAGAGACCTGAGGACCGGACTAATGTGGTCGTACTTCCTGGTTCTAGCCAGGACTCGAGCTGCTGCATTTTGAATGTACTGCAGCTGTTTTACAGCCTGTTTGGACAGACCTGTGAGCAGGCCATTGCAGTAGTCTAACCTACTGGAGACAAATGCATGGATAAGAATCTCCAAGTCTGCTTTAGACACTATGTTTTTGATCCTGACAATGTTTTTTAGAGGATAAAAAGCTGCTGATGTTACTGATTTGATGTGGCAATTAAAATTTAAGTCTGAGTCCAGTATTACCCCTAGATTTCTGACCTTGTTTGAAGGTTTTAGGGAGAGAGACTGTAGGTGACAGATGACGCTCTCTCTGTTTCTGGGGACCAAAGACAATCATTTCAGTTTTGTCCGCGTTTAGCTGAAGGAAGTTGTTTTGCATCCCGGCAGCCCGCAAAGAAGTGGCTTTAGGACAACTCTGTGAATGTCCTTGAGTGGCCCAGAGCCCAGACTTGAATCCAATTGAACTCTCTGGAGAGATCTGAAAATGGCTGTGCACCGACACTCCCCATCCAACTTGATGGAGCTTGAGAGGTCCTGCAAAGAGGAATGGGCAAAACTGCCCAAAGACAGGTGTGCCAAGCTTGTGGCAAGACTTGAGGCTGTAATTGCTGCCAAAGGTGCACCAACAAAGTATTAAGCAAAGGCTGTGAATACTTATGTACATGTGGTTTCTAAGTTTTTGAATTTTAAATTTTTTTGCAAGAGTCTCAAAAAATGTTTTTTCATGTAGTCATTATGGGGTGTTGTGTGTAGAATTGTAAGGAAAAAAAAATTAATTGAATCAATTTTGGAATAAGACTGTAACATAACAAAATGTGGAAAAAGTGAAGCGCTGTGAATACTTTTTTGACTCTATCAAGTTTTAGAATGCTGTAGGTATATGCGTCTCGGAAGCTAACAGTTAAGGTAAGCATGCTAATGTGAGTGAATGCTAGCATCCTTGGATTTTATCAATTTTACCAAGTTTTGTCCATCACACGTCAACAGTGCGTTAAAACTCATCATTAATCATGTCACGTCCAGTCAGAACAGTCGTCTTTCAGCTTTTCTAAGAATACAAAACCTGCGGCTTATATTCAAGTGCGGCTTATATGTGGACAAAATGAACTGTACTTTCTTTCAAATGTAGCTGGTGCGGTTTATATACAAGTGCACTCAATAGTCCAACAAGTACTGTAGCCATTGTTTTCATCTGCAGTTACTCCATCTTTACAGTGTAACACAGGGGTCTAAATAGTTATGCAATAATGTGTTTAAATGGAGAGACCAAACCAAGACTATTTTCCAACTACAGCCGTAACACCGACTCATTTCTCACACATTCACAGGGTGGCTGCGTAACTGCCTGATGTAAAAACTGCCATACAGTGTGATACAATAAAGAAACTAAGTCATAAGTAAGTCACGTTTATTTATATAGCACAATTCACAGACCGGTGTCATACAAAGCTTTATCGTTTTATTGATGTGATGGACATAACGGCGATGGATGGGGGGGGAAACCAAAAACATTCCCTTTACTTGTTTCTATCCAAGTCCAAGTCCAGAGTGTACAAGGCCGATCAGTGGTTATGTATAAAACTGTTATCATTGAAATTTCTTGTTTTTAAAAAAGGGACAGAAATGAGTTCAAAGCAGTGGATTTGTGGAAGACAGAATGAGGAAGAAGATATGCGTTAATTTTGTTTATCTGAGTGATTGTGTTGGATGGAGACATGAAATAATACTGACACACAGGAAATGGACAGATGCAGCAGATAAGACCTGTAATGGCTCCAGGATTCAAAACAACAAAACAACTCACATCCGAATAATGTAAAGAAATAGAAAAGTGTTTAGGCTAATGTTGGTCTCATGGACGTTACAGTGAACTGTGGCTTCAATTGTATATTATGTTTAATACGTACATGTATCAATAAAGCTCATTTTCAATCAGAAAAAATATGAAATAACAACATTTTTTCTCTTTACCCAAATATGAAGACATTTCCATCATAAGTTTCTTATAAATTTGTCCGAGCAGAAATAGATTAATTCATACATTCATCATTAATTACAGTACATATGATATTTATAACACACATACGGTACACCTAAATATACATACATGTACATGAGCTTTATTTAGCAGCATTCACCATGTGTCGAAATACTGTGTTTTACAAACTAACTGAAAACCTGAATTTCCAAATTATCAGCTCGTAATGGAGTGGAAATAAGACGAATAGACTCCCACCTCATGGCAGTCTATACATTTGGATGCAGTTATAAAACATTGAAGAATATTGATAGTTTCAGAACCAGAACAGTTGGTTTATCCTGAATGTGTAGTTTATTGCTCTGGGATTCATTTTATGAAGTGATCTTACATTTTTGAAAGGTGTGTGGTTCTATCTTTAACTTTCATTCATATGTCGCAATTTTTGGTTCTCTGTCGCTTGGCAACCAAATTATTTGGTGTTGTCCCTTTTCTCCAAAGTGCTGGTTCTGAGCTGAGTTGGGTTGTTTTTTCCACCGGAGAAGAGGGTGCTAGTTACCATGACAACACATTGTTTACTTGACAGCAACAGTGTGTTGCATTAAGAAATAGCATTTTGCCTGTGTTGCGGTAATTCAAGGTATGTTAACTGGTTTTTAGCACTTTTTACAAATAAATTACTTAATTTGAGTAAAAACTAGTGAAAAACTAAAACTGATTATATCTCTCTGTGAGTTCTAGTGTTTTCATGTATCTGACTTGGTGCTTGGACCGTGTTGTTCAGCGACACATGAGTTAAAGCAACGCCCTGCACTGGGTCACTGTGTCATGGTGAAAGCCCCATTAGCCTTCTTGTGATTCATCTCTTCCATTTATTTCATTTCAAAACACTTTGTGTATCCCCAAGAGGCAATTTAAAAAGACCACACAAAGCAGTGTACATACAAAAAACATATGAGTTTAGAAAAAGTTTGCTGCTGAAAAGTGACAAAAACATGTTTTTATAAAACAGCTGCTTTCATTATAACTCTCTCACATTAGTCAGACTGAGTACATTAGAATTGGTAAATATTTAGAAGTGATTCAGTCTGTGATTGTGAGACTACAGATGAAAATTAGCTTCACAGCTGCAATCTGGTGAATCTACAGCTCCTGTTGTTCATTAATACATACTGTCCAAATAAACAAGTAAATACAAACATTGATGGTAACAGTGCCTAATCTAAGCTATCCCTCACTGGTCTATTGAAATCTTTTTACGGGACGCTTAGACAGAGTTCCTGAAGCTGAGATATCTGACATTCTCCAAAAACAAAGCACCTGATGACAACATTACTGATATGTCAAGGTCTGACTCCGCCGCGAGCGCCAAATGGTTCTTTTTCATGGATGTGTGTCGCAGAGAGGAGAGAGTCCGCAGTGGTTCATGGAACAATAGTGTCAAAGGGAAATGATGAGGGACAGGACATCCTACAGCGGGCTCTCTGACCTGCAGCTGCACACACCACATCAGCCTCCTCACTTTTATCATAAGATCCAAACATCCCTGCAAATGGTTCACCATCAACAACTGGTTAACTATCAACAACTGGTTTACTATCAACAACTGGTTCACCATCAACAACTGGTTCACCATCAACAACTGGTTCACCATCAACAACTGAAACACCCTCTCCACCCCTATAGTCTGTTCAATACTACTACTACAACTACTACCACTACTACTACTACTACTGCTACTACTACTACTACTACTACTACCACATTAGTCCAGTTCTCAGGTCTCTGCACTGGCTTCCTGTGGCTCAGAGAATAGACTTTAAAACAGCTTTGCTTGTGTACAAGTCTCTTCATGGCCTCGCACCAAAATATATTAGTGACATGTTAGAACCATATGAACCAGCCCGGACTCTGAGGAGCACAGGGACTGGACTCCTGTTAGTGTCCAGAGTCAGAACTAAACATGGGGAGGCTGCTTTTCAAATTCATGCTGCTAAAATCTGGAACAGTCTTCCTGAAGATGTGAGACAGGCCTCCTCTCTGACAATGTTTAAAACCAGGTTAAAGACAGTTCTGTTTAACTGTGCATACAACTGAGGGATTTTATATTTTTATCTTTCTTTTTAATGTTCTGTGATTATTTATGATTTTAATGCTTTCTTGTTTTGTTCAGCACTTTGAATTGCCTTGTGTATGAATTGTGCTATATAAATAAACTTGCCTTGCCTTGCCTTACTACTACTAGTAGTCTACTGCTACTACTATTCAATAGCCTTAGATACATTGCAATAATGACAGGGCATCCGTCTTTAGTGTTTGAAGTAAGATTGAAATCTCATAGTGAATTAAACAAATTTCGTTTGAAACGTTTTTCTCTTTTGAAAGATGTTATATCAAATAACCTTCACACTTTTAATGTGTACCTAGACCAGGGGTCTCCAACCTGTAGCTCGGGAGCCACCAGTAGCTCGCCAGCCCCTTACAGGTAGCTCGCCAAAGAAATTAGACTTTAACAAATACACTTCAACGAATACTTTTTGACCCATTACATATGTATTATAAGTATAAATATAGGGTTATACAGTAATATGGTGTATTTTATATGTGTTCTCCAAGTTTAGTCGTAATTATTAGATCCATTTTCATTATGACTGCAAAAATGAGTGCTCTCTGCCTGTTTGTTTGTATAAAAGTAGCTCTCTGATTAAAAAAGGTTGGAGAACCCTGACCTAGACACAAGAAAAAGCAATAATGAAGTGGTAATGTATACCAGTGGTAATGCAGGTATACATTACCGCTTGATATATTGACATCATTTTAATGTTAACATTAAATGAGCCCCACAACACGAGCTGCAAACAATAATTGATAAGCTCGAGCAGCAGCAGCAAAAATCATTACAGTTATTTGCAATACACTGAGAGATTTTTTTACAACTGAAAGATTTTATCTTCACTCTCTTCAATGTATATCATAATTTTGATGTACTGTGATTATTTATGATTTTAATGTACTGTGAGTTCTAATGACTTTAATGCATGGGTGTCAAAGAAGCCCCCGGGATGAGAACTGGCACGCAAAGAGCCACAAGAAAACTTTGGATTATTCATTTAATGTTCAGGACATGTGTTTTCTCTTTGAAGGAAGTTTATTTTTGAGCCTGTTGAAACATGTTTTTACACAGAAATATTAGATTATTCATTTTATCAATACATAAAATACAGCACACTGTGTTAGGTCTTGGTTCAATATGTTTATGCAATCATTTTGATATAGCTTTAATAAACATTGAACCAGTCCAGCCCTCGGCTTGTAGCAAATTTGTATTTTCGGCCCTCTGATGAATTTGACTTTGACATCCCTGCTTCAATGCCTTGTGTGATTGTTCTATACTGTTTTGTTCAGCACTTGTTTGAGTTGCGTTGTGTATGAACTGTGCTGTACAAATAAACTTGCCTTGCCTACTTATTAGAGCAGGGGCGCCCAAATTGGGGCCTCGAGGGGTGGAATTTTACTCATGAGAGGATGCTAAGTTTATAACGATTATGATTTCATAATAATTTACACTCAACACATTTTATGTACTGAATTTCTCCATTGTGAGATCAATAAAGTATATATTTTCTTTAGTTTAGTAAAAAGATTTGCCATTCTTGCAGAAAGAGAAAAACAAGCCAATCTTCATCAGATGGACCACCATTTACAGAGAATGACTGATGTGAGAGAGAAGAATGACTGGATGAGTGGATGAGTGGATGAAATATGTATAATCTAAAATGAAAGTCCACAAAAGTCAAGTAAAAGTGGTGTTTTGGTTGGAGGTGGAAGAGGAAGCATCTGTGGTTAATGTCACAGCCCACACACACCGAGGGACGTTAATCACACGCTGCCACCGAAGTCCCGCTCAGAAGGATTCAGATTGTGGCTCTTGTGTTTCAGTCAACAGGAACACTTCCAACCCAAGTGTACGTGACTGGCCCAAAGCTGTGTTGTAATTGGTGGTTAATGAGGCTTCCAGATGCAGAGCTGTTGCAAAAGCAGGAGCGGAGGAGGAAGGAAATGTATTGATATAGCACATTTCGTAAAGAATGCTCAACTTTTATTACTTTGATAAGTCAATTTCATTTATTTTTTGTTATAGTTTTTTCATCTTTATTTTCATTATTTATACATATATTCTTGTATTATTCTTATAGTTTGCTTTGTTTTTTTTTTGTTCTTTTTTCTTCCATATGCCTGTGTGAATGTAGAGATTATGTTTAAAAAGGCAATGAAAATAAATGACTGATGATGATAAATAGAATGCACCTGTGTGTAATCAAGTCTCTGTATAAATGCACCTGCTCTTTGATAGTCTCAGGGTTCTGTTTAAAGCGCAGAGAGAACCATGAAGACAAAGGAACACACCAGGCAGGTCCGAGATACTGTTGTGGAGAAGTTTAAAGCCGGATTTGGATACAAAAAGATTTCCCAAGCTTTAAACATCTCAAGGAGCACTGTGCAAGCAATTATATTGAAATGGAAGGAGTATCAGACCACTGCAAATCTACCAAGACCCGGCCGTCCCTCCAAACTTTCATCTCAAACAAGGAGAAGACTGATCAGAGATGCAGCCAAGAGGCCCATGATCACTCTGGATGAACTGCAGATAACTACAGCTGAGGTGGGAGAGTCTGTCCATAGGATAACAATCAGTCGTGCACTGCACAAATCTGGCCTTTATGGAAGAGTGGCAAGAAGAAAGTCATTTCTCAGAGATATCCATAAAAAGTCTCGTTTAAAGTTTGCCACAAGCCACCTGGGAGACACACCAAACATGTGGAAGAAGGTGCTCTGGTCAGATGAAACCAAAATCGAACTTTTTGGCCACAAGGCAAAACGATATGTTTGGCGTAAAAGCAACACAGCTCATCACCCTGAACACACCATCCCCACTGTCAAACATGGTGGTGGCAGCATCATGGTTTGGGCCTGCTTTTCTTCAGCAGGGACAGGGAAGATGGCTAAAATTGATGGGAAGATGGATGGAGCCAAATACAGGACCATTCTGGAAGAAAACCTGTTGGAGTCTGCAAAAGACCTGAGACTGGGACGGAGATTTATCTTCCAACAGGACAATGATCCAAAACATAAAGCCAATTCCACAATGGAATGGTTCACAAATAGACGTATCCAGGTGTTAGAATGGCCAAGTCAAAGTCCAGACCTGAATCCAATCGAGAATCTGTGGAAAGAGCTGAAGACTGCTGTTCACAAACGCTCTCCATCCAACCTCACTGAGCTCGAGCTGTTTTGCAAGGAAGAATGGGTAAGAATTCCAGTCTCTCGATGTGCAAAACTGAGAGACATACCCCAAGCGACTTGCAGCTGTAATTGCAGCAAAAGGTGGCGCTATACAAAGTATTAGCGCAAGGGGGCCGAATAATATTGCACGCCCCACTTTTCAGTTTTTTATTTGTAAAAAAAGTTTAAATTATCCAATACATTTGTGTCCCACTTGTTGTTGAATCTTGACAAAAAATGTAATTTTTATATCTTTGTTTGAAGCCTAAAATGTGGCGAAATGTTGAAAGGTTCAAGGGGGCCGAATACTTTCGCAAGGCACTGTATTGTGTAAGGTGCTCTTCCCCAATAGTTAAAAAAAAAGACAGACATATTTTAGTGACGAACAAATAAAGTTTCATCCGTTCTTGAGCTAATTCTTTCAAATGTACTGCCAATAACAAAACGCGTTAAAGATTGTAACTTTAGAGGAATACAACTTTTTGACTCTTTGATTGTTTTGATTGCTAACGTTTGTGTCTGTCCCTTGTCCCACTTGCATCAATCTTATATCACTTTTTTGACACTTGGCTTTATTCAATCACTCAGTGAAAAACTACTATTGTCGCCGCCAATGACCAACCAAAAACCATTAGCCCTCATGCCAGACACTGTGCTATAATTAGCTGGTTATTGTCTTATTGTTGTCGCGGAGTGGACATCGGTCAGGATGCAAATGATCAGCCTTGTTGATGGTTATTCTCTTTATTCTGAGTTGTACAGAACGGTGTGTATGTGGTGTGTGTGTGTGTGTGTGTGTGTGGTTCTGTAACACAAACAGATAGAAGCAAAATATTAGAATAATATAACAGTTACTACACAGTAATAATGTGCATCACTACAATTAGCATAATATAATAATAACACTAAACATAGTTATACACATCAAACTAATGTCTTCCTAACCTAATAACATAATAACCCAGTGCTAATAACATGACTACTGAACATTTTCTCTCAGTGTGAATGAGCCTCTTTCTGGCCAAATGCATTGTAATGCCTTAGCTTTAACTGTATCTTAACAATAAATTGAATTACACACGAATGAACACAACTCAGATACTCCTGGCTCTAACTCGCACTAACAGACAAACCATTCACTACCAAGTGTATTTAAATAAGAAAGTAATGAGTAAACATACACTCAGAGGACTAGCCTAGCCACCTAGCCCAGGAGCTAAACTAGCCGCAATCCCCATGAACTTGCACTAAACACTCAAACTACAATTCTAACCCATTCCCAAACCCATAACACATATTAAACACTATTGACAATCACCCACCTCTCTAATGGACGCACACAAGCTTTTTACACACAGCACTGTAATCTGCCATTATCTCTCGAGCACACAGAACATCACTAAAACAGCCCAAAACGTTTCACTGCTCACTAGCGGGCGCGCCCCTGGTGGCCAGATCAGGTACTACAACTATGTACAAAACGCTCTATTTAAGCCCTGCCTTCATAACACAGCCGCCCCCAAACTTGTGGCAACAAGTTTGAAGAGAGTAGAGTCATTGTCCATCTTGGTCCGGCACCGCGGGGAGCCGAATGAGACGACTCACAGGTCTCACGTATGTCCGATCTCGCACTTTGACTTCAGCTGAACGGATTAAACCGTCAGCCCCTGGAAAAACCTTGCTGATATGTCCAACGGGCCAAGATGCTCTGGGAAGTTGGGGGTCCACGATCATCACTACCGCGCCGATCTGAATGGGCAATGTGTCCTTCTGCCACTTGGACCTGGTCTGCAGGGTCGGTAAGTAGTGGCGTAGAAACTGTGTCCAAAAACGATCCGCTAACACTTGGCATGTTCTCCAGTGTCGGCGTCCAATCAGCTCTGAGTCGTGATAGACCACTTGGGGAAGGGCAGGATCCAGCCGCCCCATCAGCAACAGGTTTGGGGTGACGGGGTCTGGATCTGCCAAGTCAGAAGAGACGTATCCCAATGGCTTCGAGTTGAGGACTCCTTCTATCTCGATCAGCACTGTTTGGAGTATTTCTGAACTCACAACTTGAGAGCCCAGAGTGGAGGTTAAAGCAGCTTTAATGGATCGAATCTCCCGCTCCCATGATCCGCCGAAATGGGGAGCACTTGGGGGATTATACCGGAACGTGATCTGGTACTCTGCTAGTTGGGACTGTAGGGATGGATGCATCGCGGTGAAGGTCTCCTGTAGTTCTCGATCACCACCTCGGAAGTTGGTGCCTCTGTCGCAAAGTATCTCGGCTGGCTTCCCTCGCCGGGATATGAATCTCCTTAATGCCATCAAAAAGGAGTCAGTGTTGATGCTGGACAGCACCTCGACATGTACAGCTCGAGTTGTTAAGCATTTGAACAGCAGGCCCCAGCGCTTCTCATTTCTGCGTCCAACTTTCACCTGCATGGGGCCGAAACAGTCGATGCCAGTAGAATAGAAAACTGGTTGGTGTAACCTGAGGTGTGAGAGGGGGAGGTCTGCCATCTTTGGAACAACTGGCTGAGCTCTCCACCTCTGGCATTCTGGACAGCCACGTTGTTCACGCCTGACAGCTTCACGGCCCCGCAGGATCCAGAATCTACGTCTTAGCTCCGCAAACACTCTCTCTGCCCCAGGATGCTTTAGCTCACTGTCAGCCTGCTTGATGAGTAACCTTGTCACGGGGTGCTTGGGCTCAAGCACTACCGGATGCCTGATATCAGTGCCAAGGTTGTGGCAGCGTCTCAAACGGCCACCTACTCGGATGAGCTGCAGTGATTGGTCATACTCTGGGGCAAGTGTGTAGAGGCGACTCGTCGAAGACACTGGTTTCCCTCCAGAGAGACACTGGACTTCGTCTGGGAAACTTTCTCTTTGAGCAGCTCTTAAAATACTGAGTTCGGCCTCTCTGAAGTCATCTGCTGAAGGGTCATCGGCAGATGCACTGGCCGCCCCGTGGAGGCACTTTGTTGTCTCTTTTAGAAGGTCATGGAATGTATCAAACTGACCTGCATCTGGCAAGGGGTCAGGGATCAGAGTTGTGACCAGGCATGTAGTGGATTGACGCTGTTCTTCTGCTGTGTCTTCACATGGGGGAACAGGGTGCTCTGGCCAACACTGAGATGGTAGCAAAAGGAATGGAGGGCCGCACGTCCATCGACACTGATTAGTAAGCTCTTGAAGTTTCTTACCTCTTGTGAGGTCATCTGCAGGGTTCTCACTGGATGTGACGTACCTCCAAGCTTGGCGATCTGTTAGTTCTTGGATCTCTGCAATCCGTGTGCCCACGAACACCTTGAAGCGGCAGGAATCTGACTGGATCCACATCAAGACTGTCGTGGAGTCTGTCCACAGCACGACCCTGTCCAGCGTTAATGTGAGCTCCTTGGTGAGGACACTGGCAAGTTGTGCTCCGGTTAAAGCTGCACACAATTCTAACCGAGGAATGGAAATTTGTCGTTTGGGGGCCACTCTGGAACGTGCTGTGAGGAAAGCTACCTCCACATGGCCGTCTGGACCTTCTGTGCGCAGATATCCAACACTGCCATAGGCATGCTGTGAAGCGTCACAGAATATATGGAGCTCTCTCTTGCATTCGGGTATGTCAAGAGCTGGGGTGACATAGCAACGTTGTAGACAGATCTTATCCATTTCCTCCAGCTCTGCTTCCCACTCCAGCCATGAAGTGAGCAGTTCGCCTGGCAGCAGAGGGTCGTCCCACTCACGCTTCTTGTTCCACAGCTGCTGGACAAGTACTTTAGCCCTTGTTGTGAATGGGATGAGGTACCCTAAGGGGTCGTATTGACTGGCCAATACCCGATAGATGTGTCTCATGGTGGCTGGGTTACTCTCGAGGTGTTTGGACTTATAGTGCAGCGTGTCAGAATGGCACAACCAACGTAGACCAAGTGCGGGTTCTTGAGGGTCCATGTCGGTGTGGTTCAGCCATTGTTCACTGCTCTCTGATCTCAGCTCCTTTGGCAGATGACTGACGAGATCGGGTCTGCTGCTGGCCCACTGCCTGAGCTCGAAGCCGCCTTCATTTAACAGCCCTCTCAGCCTCTCCATAACATCCTTGGCCCCATCTGCGGCGGGGAAACTCTGCAACCAGTTATCCACGTAGAAATGACTCTCTATAGAGGTCCGAAGGTCGTCTCCTGGTTGGCTGTGGTCATGGATGTGTCTCTGCAGGGCATAGATGGCACAGCATGGCGAACATGCGGTTCCAAATGGAAGTACCTGCCACTCGAACACTTTGGGGGGATTGTCTCGCTCGAGGTCACGCCAGAGGAACCGCAGTAGTGGCCGATCTTCGGGCAGCAATCTCACTTGGTGGAACATCCCCTTGATGTCGCTGCTGATGGCAATCGAATGTTCTCTGAAACGCAGTAAGACACCAAGGAGGGAGGCACCTAGGTTTGGGCCGGGGAGCAGCAGTTCGTTCAGGTTTTGGTCCTGGTAAGTGAATGAGCAATTGAACACTACGCGGTTCTTCCCATTGTGGGTGACCATATGGTGAGGGATGAACCATGACTCACTTGAGGACTTCACCTGCTCATCACTGACTTCTGTGGCGTAGCCTGCCGTCTTCAACTTCACAATCTCTGCTTTATAGGCTGCTGCTTTCACGGGGTCTCGGCTGAGGCGTCTCTCGGTACCACGCAGACTAGGGAGCACCGTTGTAGGGGGCACGGACAACGTGGGCATGTTGTTGACGCGCAGAAGTGGGGTGGCGTACCTGTTCACTCCTTCCACGTTCACTCTGGTCGTCTTCGCCTCTAGAAGACTCATGGCTTGTTGCTCTCTTAGAGACCGGGTGACTAGTTTCTCGCTCCTGTATGGCAGAATGTCAAGTTGCCATAACTTCTCTACTTGATTGAAGAGCTCTGCATTGGGGGAGGCAGTTGAGAGGAAGAGGCACTGCTGGGGGTGATTGAGCTGTTGGGTGAGTGACACAGGCCCCTGTAGTGTCCAACCAAGCCTTGTCTTGACTACAGCAGGGCTTCCGGATGGACCCAGACGTACGGGTTGAATGGGCGTGACTAAGTGGGGACAGTCAGAGCCAATAAGTAGCAGTGGCCGGACATTTGTGAAGGGCTGCAGTGGTAGCTTTCTTAAGTGTCTGTACCTCTGTTGAAGTGCTGCTACGGGATGGGAATGCTCTGATAGGCTCAAATCAGCTGAAGTGAAGGCCCTCTCGATGGTGAAGGTCTTGCTTAATTGGTTGGCCGGTGAAACTTTGACTGTCACTGAGGACCCATGTAATGTCCTCACTCCTTGCCTCACGGTGCGTAGCAGGAGATTCTCTGGGGTCCCGTTTAACTGTAGCTTCTGGGTGGCTTCCTGCAGTAAGATAGTCCTCTCAGACCCGTCGTCGAGTATGGCGAATGTCTCTAATGTGTGCTCACCGTTCCGCAGCAGAACTTTACATGTCTTTAGGAGCACTTGGTTGCACCCCGCTCGACGATCTAAGTAGAGAACATCTGTCGTTGGTTTGGACTCTGTTAGCGTTAGGTTTGTGCTACTGGGTGCAGCTGGTCGAACATTCACTTCGTGCAGGGCCTCGAGATGCTTTCCTCTGCATGTCTTGCATTGAACTCGAAGTCGACACTGAGCGGCTTGATGGCCCCGCCCACAGCGCCAGCAGCGGTTCTTTGACTTCACCCAGCTGGTCTTTTGCTCTTTAGTCAACAGCTGGAAGTTAGAGCACTGATCCAGAAAGTGCATGGTGTTAGCGCAGTAGGGACAGTACGCTTTGGGCTTCTCTTGGCTCTCTGAAGTGGGCGTGGCTTGGGCCTCTTGTACGGCACTGTTCTGGGTGGCGCCTAGCAACACCGTTGTACTCCTCTTAATAGATCGATGATCTCGTTTCATGCTTCTCTTGTCTCGGAAGTGGTCTTCAACCTTGCCACCTCGATCTTCGCCCTCTTGAATGATTAGCTCATACTCCAGCCATTCTGCAAAGTCTCTCAGTGATGGCACACCATTGTTTTGTGGGTAGAGGTAGCGGCGGAAGGCAGCTCGGAGGTCTTGAGGTAGCTTCTTGGTGAGTCTTGCGACATGCGATCCACACTGTAACTCTATGTGTCCATCTTGACCAGTGGCGGCCAGCCAATAGAGGGCGCTAGGGCGCCGCCCCACCACTCACAACTTGCCATGTTACCTTGAATAAAACGTTAAAAAAAAAATAACATTAAAATATTTCGAAATGTATGTGTGTTTTATTTCAGATGTGGAAGAAATACTTTATAGTTTATGCTGAGTTGGATTGATTAAGCTCATCAGCGTTGTCTGTGGACGTATTTCCGCCTCAGGGCGCAAAAGATAGCGCCCTGAGCCGTCTATGGACTCTCGTTAAAAGTTGTACATGCGCAGTAGCTCCTCTTCAATGCAAGAGATAAGACGATTTGGGGGCGCAGGAGAAGTGCGCCCTGAGGGGGCGGGATCGCCCGCGACCTGTACTGTCACTGTCTGTGACGTCCGTTTACAGTGATTGACAGGTCAAGCTGTGGGAATTTGAGACGAACGTAAACAGACGCAAAATGGAGAACGAGAAAAAGAATAATTCAGTTAGATCACTCAAAACAATACCGTTTGAGAGAAGATCATACCAGGAGAAGGTTGAGGTTAAAGAGCTTGGACCTGATCAGCCAAATATTACCATTAGTCAGCAGTCCAGCGACAGGGGGAGACGGTACACTCGTACTTTTTCCAGGACCTGGTTCAGCGCCAAATCTTGGCTAGCAGCATGTAGCGAGGCTAATGCTTTATTTTGCTTTCCATGCCTCTTGTTTCAAACATCAGGATCTGACCCAGCATGGATCAAGACAGGTATGACTGATATGAAGCACTTTTTAGAAAAGGCAAAGAAGCATGAGCAGACTGGTATCCACATGCAAAATGCCCTCAAATTAGCTATGTTTGGGAAGATAAATATTTCATCCCAGCTGGATGAAAGCTACAGGGTAGGGATCAGAAAGCACAATGAGGAGGTTGACAAGAATAGGCACATCCTATCAAAAATAATAGACTGTGTCAAATTCTGTGGTGCATTTATATCTAGTCATCATATTCATAGCCCCCCCAGTAGAAAATTCCACCAGCCGCCACTGATCTTGACCGAGCTGCTCCAGCATACCGACTAACGCTCGGACTCTCAGAGCAAACTTCCTGAATCCTGCCGTGTCACCGGAACGGATATTTGGCTCGTCCATCAGCTCGGCTATCCTCTGTAATGATAGATGGTGTGGCTGACCAAAGTGCTTGATGAGGGAGGCCATCGTGTCGGTGTATGGGCGAACAGAGTTACTATATGAGTCAGCGATCAGAAGTGCTTCTTCGAATCTTAGGTGATCACACAGTACTTGATATTTGAACCTCTCTGTTGCATCGAATGGCAGAATATTATCCAAAGCAAGCCTCAAGCGTGCAAACTGTCTGGGATCGGCTCGGGTAAACTCTGGTATGGACGGGGTCGGACCTCTGTATATCCTCTCTCTACTGGAAACTGGCAGAATGGAGGTGGGGACTTGATCAGGAGGATGGATGTTGCCTCCCGGACTATCTCCAATGGGGACGTGCTGGGGTACGCTCTGGGGTGCACGGCTGTGAGTATCTGCGTGGTGAGTAACTGGAGCTGCCGTACCTTGTGTATGTAACTCTTGCAGACGTTGACTGAGCTCTTGGACCAGGGCCGGAGGTTGAGTGGGTGACGCAAACTGCACTTGTGGTGGAGGGTCTGGAAAGTCAGAGGGAAGGAAGACTGGGGGTGGGGGTAATGGCCATTCTTCTTCCGGTTCCACAATTCCTCTGTGGGCGTCAATAAAACCTTGTTGCCCCGTTGGTGAATGAATGCTGGACTGCCATGTATTGTCACTTGGGGTCTGAACAATACGTAGGCCTGAGGAGGAGGGGGCACGATCCATTTGCCTCTTCATTTCTGCAACTAGCATGTGAAGCCGCCTGTTATCCTCCTGCAGCTGCTGCATAAAGTGCATAACTCCGGGTATTCCTACATTGGCAGAAGGTGGCGCACTTGTCTCATGCCAAGCTCCTGGCCGTTGTGTGGGGGGTGTCATCTCGGCAGATCCCTCCCTGGTTCTGTGTTGTTCCTGTGCAGGATGTGGCAGTGTATAACCCTCATAATCCGTCATCCATCCAGGTGGTCGCCCCGCCCTCCGTGGACGGGCACCACTACTCTGGTAATCATATTCCATCTTCACTCCGTAATCAACTTTATCCGGCTCGAAGGACCCTAATTTGTAGTGAAGCTTTCACTATAATTAGCTGGTTATTGTCTTATTGTTGTCGCGGAGTGGACATCGGTCAGGATGCAAATGATCAGCCTTGTTGATGGTTATTCTCTTTATTCTGAGTTGTACAGAACGGTGTGTTTGTGGTGTGTGTGTGTGTGTGTGTGTGTGGTTCTGTAACACAAACAGATAGAAGCAAAATATTAGAATAATATAACAGTTACTACACAGTAATAATGTGCATCACTACAATTAGCATAATATAATAATAACACTAAACATAGTTATACACATCAAACTAATGTCTTCCTAACCTAATAACATAATAACCCAGTGCTAATAACATGACTACTGAACATTTTCTCTCAGTGTGAATGAGCCTCTTTCTGGCCATATGCATTGTAATGCCTTAGCTTTAACTGTATCTTAACAATAAATTGAATTACACACGAATGAACACAACTCAGATACTCCTGGCTCTAACTCGCACTAACAGACAAACCATTCACTACCAAGTGTATTTAAATAAGAAAGTAATGAGTAAACATACACTCAGAGGACTAGCCTAGCCACCTAGCCCAGGAGCTAAACTAGCCTCAATCCCCATGAACTTGCACTAAACACTCAAACTACAATTCTAACCCATTCCCAAACCCATAACACATATTAAACACTATTGACAATCACCCACCTCTCTAATGGACGCACACAAGCTTTTTACACACAGCACTGTAATCTGCCATTATCTCTCGAGCACACAGAACATCACTAAAACAGCCCAAAACGTTTCACTGCTCACTAGCGGGCGCGCCCCTGGTGGCCAGATCAGGTACTACAACTATATACAAAACGCTCTATTTAAGCCCTGCCTTCATAACAGATACAGTGAAGGAGTGAGTCCACTGGTCCATGTTCTCCTGCAGTCAGTGAGACATAGATCTGAGTGTCGTCTGCATAGTTATGATAGGAAACTTTGTTTCTGCGTATTAACTGACCTAACGGCAGCATGTAGAGATTGAACAGAAGAGGTCCCAGGATCGACCCCTGTGGGACTCCACAGGTCAGGGCCATATGATCTGAGACACAGTTTCCAATCTCCACAAAGTACTTCCTGTCTTCAAGGTAAGACCTAAACCAACTTAGGGCGGTGCCAGTGACGCCAACCCAGTCCTCTAGTCTCTGTAAGAGGATCTCATGGTCGACGGTGTCAAAGGCAGCACTTAGATCTAACAAGATTAAGATTGAGACTTTTCCTGCGTCAGTGTTCAGCCGGATATCGTTTGTAACCTTAACGAGAGCAGTCTCAGTGCTGTGGTGGGGTCTAAAGCCGGACTGAAACATATCAAATGAGTTGTTGATTATAAGAAATCTAGTAAGCTGTAGGTAGACAACTTTCTCAAGGACTTTCCCATAAATGGCAGATTTGAGATGGGATGATAGTTGTTAAGTACAGTGGCATCCAGACTGCTCTTTTTTAGCAGGGGCCTGATGACTGCCGTTTTCAGGGCCTTTGGGAATATTCCAGAATGAAGGGACATGTTTACTATCTGTGTGAGTGAAGGTAACAGACTGCTCAGAACAGACTTCAGAAATCTAGTGGGTAGTACATCCAGGCTGCATGTGGAGGAGCTCAAACTGGAGATTATCTCTTGGACAGTTTTATCATTTACAGGTGCAAAGTGA
Source organism: Knipowitschia caucasica (assembly GCA_964034765.1). Lineage (NCBI taxonomy): Eukaryota > Metazoa > Chordata > Actinopteri > Gobiiformes > Gobiidae > Knipowitschia > Knipowitschia caucasica. The sequence continues at coordinate 12,868,895 of OZ035823.1, forward strand.
GTTAGCTCAGAGAGCCTTTCTGGCTGTTGGATGGTTATCTGTGGATTGGAGACAATGGCGCTTTTGTGATGCCTTGAACCTTGTCATTGAAAAAATTAGCAAACTCATTGCATTTACGTTTGGAAGTAAGCTCTAATGGCATTTGAACAGGGGGGTTTGTTAATCTATTAACTGTTGAGAACAGAACACGCAGATTGTTGCTGCAGCCTTCAATCATTTCAGAAAAATACCTTTCTCTCGTACTACGTAGCACCCGGTTAAACTCGCACAACTTATCTTTGAAGATCTCGTAATCTACCTGGAGGTTGGACTTGCGCCACTTCCGCTCGGCCCTCCGGCACTTTCTCTTTTGTGCCCTGACCGAGTCTGCTTTAGCCCACGGCGCCTTCTGCTTATTTTTCACTATTTTAACCTTCACAGGGGCAACGGTATCCAGAACATTCAAAACACTAGAGGTGACAGAGTTAAACAGTTCATCTACAGTAGAATACGATGCATTCTCAAAGTTTATCATTTCCATAAATAGTTCACTCGTATTTTCATTTATGCGCCTTCTTCGAACAGTTGCAGAGTCCACTGGTGGTTTGTTAGTGAAACACATGTCAAAAAAAACACAGAAATGATCCGAAAGAGCAACATCGACCACGTTTACATTTGAAATAATCACCCCCTTTGTAACTAACAGATCTAGAGTGTGCCCTCTGCTGTGGGTGGGGCCACTTACGTGCTGAGTGAGATCAAAGGATTCAAGTACAGAACTCAGCTCATTTGCATTTCTGTCATCAACATTATCCACATGAATATTAAAATCACCTGTAATAACCAAACTATCAAAATCTGTGCATACAACTGAAAGCAACTCGGTAAAATGATCAATAAAACTGTGACATGACTGCGGTGGCTTGTATAGGACAACGAAGAGTATTGGAGGAGATTGTTTTTGTTGTATTATAAAAGACACATATTCAAATGACGAAAACTTCCCAAGAGACATTCTATGGGAGACAAAGTGGTCTCTAAAAATGGCAGCTAAGCCTCCTCCTTTTTTGTTTTCCCGTATTTCAGATTCAAACTTGAAATTTGGTGGTGATGCTTCTATTAAAACTGCATTTTCTGAATTTTGGTCAAGCCAAGTTTCAGCCATGAACATAAGATCAAGATTATGAGAAGAAATAAAATTATTGATTAAAAAAGACTTGTTACAAAGAGATCTGACATTAAGCGTAGCAAGTTTCAAAGTTTCAGTATCAGCGGTTGCGGTCGGCTGATTCTTACACGGAACAAGAATTAGATTTTCCAGATTAGACTGATTAACTCCAGATGTTTTTCTGTAATGTATTCTTTGTGTTATCACTAAGGGAATGGCACAGGTGGCTTCATGACAGGGCCCCAGCCGGGTCTCTCCTCTAACTAGACTGCCAGTGGCTGCGAAGCAGAGACCCTGTGCATCCTAGTGTTTAGAGAAAAGAGGGGTAGGGGAAGGCGGGGGAGGAGGATGGAGAGGTGGGTGGCTTTTGGGTGTTGAACGAGGGGGGCAGGGAGGTGGATGGGTTTTTGGTGATGGGTTAGGGGAGGGGCAGGCTGAGTTGGGTGGTGGACGAGGGGGGAGTGGAGGTGGAGGGTTTCTTGGTGCTGAGTTAGGGGGGGGGAGGTGGGCTAAATGAGCAGGGGGGGGGGTGGAATACTTATGGGGTTAGAGGAGGGACGGGTGGATTTTGTGGGAGAATTTGAGTTGGACGCCCTAGGTGGCTTTGGAGGTACGTATGGGGAGTAGTTTTGAATGTTAGATAGGACTCTTGATCTGGCTACAGTGGGTGTGAGAGGAATAGTCTTCATCGCCGATCTTATCATGCCTGCAGAGTGTTCCGGTAAATCCAGTAGTGAAGGCGGGGATAGAAAACAAAGGGAAAGGTCGTCCTCATTTTCCCTAGATGGAGTGGATGTAGCGGGGGGGACCCAAGCCGGGTCCATGGAAGGTGATGAGGGAGTCTTTGGTGGAGACAGAGGTGGTTGAGGAACCCCCAGTACAGGCCTGACTGTAGCCTGGAGTAATGGGGGAAGCTTCACGGGAGCTGTAGGTGGGGAAGGTGCTGCTGAAGATGACGGAGCAGCCACTGCTGCTGCTGAAGATGACGGAGCAGCCACTGCTGCTGCTGAAGATGATGGAGCAGCCACTGCTGCTGCTGTATCCACTGCTGCTGGTGAAGATGATGGAGCAGCCACTGCTGCTGCTGAAGATGATGGAGCAGCCACTGCTGCGGCTGTATCCACTGCTGCTGCTGAAGATGATGGAGCAGCCACTGCTGCTGCTGTATCCACTGCTGCTGCTGAAGATGATGGAGCAGCCACTGCTGCGGCTGTATCCACTGCTGCTGGTGGTGCTGTATATGCTGATGGCGCTGATGAAGATGTGGCAGCTGCTGATGATGCTGGGGGTGGAGGCGTTGAGCTCTTTCGAAGCCGTGGAGGTGTTGAGTTCTTTTGGAACCTTGGAGGTGTTGAGTTCTTCTTGAATCGTGGAGGTGTGGAGTTCTTTTGAGGCGGTGGGGGTGCAGAGACCTCGGGAGTCGGTGGAGATGGTCGTGATGTCTGTGCCCTTTGCTCCTGGAACACCAGGTGCCACAGTGGGGTGGCTGCGGCTGTAAATTGCCAAACTGTAAATATGTCCTCAGGTAAGACATTTCACTCACATTGCAGAGGGGCCGTTGGCACATATGGTTTGCCACAGGGCAGTTGTGGCTACAATAATAGTGTATCACCATTATATGGAGTAAAATAGTAATGACATGTGGAGCATCTTTGAGTCTCCAAAAAGCTATATAAAAATACAGTCTATGTATAAAACCAGTGCACGATTATTATTACAAGCATAATGACATAGAAGTGAACTATAGACAGAAAAAGTCACAAAGTTCCGTCCGTCCGTCCGTTTTCTTCCGCTTCATCCGTTGCCGGGTCGCGGGGGCAGCAGTCTAAGCAGAGACGCCCAGACTTCCCTATCCACACACACTTCCTCCAGCTCGTCCGGGGAGGGTCACAAAGTTATGATGAAGACCAAAAACGCAAATTAATTGGGTAATTACACTTCCAAAACAAAAAGCCATCAAATTGACTGCTATGAGAGTTCTTATGGTAATGTACACTTATATTTTCTCCAGAGCATTTACAGTAAAGAATTTCCTGCTGACAAATAGTAACCGAATAACCAACAATCTTCCTCAAGTGTCCAAGATGCCGGTGACAGGTGACAAATCATGAATGGTGGTAAAGTCTATGGGTTCCAACACACCATCTTGTATGGAGTTTGCATATTTCTTTCTATGTCTGGGTGGTTTCCTCCGGGCGCTCCTGTTTCCCCCACCACCCAAAACATGCACAATATGCCCCTTGTGTCTGAAGTGTGGTGAGTGGGGCATTTGCTTGCGTGTTGTCAGTCGCTTCATATGTCAAGCCCTTCGCCCTTTATCCTGGCATCCTGCTCATCTGCACCAGGCCTGCCAACAATTTGTGGACGCCACCTAAAATATACAAGCAACTATTTGCAACAGAGGAAGACTGGAATGGCGGAATATAAGAAAAAAACAGATTAACACTAGGACTCTCAGGGCGTTTTGTTTTGGAAGTGTAATTACTCGGCTTGTGTACATTTCTGGTCTGTGGAACTGTGGCGTTGTCTGTTTCTATATGAAGTTTATTTCTATATCTTTATTTTTAAGAAATTATCTTTTGTTTTTGAACTGTGAGTAGGTCTATTTTTAACTCATTTTCCATCAGAGAATAAAAAGTGCTGGTCACCATAGCAACACACTGTTTACTGGCAGCAGTTAGAGTTAGTATTGTTTGCAGTATTTCAGTTAAAAATGAGTAAAAGGTTAAAACTGTATTATTAATTATTTTTAATACATCTGGTGAAAAACTAACTTTTAACTAAAACTTTTTTGGGGGAAATTTTTTAGTTTTAATGGGAGCAGTCAAAATAATAGTTGGGAGTTCTAGTAGTTTAATCTTAAGAAGGGGAACTTTTTCTTTATCCCTGTGTTTGTCCCCACAGAAGGATACTTGTAAAAGTAAAATGTTGTGACTAGATCAGCCCACAACTTGCGGTCTCCATCTTATGTTAAAACTTATTTTCTTTGGCACATACTTGTAAGAAGGAGCCCAGTGAGCTAATATTTGACGCTTTGGGCAGAGAGCTGATTGGTTGAGCAAAGGCTACTCCTATTAAAACTATGATATAACTGTGTTGAGAGTTATTTATAGTCCATTGGATTTCATTAAAAGTTATTTTCTGTGGTAGAAAGTTAGGCAGTCTTAACCACCTCTTAACAATTATCGTTACGGTTATTATTCTAATGATAATAATTACTATACAAATGTGTATTGACTGCCCCCTTGTGGTTTTTTCGGACCAGGCCCGCAACACCCCAGCGACTCCATTTCTTTGGTGAATATAATAATAGAACTTCATAAACAAGACATTACAGCTGACACCTACACATTGTAAAAGTGATTCATGTTTTAGAAATATCCCTAATGCTCGATACAAATATAGTTATTATCATTTTAGCGGGAAAACATGTTGCTTGAGAGAATAATAAAACACTTGACCTTATAGATCCATGCACTTGACCCACATGCACGAGGAAACCTGGTGTACGTGTGCGTTCGTGCGTGCGTGTGAGTGGTGGGGGCCCAGGGCAGCTGTGGCTACCATCTCTGGGTATGGTTTGAAAGCATAAGAACTAGTATTGTTCTGGGAAAGCCTTTGGTGAGGCATTATTGTAACAAAAAGTTGGACTTTAAATTAGGGTGATTCTCAGATGTAATGTAATTAGTAAAGTTTTCTAGTTAGTAAATTAGAATTACGAAATACTGCATAGATTATTCAAAATATGGCTCAAACTAGCAACATTAGGACAGTATACAGCTTGTTTTAAAAGTCTTCGTCAGAGTGGTCACGTGATGTTTGATGTGTATTGTCAGCTGTTTCCACAGCGCCATCTGCTGTCCGACTTCTTCAAGACAGAATCCCAGGTGTTCATGAGTAAAAAGCCCCCTTGTCCTGGTTTATAGTTTTGTGGTACATTTCTGATTGTCTAATGCTTCTTCGATCCAGCGTTTGTGTTTGGTTCCCTCAGTGGTCAGAGATGGCCGATTTGAGTTGCTCTTGTTCTGGCATGATCTCATCTATCAGAAGACCAAACCTTGTTGGACTAACCTTACAGTCAATTTAACATTTATGTTTTATAGCTTGGGAAAAACTGTGGCTGAGTGGATAACAGATCCTGGGTTTGAATCTCTGTCGGAACAGGGCCTTTCTGAGTGGAGTTTGCATGTTCTCCCCATGTCTGCGTAGGTTTCCTCCAGGTGCTCAGGTTTCCCCTACCACTAAAACCATGAACAATCAGTCTGAATGTAACGAGTGAATGGATAGATGGTGTTTGATCAGAGGCTTTGATGAGCTTCTGTCATCACCGTGTGTGGAGTGAATGATACAAAATCTGAACTTGGTCTGTAAATAATAAATAAATAAATATTACTTACTAAATTAATGTAATTCTCCATTTGGTTATGTAGTGGTGACCACAGATATATATGTCAAATCATAGGGGGAAATGTATAATAATGACACAAGAAATTTTTTGAGCCAGTATGTATGTATATATTTTTTTTCTGTAAATACAAATACACGTGAAAGAGGAATTTGCTGTACATGATTTCTGAGAGAGTGACAAGGTGCATTTTTTCCAAGAAACATTGTCTCCAAGTGACGACAAAGTCCAGCTTATGCCGCTAACAAACGCTTATCTTTCTCTAAAACAAATCGTTTTTAGAAGCACTACATAGCATACGACATTCACTGTCAGCAAAAACTAATCAATAAAACTTAAATTAAACCACAAACCTGGGGAGATATAAATACATTTGAGGTACATGTGTAGTCCAGCTATGATCAAATAGCCTATACAGATTTACCAACACTATTGGAGCTCCTGAGCTTCAACAGTTAGCGTTCACATCGCCCATGAACACAATGTGAATCTACAAAAAATAAAAATCATCAGCTTATAACCAGCTCCATATACAGGACAAACTACAGCTGCAGGCATTTGAGGGGGTTTAGTTTCAGAAAGACCTTACAGACAGCTGTGGCCAGGAGTTTTGATTCTAAATATACAGTTTAAAACCAAAATATTCAAATGGGAGAAACCCCAGGCCACGCCATGTCTTCAAACAGACGATCATACATCCTCATCAATGACGGTGCAAGTGGCTGTCTTTCTACAAAAGGCACAGAAATGCATTTACTGCTTTTTAAAACAATATCATTTGAAAGTGTTTAATTAGTGCCAAGCTGAACAGTCATTTGAAAAACATTACACTTACAGGTACAGCTTTGTTTTATCAATAGTTGAATTATAAGGGTTTTTTCACTTTCAAATGTATGTACTTTAAAATGTAACTAACCCCTTTATCTAATGCAAAAAGAAACATCCTATGACTGTGCTGAATTTTAACAAATTAAGTTAATTTCCTATGTTCGAGTGCACCTGCTTGCCCCATCATTGTATTCATATTTACTGCTTTATACACATAGAAAATCTCCATTTGCAAATAATAGAAATAATAATACATAAAAAACATTAACATGTAAGTTTGTTCAGTTGTTATGGCTTCAGGAGTGCAATCCTCACTTTGTTAAATCATGCAAAGCTGTGAGGAGCTTCTTAATCTCTGAATCAAAGAACTGAGTCCGCCTGAAACTGGTGAAGCATTGATCTGATGCAACTTATACCTGGGTCACATTTCTTGGCTTTCTGGGCTCTGAGGGCAATACTGCTGTCAATCCATCTTCTTCGTATCATTTCCGTTCTGTATATTTTGCAACATACTAACCAACCATTCTCTTATACTAAAACCTCTTGCAAAAGGACCAATCTTTGTGTCCAGTCCATCTATTTCTTTCTCATTCTCATTCTCATTTCTTACTCTGTCTTTCTTAAGTCTTTGGCATAAAAAACTTACCTAACAAAAATGTTCCCCTCCAAATGTATTAGCACATACAACATATGCAATGAACTTACAGTTGGACTGTTCTCTCTCATTCCAAGAATGACCCATCTCATCGTTTTAGTATAACGCACGTGCGATTGTTAAATGTGCAGCATCTACTTTCTCAAATATAAGTTTTATATGTACACAGTCTTGTTCTTTATCTTGTGTACAGATGAAGGTCTGAAATTAGAAAATCACTCCCATAGAACCGGACAAACTTCCTCTGCTACATACATGTCATCATTACAGAAAGCACACCCACACAATACAAGATATCATATTGGTAATAACACTATAAGGTAACTGTAGTAACGGCCTCAGCTCCATCATGAGGCCCAGCCTTCTGATAACCTCATCCTCTTCACGGACGGGCTGTGTCGCTCCTCCACGCTGGAGAGAGGCCTCAGCAGGAAGCTGTCGTTTCCATGGTGATCGTCTCGGTCTTCGCCGTCGTACGAGCTCCCGCAGCTGGAGGCGCTGTCACCAGGAGAGCGTCCGGACTCGTTTGGAGCGCGGCTGTATCCTGCAGCCCCCAGAACACTGACCATGGCCCCGCTGCGGTCCCGGGGCGGAGAGGCCGGCTCAGACTTAATGTGAAGACTCTGCTGAGTCGGCGACAGGTTCAGGTTGGAGTTCTGGCATAAGTTACTGAGAGAAAACCAAAGAAGACTGTTATAAAGTATATATATTTATATAAATATTGTTTATTATTTCACTGGCTTTGGGCTCACTTCATGTGTCCCAGCGCTGAATGCTGAATGTTCTGGATCTGCTGCTGCTGCCACCCGGTGACAGAGCCATGTCCTAGACTACCAAAACCAGACAGGGAGGACAGTTCACTTCCCAGAGAAAATTCTGAGGAAAGAAACACATTATCACCATTTAACAAACATAATATAATCACATCAATCATATTTTAACTTTTCATAAACCTGGAAGGTTATACAGGCAGTACTAGTATGGCTAATAGAGGGGGTTACCTGTTCCGTAAGGGGAGGACAGTGAGGAGGGGTACCCGCCCATTCCATGTGACGCCAAAGTGGGCGCATTGAGAGACACAGCAGGAGTGTTTAACGTCTGGGCCGTCTGAGAGTGATTTATCCTTTGATTCTGAGAGAGATTAAGAATGACACAGCCTTTTTTAATGATAATCTAAAGAAAATGTCCTTACATATACAATATTAAAAACATACAGTATACAATGTTTGAGTAAGAAGACAATACAACAAGGGACACTTACCAGCATCTGATCAAAATCCTCACACTTTTGGTAAGCATTAAAATGCACAGTAACATTATCAGATGCCAAATAAAAGCCCAAACTAAACATGTGAGGACAGATGCTACTTACAATGGTCGGCATGTTGTTGCATTTGTTGGAAGGGGGCATTAGAGTCCGCAGGTCAGGCTTCCGGCTCATGCCCATTGAAGGTGGACTCTTGTCTTGCAGATTCTTTGAGACCCCTGATGACAGCAGTCCCGGGGAGGGGCAGTGATGGTTATAGTTTCCATTTACTGCAACAAAAAAAGAGAATCCTATAGTAAAAATGTATTTACCAAACAGAACACAGCACAATGTAGACTTACCAACATTGGACACCAGCTCTGGGCTCATCAATCCCCCTAAAGGTAAAGAAATAAAGATAAAGTCATGTATTGTTTCTTTAAGCAACTCTTTTTTTTTTAAACAGCTTGTAGTCACACCTGTGTTTCCAGTGCTTGGTGGCCGCTGAGGAGACATGCTGTTCCTCTGCATAGAAGAGTGGGACAGGGGCAGCAGGTTGTGGCTGCTCATCCCATTCCCGATGGCAGGATGAGGGTAGAGTAGTCCACTGGGGCTACTGCCACTCATCGACACACCCATGTCATAGTTAGAGGGGGCCAAAGCCTACGAAATACACACAAATACGGTGTTAGATGAAACTTGATGATTTAGTGTTGAAAAATATTGTCATCAAAAGAGAATGACCTACACAAATTCTCTGTCTGTTGATCATGAGGTCGATGTCTTCATTTATTTTGCGATACTTGTCATCAGAATCCGGGCTCTGACCAGCAGAGTCATCTGCTTCTATGTCTGGGCTGTCACAACCATTCAAGCCTTTCTTACGCAGTGTCTGAAATCACAAACAAAGAATGACAAATTATGAATTTATAGAAACATAGCATGACCTCGGTCCTCATTCTGCAGCCTGAGTCCTGGATCTACAGCCTGTCCGTCCCTCTCAAAGTGGACCTCCCAGAAGTTTCTCACTTTTTCCTACTGGATTTTTTGTTAGTTTTTCCTTGCCGATGCAGGACTGTCTCTGGACAGTGGGGATGATCCTTGACATTCGACAACATTTATGGACATTCATCAGCATGTATGACCATTGGTCATCTGGCCCTTAAAACTATGTGTTTTCATCATTGCATTTCTTGTGTTTGAACTCTTTGATTCTCTGATCTGTGTCGGTGAATTCAACGGTTTTGTAAAATCCTCCAAGATAACTACTGTTGTGATTTAAGGGCTATACAAGAATGCATTTAATTTAATTGAATAGAACACAACAAGCTTCATTTCTCATCAACAGTAATTATTATAGATCCATGAGTAATACACAGTGACTGCATCACGCTAGTGTGCACTAGGGGGTGCCATTGCCATTTACGCACAACCTAAACCCACACACATGGACCATCCTCCCTGAGCACAACCTTTAAGACGTACAAAAAACCCCTCTAATCCCTTTTATATTGACTCAAATCAAAGTAGTTCCTTAAGTTGAGGGCAGGTCAGGAGTGCAGACTGAGTTGTACAGTATGTGGTTTGGCTCGGGAGGGTCTGCTTCAGCACTCACACAGGGGACTCACAACATTTGGCTCGGTGTTGTTATCTCAGTCATGTCCACCTGTTTAGCTCCAGAGGACGGCGGGGGCTCTGGATAAGGGGCAGGTCCGACCACCAGCCCGACCAATGCAACCCCAGCCCCTGCACCGATGGCCGTAGAAGGCTATTTTTACTTGTGTGGGCTACAGCCACCCCCTCACATTGAGCAAGTCTGGCCCTCACCCTGAAATCATCAAAAGTTCCCTGCTGGCTCATTAAATCATAATTACAGTCGAGTGCAAATACAAAAACTAACTCTACGTGCAGGAAGAAGTGACTGATTTTATGAAGATGGGTCACGATGATTCTTCTGTCCTGTCAGGGCGTATGTCAAACCCAATATTATAACAGATCCATGGTCAAACCTCACCTCTGCATCATGTGACATCACTGCAGCGTGAGTTTGCTCTGTCTGACTGGGAGTGTAATAAGAAACAGACCCCAGAGCCCTTCAGAGGGGCTACAGGAACTTCAGAGGATCAAAAACCTCATTGTTATACCAAATAAGAAGTAATATGCAGTAGTTGTTTTGTAGTTTACTGATGAACTTTGAGGGTCTGCCAAAAGAACACGATTCACATAAAACACATGTTGTGATAGCGCACATTCCAAACTGGCTGTTTTTGTTCGGTCCTCCCTCTCTGGTAAAAACTGTTGAGTTAAACGGATGAAAATATGTGTTGTAAATTAAAAAAACGTTACTAAACTGTAATATAGTAACTGTAACCCCACTAATTCTCTGAAATATCAGGTTTAAAAGACAAGGCCATAAAAGGGTGGTAAGGAAAAAGACTGTGTGGGAGCTGCCTGTGGTGAGGCGAGGTGGTTCTGGTCGGTGGGAAAGGGGAACTCTGACTGGACGACTCAGCCTTCTGCTGCTTCTCTTCTTTATTTTCCTTCTACGGCCCACGGTACGCCCACACACACACACACACGCACACGCACGAGCGCACACACACACGCACACACACACACACACACACGCCTCATTCAGAGGCAGACCACAGTCACACACACTCACAGACCGTCATGGCTATTCTTAGCTGCGTTCTGTGCTATTTTTAGCACACTACCGGTTTCCAGCCATTTAGGAGGGAGGGATGTCAGCCAACAGAAAGGAACTGGCCTCACTCTGCAAGCATATGTGTGTCTGTCTGTGTGCGTCTTTGGAAACTTGAAATCTGGGACTAATCTGAAATAGTGTACAACTACACACGTGTCTCAAACTGTACTGACAAATCTCAAGTCCTAATGACTTAAAACAAACATTGAACTTTGACCAACACTTCATAGAGTTAGGGTTAGAACAAACTCTATGTTGCAACTGAAGACATCGAACATACTTTAGACACATGCCAACGTAAGCCACAGTCAAACAGAGTAAAGTGAGGAATGTGAAGCACCCAGGCTAAAAACAGCAACAAGTGTACAAGCTAAATTAACACAATTCAACAAAGTGATGCAGATCTGGCCTGTGGCACACATACCACATGAGCAGAAAAGATGACCAAGACAAAGAGGCCTTTGTGCGGCTCAACTATGTCAAGCAGATATTTCATTGGTACAGCGTTTTCACAGTTACGTGAATCCACTGCAGGGTTCATACCACAGACTCATTCCTGTGTGCCTGACTATATTCTCCTAACACGATTATTTAAAAAAGGCGGCATCAGCTTCAAGGGTCATGCTCTACTCTTTCACTACGTACGACCGCAAACACAATTTACACAGGACTCCAGTGTCACCAGTACGCACACAACAGTCTCTGGATCTAGAGCAAACTAGAAAGGGCTGTCAATGTCTTCAAGCATTATAGCTGGAATACCTAACTTTAGTCATGAATGATTTTGTTTGTTCCAACAGAAAGAGTCTTGTTTATGTAACAGTTTGTGAACAAATCAGACAACCACATGTCTTGTTCTTATTGTTATGTTATCTTCTATACTGAGAGCTGAGGCTAAGGAAGGGCTGGTCCTCTCTTTTTCTGTTAGACAAATCTGATCTCAAGATGTGACAGAGACCAAAAATATATGTGTGAAAACTTGTTATAGAAGTAAAACCCTTTTGAGAGCTTGCAACGAGTTAGATTGATTTAATAACTTTGATTTTTGTGAGGTTTCTAAACTCCAAGTTCTCAAGTGTTAAGGGGAATAACTCTGGAGCTATCGCAAGCTGTGAAAAAAATGAAGCAGCGATGAGTAGAACAAGTTCACGGAATTCAGCAGCAGTAAGCGTCTCATCATGTTTCCAGTACAAGGATACAGCACAATGAGAGGCTGGCTGCTCAGATTATAGTAACAAGCTAAATAGGATTTTGATAGATTACAAGAGATTAGAGAAGGCATAAGCTTGGTTCTGACGGGGCAGAGCAAGAGGCCATGTGGTGTGCCGCGTGGGCAAAAGCACAGGTGCAAAACAGTACATGAGACATGTGTCGTACAGAGCTGAACGCGGGCCTAAGGTCACAGAGTAAAACCTCCAACGCTAGCATTACCGTCGTATCTGCCAATCGCTATCAACAAACTGAAAAATACTAATTATCCACACTGACTTTTCACCCGTGGGGATTTTGCCAAGCTATTAGTGAACTCAATAGCGCGCACTGTACACCAAAGGGTTTTTTCCCACAGTGAATTATAGAAATCTACGCACAAGTGTTATGGAGTGGGGATAAAAGATACAACTTTCACTTCAAACAGATTCCAAACACACGCATTTAACGCTATGTGCAGACGATGTAGATTGAGTAAAGCATGCTTGTACAGGAGTGAGACCCTGTTATTGTGAGCTACTAACACCGTTACGTAAGCGCGTGTGTCTCGAACAGTGTGTAGCAATGTTGTGTGTGAAGACCTCTGATCTCAGGTGTTGGTGGTGTGTGTGTGTGTGTGTGCGCGCGGGAGGGGGGGGACTTACATCCACAATGTCGGAGTTGGTTCTGCTCTCGTGGGGCTCGTTGTACTCGGTGTATTTGAGCAGAACCTTGTCCATGTCGGTGCTGGCGTACTGGAAGAGCTTGTTGGTGCTGTTGAAGATGATGAGGGCGATCTCGCAGTCGCACAACACGCTCAGTTCGTAGGCTTTCTTCATCAGACCGAACTTGCGCTTGGTAAAGGTCACCTGCGGGGAATAAGCAGGATGAGTCCAAATGCATATGACAATAAAATAATAATAAATATGACAGTAGGGTTGGGATGTAATACTGTTTGCTGTAA